>CM056383.1:29606331-29972263 GCA_029718625.1 Synaphobranchus kaupii | reverse complement strand
TTTAGCGCCGTTTGCCTGGTATGAAATAGTGTAAACGAAGTGTGCTTTAGATCATAAAGCGCTCATTTCCTGTGTGAAAATCCACAGGTGATGGCTTCACTATCCGTCTCTTCATATGTACGACAGTAGCGAGTGTTTGTCAAAAAATGGTGGTAGTCGCTGTTATTTTAAGCCAGTGCGGTGCACTTTAATCTGCGTGTACATGGAACCACACTTCCCCTTGTTTCATGGGTAGTGTGGTTCCTTTCGTCAACCTTCGTTTTCATGGTAAAGCTTCAAATGTGCCGTTTGTACTAGAAATTGTTTTAATCGAAGCAACGGGGGCGCTGAAATACTTTGCTGTTGAAAAAAATGCAATTACTGACCTCGACGTGATTCGAACACGCAACCTTCTGATCTGGAGTCAGACGCGCTACCGTTGCGCCACGAAGTCTAATTGCACTTGCTGGACGGGCTGCTTGCACCACTTTTGCATGTATTAGCAACGGGCCTGTGCCAGATATCACAGATTATGAATTCTTCATGTATATATATATATGTATATCCAAATATGGGTCAGAATTCTGATCCTGTCAGTCATTAGTTTTGGCTTTCAGCATTCTTGTGGTTTCATGAGAAAATGTACAGATTGTGTCAAACAATGCCTACTATATTTTCAGGTTGATGTGAATAATGTGACTGCTTTTCTCTCACAAATTGCAAGGTACATGTTGAGAGAATACAATGAAACCCTCACAGGCTTAATGCTAAATGCAGTGCATCGAAAACAAAATGGTCACAATGTGACACCTGTGAGTGGCATTTAGGTTTGCGACTTCCCAAAAGTTGACCAATTTGTGGAAGTAATCAAAAAGCATTTCAAGCGTTATTCAAGTAGAAATGAAATGTGCACTACGCCACACTTGTTAGGAGTACGATACAACAATATTTGGGGTTGACCATGAAACAAGATAAAGCTGCCACTGGATTCCAGGATTTGACAAATGCTGTACTTCACCAGTAATTGATTTTTGAAATTTGGCGCACTACCAAGGCACTGCATTGATGTAGATTACTGGGGTTTGGCAATGTGATAATTGATCATTGACTGAGGGTCTATCGAACACTTTCTGACTGATTTGCAGGGGGAGAAAACTGCCCGAGATGAAATAGGGTCCCTAACTATCACCTACCTTTGTGGGCAGAGTCCGGAGAGATTGGTCTCAGTTGAAAAACGGACATGATGTCAAATGTATCACAACTAGCTACAGCTAAGCTTATCACTGCTTTGCAGATCGCTGCTTGCTGACAGGATTTCAGATCCTATCTAGACCCACAGCGGCTTACATTAGAATCGAGCTAGCGGCCAGATAGCAGCATGAATACATCAGTAAGTTAGGCTATCAATATAGCAGCGAACTAACGTCAGCAGTTTCAAATGGCAAGTAAATTCTAATTGTATGAAGGGAGCCTGGCCGGAAAACCTTGAGACAAAAAAACTTACACCTGTTTTAGAAAGACAATGGACCAATCCTCTTTTTCTTATTGTTCATTCTAACTAGCTAAATTAGCAATAATCCATAACTGGTCATTTGAAGACTTACAGCAAATATAGACGATGTTAATATCGATGAGGACAATCAGGTAGACCTCCTCGCACTCTTTCAAAAAATGAGTTGGCATGGCTGTACATACTATTGCTGGCTGCACATACTCCAAAATTATTGTGATATCTCAATATAATTGAACAATATATATGATGTATTACTAGACTAAATATTATTTACTATTGCCGTAAATATAGGGTACACTGCCACTGCCTTTCAGGATTCGAAAGGTCAAGGATTTGGCATATCCCGATCTAGCTCAACCTCCTGAATCTGTCATTCAGCATCCCGAGTACAGCCCGGATAGCTCAGTCGGTAGAGCATCAGACTTTTAATCTGAGGGTCCAGGGTTCAAGTCCCTGTTCGGGCGTTGTCCTTTAGCGCCGTTTGCCTGGTATGAAATAGTGTAAACGAAGTGTGCTTTAGATCATAAAGCGCTCATTTCCTGTGTGAAAATCCACAGGTGATGGCTTCACTATCCGTCTCTTCATATGTACGACAGTAGCGAGTGTTTGTCAAAAAAATGGTGGTAGTCGCTGTTATTTTAAGCCAGTGCGGTGCACTTTAATCTGCGTGTACATGGAACCACACTTCCCCTTGTTTCATGGGTAGTGTGGTTCCTTTCGTCAACCTTCGTTTTCATGGTAAAGCTTCAAATGTGCCGTTTGTACTAGAAATTGTTTTAATCGAAGCAACGGGGGGCGCTGAAATACTTTGCTGTTGAAAAAAATGCAATTACTGACCTCGACGTGATTCGAACACGCAACCTTCTGATCTGGAGTCAGACGCGCTACCGTTGCGCCACGAAGTCTAATTGCACTTGCTGGACGGGCTGCTTGCACCACTTTTGCATGTATTAGCAACGGGCCTGTGCCAGATATCACAGATTATGAATTCTTCATGTATATATATATATGTATATCCAAATATGGGTCAGAATTCTGATCCTGTCAGTCATTAGTTTTGGCTTTCAGCATTCTTGTGGTTTCATGAGAAAATGTACAGATTGTGTCAAACAATGCCTACTATATTTTCAGGTTGATGTGAATAATGTGACTGCTTTTCTCTCACAAATTGCAAGGTACATGTTGAGAGAATACAATGAAACCCTCACAGGCTTAATGCTAAATGCAGTGCATCGAAAACAAAATGGTCACAATGTGACACCTGTGAGTGGCATTTAGGTTTGCGACTTCCCAAAAGTTGACCAATTTGTGGAAGTAATCAAAAAGCATTTCAAGCGTTATTCAAGTAGAAATGAAATGTGCACTACGCCACACTTGTTAGGAGTACGATACAACAATATTTGGGGTTGACCATGAAACAAGATAAAGCTGCCACTGGATTCCAGGATTTGACAAATGCTGTACTTCACCAGTAATTGATTTTTGAAATTTGGCGCACTACCAAGGCACTGCATTGATGTAGATTACTGGGGTTTGGCAATGTGATAATTGATCATTGACTGAGGGTCTATCGAACACTTTCTGAGGGCTGACTGATTTGCAGGGGAGAAAACTGCCCGAGATGAAATAGGGGTCCCTAACTATCACCTACCTTTGTGGGCAGAGTCCGGAGAGATTGGTCTCAGTTGAAAAACGGACATGATGTCAAATGTATCACAACTAGCTACAGCTAAGCTTATCACTGCTTTGCAGATCGCTGCTTGGTGACAGGATTTCAGATCCTATCTAGACCCACAGCGGCTTACATTAGAATCGAGCTAGCGGCCAGATAGCAGCATGAATACATCAGTAAGTTAGGCTATCAATATAGCAGCGAACTAACGTCAGCAGTTTCAAATGGCAAGTAAATTCTAATTGTATGAAGGGAGCCTGCCGGGAAAACCTTGAGACAAAAAAACTTACACCTGTTTTAGAAAGACAATGGACCAATCCTCTTTTTCTTATTGTTCATTCTAACTAGCTAAATTAGCAATAATCCATAACTGGTCATTTGAAGACTTACAGCAAATATAGACGATGTTAATATCGATGAGGACAATCAGGTAGACCTCCTCGCACTCTTTCAAAAAATGAGTTGGCATGGCTGTACATACTATTGCTGGCTGCACATACTCCAAAATTATTGTGATATCTCAATATAATTGAACAATATATATGATGTATTACTAGACTAAATATTATTTACTATTGCCGTAAATATAGGGTACACTGCCACTGCCTTTCAGGATTCGAAAGGTCAAGGATTTGGCATATCCCCGATCTAGCTCAACCTCCTGAATCAGTCATTCAGCATCACGTGTACAGCCCGGATAGCTCAGTCGGTAGAGCATCAGACTTTTAATCTGAGGGTCCAGGGTTCAAGTCCCTGTTCGGGCGTTGTCTTTAGCGCCGTTTGCCTGGTATGAAATAGTGTAAACGAAGTGTGCTTTAGATCATAAAGCGCTCATTTCCTGTGTGAAAATCCACAGGTGATGGCTTCACTATCCGTCTCTTCATATGTACGACAGTAGCGAGTGTTTGTCAAAAAATGGTGGTAGTCGCTGTTATTTTAAGCCAGTGCGGTGCACTTTAATCTGCGTGTACATGGAACCACACTTCCCCTTGTTTCATGGGTAGTGTGGTTCCTTTCGTCAACCTTCGTTTTCATGGTAAAGCTTCAAATGTGCGTTTGTACTAGAAATTGTTTTAATCGAAGCAACGGGGGCGCTGAAATACTTTGCTGTTGAAAAAAATGCAATTACTGACCTCGACGTGATTCGAACACGCAACCTTCTGATCTGGAGTCAGACGCGCTACCGTTGCGCCACGAAGTCTAATTGCACTTGCTGGACGGGCTGCTTGCACCACTTTTGCATGTATTAGCAACGGGCCTGTGCCAGATATCACAGATTATGAATTCTTCATGTATATATATATATGTATATCCAAATATGGGTCAGAATTCTGATCCTGTCAGTCATTAGTTTTGGCTTTCAGCATTCTTGTGGTTTCATGAGAAAATGTACAGATTGTGTCAAACAATGCCTACTATATTTTCAGGTTGATGTGAATAATGTGACTGCTTTTCTCTCACAAATTGCAAGGTACATGTTAGAGAATACAATGAAACCCTCACAGGCTTAATGCTAAATGCAGTGCATCGAAAACAAAATGGTCACAATGTGACACCTGTGAGTGGCATTTAGGTTTGCGACTTCCCAAAAGTTGACCAATTTGTGGAAGTAATCAAAAAGCATTTCAAGCGTTATTCAAGTAGAAATGAAATGTGCACTACGCCACACTTGTTAGGAGTACGATACAACAATATTTGGGGGTTGACCATGAAACAAGATAAAGCTGCCACTGGATTCCAGGATTTGACAAATGCTGTACTTCACCAGTAATTGATTTTTGAAATTTGGCGCACTACCAAGGCACTGCATTGATGTAGATTACTGGGGTTTGGCAATGTGATAATTGATCATTGACTGAGGGTCTATCGAACACTTTCTGACTGATTTGCAGGGAGAAAACTGCCCGAGATGAAATAGGGTCCCTAACTATCACCTACCTTTGTGGGCAGAGTCCGGAGAGATTGGTCTCAGTTGAAAAACGGACATGATGTCAAATGTATCACAACTAGCTACAGCTAAGCTATCACTGCTTTGCAGATCGCTGCTTGCTGACAGGATTTCAGATCCTATCTAGACCCACAGCGGCTTACATTAGAATCGAGCTAGCGGCCAGATAGCAGCATGAATACATCAGTAAGTTAGGCTATCAATATAGCAGCGAACTAACGTCAGCAGTTTCAAATGGCA
This sequence comes from Synaphobranchus kaupii, assembly GCA_029718625.1. Taxonomy (NCBI): domain Eukaryota; kingdom Metazoa; phylum Chordata; class Actinopteri; order Anguilliformes; family Synaphobranchidae; genus Synaphobranchus; species Synaphobranchus kaupii. The sequence goes on along the minus strand of CM056383.1, from coordinate 29,966,911 downwards.
AGTAAATTCTAATTGTATGAAGGGAGCCTGGCCGGAAAACCTTGAGACAAAAAAAACTTACACCTGTTTTAGAAAGACAATGGACCAATCCTCTTTTTCTTATTGTTCATTCTAACTAGCTAAATTAGCAATAATCCATAACTGGTCATTTGAAGACTTACAGCAAATATAGACGATGTTAATATCGATGAGGACAATCAGGTAGACCTCCTCGCACTCTTTCAAAAAATGAGTTGGCATGGCTGTACATACTATTGCTGGCTGCACATACTCCAAAATTATTGTGATATCTCAATATAATTGAACAATATATATGATGTATTACTAGACTAAATATTATTTACTATTGCCGTAAATATAGGGTACACTGCCACTGCCTTTCAGGATTCGAAAGGTCAAGGATTTGGCATATCCCGATCTAGCTCAACCTCCTGAATCTGTCATTCAGCATCCCGAGTACAGCCCGGATAGCTCAGTCGGTAGAGCATCAGACTTTTAATCTGAGGGTCCAGGGTTCAAGTCCCTGTTCGGGCGTTGTCTTTAGCGCCGTTTGCCTGGTATGAAATAGTGTAAACGAAGTGTGCTTTAGATCATAAAGCGCTCATTTCCTGTGTGAAAATCCACAGGTGATGGCTTCACTATCCGTCTCTTCATATGTACGACAGTAGCGAGTGTTTGTCAAAAAATGGTGGTAGTCGCTGTTATTTTAAGCCAGTGCGGTGCACTTTAATCTGCGTGTACATGGAACCACACTTCCCCTTGTTTCATGGGTAGTGTGGTTCCTTTCGTCAACCTTCGTTTTCATGGTAAAGCTTCAAATGTGCCGTTTGTACTAGAAATTGTTTTAATCGAAGCAACGGGGGCGCTGAAATACTTTGCTGTTGAAAAAAATGCAATTACTGACCTCGACGTGATTCGAACACGCAACCTTCTGATCTGGAGTCAGACGCGCTACCGTGGCGCCACGAAGTCTAATTGCACTTGCTGGACGGGCTGCTTGCACCACTTTTGCATGTATTAGCAACGGGCCTGTGCCAGATATCACAGATTATGAATTCTTCATGTATATATATATATGTATATCCAAATATGGGTCAGAATTCTGATCCTGTCAGTCATTAGTTTTGGCTTTCAGCATTCTTGTGGTTTCATGAGAAAATGTACAGATTGTGTCAAACAATGCCTACTATATTTTCAGGTTGATGTGAATAATGTGACTGCTTTTCTCTCACAAATTGCAAGGTACATGTTGAGAGAATACAATGAAACCCTCACAGGCTTAATGCTAAATGCAGTGCATCGAAAACAAAATGGTCACAATGTGACACCTGTGAGTGGCATTTAGGTTTGCGACTTCCCAAAAGTTGACCAATTTGTGGAAGTAATCAAAAAGCATTTCAAGCGTTATTCAAGTAGAAATGAAATGTGCACTACGCCACACTTGTTAGGAGTACGATACAACAATATTTGGGGTTGACCATGAAACAAGATAAAGCTGCCACTGGATTCCAGGATTTGACAAATGCTGTACTTCACCAGTAATTGATTTTTGAAATTTGGCGCACTACCAAGGCACTGCATTGATGTAGATTACTGGGGTTTGGCAATGTGATAATTGATCATTGACTGAGGGTCTATCGAACACTTTCTGAGGGCTGACTGATTTGCAGGGGAGAAAACTGCCCGAGATGAAATAGGGTCCCTAACTATCACCTACCTTTGTGGGCAGAGTCCGGAGAGATTGGTCTCAGTTGAAAAACGGACATGATGTCAAATGTATCACAACTAGCTACAGCTAAGCTTATCACTGCTTTGCAGATCGCTGCTTGGTGACAGGATTTCAGATCCTATCTAGACCCACAGCGGCTTACATTAGAATCGAGCTAGCGGCCAGATAGCAGCATGAATACATCAGTAAGTTAGGCTATCAATATAGCAGCGAACTAACGTCAGCAGTTTCAAATGGCAAGTAAATTCTAATTGTATGAAGGGAGCCTGGCCGGAAAACCTTGAGACAAAAAAACTTACACCTGTTTTAGAAAGACAATGGACCAATCCTCTTTTTCTTATTGTTCATTCTAACTAGCTAAATTAGCAATAATCCATAACTGGTCATTTGAAGACTTACAGCAAATATAGACGATGTTAATATCGATGAGGACAATCAGGTAGACCTCCTCGCACTCTTTCAAAAAATGAGTTGGCATGGCTGTACATACTATTGCTGGCTGCACATACTCCAAAATTATTGTGATATCTCAATATAATTGAACAATATATATGATGTATTACTAGACTAAATATTATTTACTATTGCCGTAAATATAGGGTACACTGCCACTGCCTTTCAGGATTCGAAAGGTCAAGGATTTGGCATATCCCGATCTAGCTCAACCTCCTGAATCAGTCATTCAGCATCACGTGTACAGCCCGGATAGCTCAGTCGGTAGAGCATCAGACTTTTAATCTGAGGGTCCAGGGTTCAAGTCCCTGTTCGGGCGTTGTCTTTAGCGCCGTTTGCCTGGTATGAAATAGTGTAAACGAAGTGTGCTTTAGATCATAAAGCGCTCATTTCCTGTGTGAAAATCCACAGGTGATGGCTTCACTATCCGTCTCTTCATATGTACGACAGTAGCGAGTGTTTGTCAAAAAATGGTGGTAGTCGCTGTTATTTTAAGCCAGTGCGGTGCACTTTAATCTGCGTGTACATGGAACCACACTTCCCCTTGTTTCATGGGTAGTGTGGTTCCTTTCGTCAACCTTCGTTTTCATGGTAAAGCTTCAAATGTGCCGTTTGTACTAGAAATTGTTTTAATCGAAGCAACGGGGGCGCTGAAATACTTTGCTGTTGAAAAAAATGCAATTACTGACCTCGACGTGATTCGAACACGCAACCTTCTGATCTGGAGTCAGACGCGCTACCGTTGCGCCACGAAGTCTAATTGCACTTGCTGGACGGGCTGCTTGCACCACTTTTGCATGTATTAGCAACGGGCCTGTGCCAGATATCACAGATTATGAATTCTTCATGTATATATATATATGTATATCCAAATATGGGTCAGAATTCTGATCCTGTCAGTCATTAGTTTTGGCTTTCAGCATTCTTGTGGTTTCATGAGAAAATGTACAGATTGTGTCAAACAATGCCTACTATATTTTCAGGTTGATGTGAATAATGTGACTGCTTTTCTCTCACAAATTGCAAGGTACATGTTGAGAGAATACAATGAAACCCTCACAGGCTTAATGCTAAATGCAGTGCATCGAAAACAAAATGGTCACAATGTGACACCTGTGAGTGGCATTTAGGTTTGCGACTTCCCAAAAGTTGACCAATTTGTGGAAGTAATCAAAAAGCATTTCAAGCGTTATTCAAGTAGAAATGAAATGTGCACTACGCCACACTTGTTAGGAGTACGATACAACAATATTTGGGGTTGACCATGAAACAAGATAAAGCTGCCACTGGATTCCAGGATTTGACAAATGCTGTACTTCACCAGTAATTGATTTTTGAAATTTGGCGCACTACCAAGGCACTGCATTGATGTAGATTACTGGGGTTTGGCAATGTGATAATTGATCATTGACTGAGGGTCTATCGAACACTTTCTGACTGATTTGCAGGGGAGAAAACTGCCCGAGATGAAATAGGGTCCCTAACTATCACCTACCTTTGTGGGCAGAGTCCGGAGAGATTGGTCTCAGTTGAAAAACGGACATGATGTCAAATGTATCACAACTAGCTACAGCTAAGCTTATCACTGCTTTGCAGATCGCTGCTTGCTGACAGGATTTCAGATCCTATCTAGACCCACAGCGGCTTACATTAGAATCGAGCTAGCGGCCAGATAGCAGCATGAATACATCAGTAAGTTAGGCTATCAATATAGCAGCGAACTAACGTCAGCAGTTTCAAATGGCAAGTAAATTCTAATTGTATGAAGGGAGCCTGGCCGGAAAACCTTGAGACAAAAAAACTTACACCTGTTTTAGAAAGACAATGGACCAATCCTCTTTTTCTTATTGTTCATTCTAACTAGCTAAATTAGCAATAATCCATAACTGGTCATTTGAAGACTTACAGCAAATATAGACGATGTTAATATCGATGAGGACAATCAGGTAGACCTCCTCGCACTCTTTCAAAAAATGAGTTGGCATGGCTGTACATACTATTGCTGGCTGCACATACTCCAAAATTATTGTGATATCTCAATATAATTGAACAATATATATGATGTATTACTAGACTAAATATTATTTACTATTGCCGTAAATATAGGGTACACTGCCACTGCCTTTCAGGATTCGAAAGGTCAAGGATTTGGCATATCCCGATCTAGCTCAACCTCCTGAATCTGTCATTCAGCATCCCGAGTACAGCCCGGATAGCTCAGTCGGTAGAGCATCAGACTTTTAATCTGAGGGTCCAGGGTTCAAGTCCCTGTTCGGGCGTTGTCTTTAGCGCCGTTTGCCTGGTATGAAATAGTGTAAACGAAGTGTGCTTTAGATCATAAAGCGCTCATTTCCTGTGTGAAAATCCACAGGTGATGGCTTCACTATCCGTCTCTTCATATGTACGACAGTAGCGAGTGTTTGTCAAAAAATGGTGGTAGTCGCTGTTATTTTAAGCCAGTGCGGTGCACTTTAATCTGCGTGTACATGGAACCACACTTCCCCTTGTTTCATGGGTAGTGTGGTTCCTTTCGTCAACCTTCGTTTTCATGGTAAAGCTTCAAATGTGCCGTTTGTACTAGAAATTGTTTTAATCGAAGCAACGGGGGCGCTGAAATACTTTGCTGTTGAAAAAAATGCAATTACTGACCTCGACGTGATTCGAACACGCAACCTTCTGATCTGGAGTCAGACGCGCTACCGTTGCGCCACGAAGTCTAATTGCACTTGCTGGACGGGCTGCTTGCACCACTTTTGCATGTATTAGCAACGGGCCTGTGCCAGATATCACAGATTATGAATTCTTCATGTATATATATATATGTATATCCAAATATGGGTCAGAATTCTGATCCTGTCAGTCATTAGTTTTGGCTTTCAGCATTCTTGTGGTTTCATGAGAAAATGTACAGATTGTGTCAAACAATGCCTACTATATTTTCAGGTTGATGTGAATAATGTGACTGCTTTTCTCTCACAAATTGCAAGGTACATGTTGAGAGAATACAATGAAACCCTCACAGGCTTAATGCTAAATGCAGTGCATCGAAAACAAAATGGTCACAATGTGACACCTGTGAGTGGCATTTAGGTTTGCGACTTCCCAAAAGTTGACCAATTTGTGGAAGTAATCAAAAAGCATTTCAAGCGTTATTCAAGTAGAAATGAAATGTGCACTACGCCACACTTGTTAGGAGTACGATACAACAATATTTGGGGTTGACCATGAAACAAGATAAAGCTGCCACTGGATTCCAGGATTTGACAAATGCTGTACTTCACCAGTAATTGATTTTTGAAATTTGGCGCACTACCAAGGCACTGCATTGATGTAGATTACTGGGGTTTGGCAATGTGATAATTGATCATTGACTGAGGGTCTATCGAACACTTTCTGACTGATTTGCAGGGGAGAAAACTGCCCGAGATGAAATAGGGTCCCTAACTATCACCTACCTTTGTGGGCAGAGTCCGGAGAGATTGGTCTCAGTTGAAAAACGGACATGATGTCAAATGTATCACAACTAGCTACAGCTAAGCTTATCACTGCTTTGCAGATCGCTGCTTGCTGACAGGATTTCAGATCCTATCTAGACCCACAGCGGCTTACATTAGAATCGAGCTAGCGGCCAGATAGCAGCATGAATACATCAGTAAGTTAGGCTATCAATATAGCAGCGAACTAACGTCAGCAGTTTCAAATGGCAAGTAAATTCTAATTGTATGAAGGGAGCCTGGCCGGAAAACCTTGAGACAAAAAAACTTACACCTGTTTTAGAAAGACAATGGACCAATCCTCTTTTTCTTATTGTTCATTCTAACTAGCTAAATTAGCAATAATCCATAACTGGTCATTTGAAGACTTACAGCAAATATAGACGATGTTAATATCGATGAGGACAATCAGGTAGACCTCCTCGCACTCTTTCAAAAAATGAGTTGGCATGGCTGTACATACTATTGCTGGCTGCACATACTCCAAAATTATTGTGATATCTCAATATAATTGAACAATATATATGATGTATTACTAGACTAAATATTATTTACTATTGCCGTAAATATAGGGTACACTGCCACTGCCTTTCAGGATTCGAAAGGTCAAGGATTTGGCATATCCCGATCTAGCTCAACCTCCTGAATCTGTCATTCAGCATCCCGAGTACAGCCCGGATAGCTCAGTCGGTAGAGCATCAGACTTTTAATCTGAGGGTCCAGGGTTCAAGTCCCTGTTCGGGCGTTGTCTTTAGCGCCGTTTGCCTGGTATGAAATAGTGTAAACGAAGTGTGCTTTAGATCATAAAGCGCTCATTTCCTGTGTGAAAATCCACAGGTGATGGCTTCACTATCCGTCTCTTCATATGTACGACAGTAGCGAGTGTTTGTCAAAAAATGGTGGTAGTCGCTGTTATTTTAAGCCAGTGCGGTGCACTTTAATCTGCGTGTACATGGAACCACACTTCCCCTTGTTTCATGGGTAGTGTGGTTCCTTTCGTCAACCTTCGTTTTCATGGTAAAGCTTCAAATGTGCCGTTTGTACTAGAAATTGTTTTAATCGAAGCAACGGGGGCGCTGAAATACTTTGCTGTTGAAAAAAATGCAATTACTGACCTCGACGTGATTCGAACACGCAACCTTCTGATCTGGAGTCAGACGCGCTACCGTTGCGCCACGAAGTCTAATTGCACTTGCTGGACGGGCTGCTTGCACCACTTTTGCATGTATTAGCAACGGGCCTGTGCCAGATATCACAGATTATGAATTCTTCATGTATATATATATATGTATATCCAAATATGGGTCAGAATTCTGATCCTGTCAGTCATTAGTTTTGGCTTTCAGCATTCTTGTGGTTTCATGAGAAAATGTACAGATTGTGTCAAACAATGCCTACTATATTTTCAGGTTGATGTGAATAATGTGACTGCTTTTCTCTCACAAATTGCAAGGTACATGTTGAGAGAATACAATGAAACCCTCACAGGCTTAATGCTAAATGCAGTGCATCGAAAACAAAATGGTCACAATGTGACACCTGTGAGTGGCATTTAGGTTTGCGACTTCCCAAAAGTTGACCAATTTGTGGAAGTAATCAAAAAGCATTTCAAGCGTTATTCAAGTAGAAATGAAATGTGCACTACGCCACACTTGTTAGGAGTACGATACAACAATATTTGGGGTTGACCATGAAACAAGATAAAGCTGCCACTGGATTCCAGGATTTGACAAATGCTGTACTTCACCAGTAATTGATTTTTGAAATTTGGCGCACTACCAAGGCACTGCATTGATGTAGATTACTGGGGTTTGGCAATGTGATAATTGATCATTGACTGAGGGTCTATCGAACACTTTCTGAGGGCTGACTGATTTGCAGGGGAGAAAACTGCCCGAGATGAAATAGGGTCCCTAACTATCACCTACCTTTGTGGGCAGAGTCCGGAGAGATTGGTCTCAGTTGAAAAACGGACATGATGTCAAATGTATCACAACTAGCTACAGCTAAGCTTATCACTGCTTTGCAGATCGCTGCTTGGTGACAGGATTTCAGATCCTATCTAGACCCACAGCGGCTTACATTAGAATCGAGCTAGCGGCCAGATAGCAGCATGAATACATCAGTAAGTTAGGCTATCAATATAGCAGCGAACTAACGTCAGCAGTTTCAAATGGCAAGTAAATTCTAATTGTATGAAGGGAGCCTGGCCGGAAAACCTTGAGACAAAAAAACTTACACCTGTTTTAGAAAGACAATGGACCAATCCTCTTTTTCTTATTGTTCATTCTAACTAGCTAAATTAGCAATAATCCATAACTGGTCATTTGAAGACTTACAGCAAATATAGACGATGTTAATATCGATGAGGACAATCAGGTAGACCTCCTCGCACTCTTTCAAAAAATGAGTTGGCATGGCTGTACATACTATTGCTGGCTGCACATACTCCAAAATTATTGTGATATCTCAATATAATTGAACAATATATATGATGTATTACTAGACTAAATATTATTTACTATTGCCGTAAATATAGGGTACACTGCCACTGCCTTTCAGGATTCGAAAGGTCAAGGATTTGGCATATCCCGATCTAGCTCAACCTCCTGAATCTGTCATTCAGCATCCCGAGTACAGCCCGGATAGCTCAGTCGGTAGAGCATCAGACTTTTAATCTGAGGGTCCAGGGTTCAAGTCCCTGTTCGGGCGTTGTCTTTAGCGCCGTTTGCCTGGTATGAAATAGTGTAAACGAAGTGTGCTTTAGATCATAAAGCGCTCATTTCCTGTGTGAAAATCCACAGGTGATGGCTTCACTATCCGTCTCTTCATATGTACGACAGTAGCGAGTGTTTGTCAAAAAATGGTGGTAGTCGCTGTTATTTTAAGCCAGTGCGGTGCACTTTAATCTGCGTGTACATGGAACCACACTTCCCCTTGTTTCATGGGTAGTGTGGTTCCTTTCGTCAACCTTCGTTTTCATGGTAAAGCTTCAAATGTGCCGTTTGTACTAGAAATTGTTTTAATCGAAGCAACGGGGGCGCTGAAATACTTTGCTGTTGAAAAAAATGCAATTACTGACCTCGACGTGATTCGAACACGCAACCTTCTGATCTGGAGTCAGACGCGCTACCGTTGCGCCACGAAGTCTAATTGCACTTGCTGGACGGGCTGCTTGCACCACTTTTGCATGTATTAGCAACGGGCCTGTGCCAGATATCACAGATTATGAATTCTTCATGTATATATATATATGTATATCCAAATATGGGTCAGAATTCTGATCCTGTCAGTCATTAGTTTTGGCTTTCAGCATTCTTGTGGTTTCATGAGAAAATGTACAGATTGTGTCAAACAATGCCTACTATATTTTCAGGTTGATGTGAATAATGTGACTGCTTTTCTCTCACAAATTGCAAGGTACATGTTGAGAGAATACAATGAAACCCTCACAGGCTTAATGCTAAATGCAGTGCATCGAAAACAAAATGGTCACAATGTGACACCTGTGAGTGGCATTTAGGTTTGCGACTTCCCAAAAGTTGACCAATTTGTGGAAGTAATCAAAAAGCATTTCAAGCGTTATTCAAGTAGAAATGAAATGTGCACTACGCCACACTTGTTAGGAGTACGATACAACAATATTTGGGGTTGACCATGAAACAAGATAAAGCTGCCACTGGATTCCAGGATTTGACAAATGCTGTACTTCACCAGTAATTGATTTTTGAAATTTGGCGCACTACCAAGGCACTGCATTGATGTAGATTACTGGGGTTTGGCAATGTGATAATTGATCATTGACTGAGGGTCTATCGAACACTTTCTGAGGGCTGACTGATTTGCAGGGGAGAAAACTGCCCGAGATGAAATAGGGTCCCTAACTATCACCTACCTTTGTGGGCAGAGTCCGGAGAGATTGGTCTCAGTTGAAAAACGGACATGATGTCAAATGTATCACAACTAGCTACAGCTAAGCTTATCACTGCTTTGCAGATCGCTGCTTGGTGACAGGATTTCAGATCCTATCTAGACCCACAGCGGCTTACATTAGAATCGAGCTAGCGGCCAGATAGCAGCATGAATACATCAGTAAGTTAGGCTATCAATATAGCAGCGAACTAACGTCAGCAGTTTCAAATGGCAAGTAAATTCTAATTGTATGAAGGGAGCCTGGCCGGAAAACCTTGAGACAAAAAAACTTACACCTGTTTTAGAAAGACAATGGACCAATCCTCTTTTTCTTATTGTTCATTCTAACTAGCTAAATTAGCAATAATCCATAACTGGTCATTTGAAGACTTACAGCAAATATAGACGATGTTAATATCGATGAGGACAATCAGGTAGACCTCCTCGCACTCTTTCAAAAAATGAGTTGGCATGGCTGTACATACTATTGCTGGCTGCACATACTCCAAAATTATTGTGATATCTCAATATAATTGAACAATATATATGATGTATTACTAGACTAAATATTATTTACTATTGCCGTAAATATAGGGTACACTGCCACTGCCTTTCAGGATTCGAAAGGTCAAGGATTTGGCATATCCCGATCTAGCTCAACCTCCTGAATCAGTCATTCAGCATCACGTGTACAGCCCGGATAGCTCAGTCGGTAGAGCATCAGACTTTTAATCTGAGGGTCCAGGGTTCAAGTCCCTGTTCGGGCGTTGTCTTTAGCGCCGTTTGCCTGGTATGAAATAGTGTAAACGAAGTGTGCTTTAGATCATAAAGCGCTCATTTCCTGTGTGAAAATCCACAGGTGATGGCTTCACTATCCGTCTCTTCATATGTACGACAGTAGCGAGTGTTTGTCAAAAAATGGTGGTAGTCGCTGTTATTTTAAGCCAGTGCGGTGCACTTTAATCTGCGTGTACATGGAACCACACTTCCCCTTGTTTCATGGGTAGTGTGGTTCCTTTCGTCAACCTTCGTTTTCATGGTAAAGCTTCAAATGTGCCGTTTGTACTAGAAATTGTTTTAATCGAAGCAACGGGGGCGCTGAAATACTTTGCTGTTGAAAAAAATGCAATTACTGACCTCGACGTGATTCGAACACGCAACCTTCTGATCTGGAGTCAGACGCGCTACCGTTGCGCCACGAAGTCTAATTGCACTTGCTGGACGGGCTGCTTGCACCACTTTTGCATGTATTAGCAACGGGCCTGTGCCAGATATCACAGATTATGAATTCTTCATGTATATATATATATGTATATCCAAATATGGGTCAGAATTCTGATCCTGTCAGTCATTAGTTTTGGCTTTCAGCATTCTTGTGGTTTCATGAGAAAATGTACAGATTGTGTCAAACAATGCCTACTATATTTTCAGGTTGATGTGAATAATGTGACTGCTTTTCTCTCACAAATTGCAAGGTACATGTTGAGAGAATACAATGAAACCCTCACAGGCTTAATGCTAAATGCAGTGCATCGAAAACAAAATGGTCACAATGTGACACCTGTGAGTGGCATTTAGGTTTGCGACTTCCCAAAAGTTGACCAATTTGTGGAAGTAATCAAAAAGCATTTCAAGCGTTATTCAAGTAGAAATGAAATGTGCACTACGCCACACTTGTTAGGAGTACGATACAACAATATTTGGGGTTGACCATGAAACAAGATAAAGCTGCCACTGGATTCCAGGATTTGACAAATGCTGTACTTCACCAGTAATTGATTTTTGAAATTTGGCGCACTACCAAGGCACTGCATTGATGTAGATTACTGGGGTTTGGCAATGTGATAATTGATCATTGACTGAGGGTCTATCGAACACTTTCTGACTGATTTGCAGGGGAGAAAACTGCCCGAGATGAAATAGGGTCCCTAACTATCACCTACCTTTGTGGGCAGAGTCCGGAGAGATTGGTCTCAGTTGAAAAACGGACATGATGTCAAATGTATCACAACTAGCTACAGCTAAGCTTATCACTGCTTTGCAGATCGCTGCTTGCTGACAGGATTTCAGATCCTATCTAGACCCACAGCGGCTTACATTAGAATCGAGCTAGCGGCCAGATAGCAGCATGAATACATCAGTAAGTTAGGCTATCAATATAGCAGCGAACTAACGTCAGCAGTTTCAAATGGCAAGTAAATTCTAATTGTATGAAGGGAGCCTGGCCGGAAAACCTTGAGACAAAAAAACTTACACCTGTTTTAGAAAGACAATGGACCAATCCTCTTTTTCTTATTGTTCATTCTAACTAGCTAAATTAGCAATAATCCATAACTGGTCATTTGAAGACTTACAGCAAATATAGACGATGTTAATATCGATGAGGACAATCAGGTAGACCTCCTCGCACTCTTTCAAAAAATGAGTTGGCATGGCTGTACATACTATTGCTGGCTGCACATACTCCAAAATTATTGTGATATCTCAATATAATTGAACAATATATATGATGTATTACTAGACTAAATATTATTTACTATTGCCGTAAATATAGGGTACACTGCCACTGCCTTTCAGGATTCGAAAGGTCAAGGATTTGGCATATCCCGATCTAGCTCAACCTCCTGAATCTGTCATTCAGCATCCCGAGTACAGCCCGGAGAGCTTGAGCGGTAGCTGGGGACCGAGAGACTGTGCGCTCTCTTCGAATCACGTCTCGGCATTTCCATCTTTCTTAGCCAATCGCGGTGGCCCATTTCCAACATTCGCCATCTTTTTGGCTTCTGTCGCCAAATCACGTCTCGTCATTTCCATCTTTCGCCAGCCAACCACGTCTCGTCATTTCCATCTTTCGCCAGCCAACCACGTCTCGTCATTTCCATCTTTCGCCAGCCAACCGCTTTTCCATCCTTGACGGAGCAGCCGAATTTGAATTTAGCTAGAATTGAGCTAGATATTTGGTTTTCCTCAAAGAACACCAAAGAGCAATGCCTAATCATAACGTAACTGTAATGTTAGCACCCTTATTCTACAGTACAGTATAACGCTGCTGCACTAAAGTTCTTAATAAAATGAGAAAATCATTTGTCAAGTATTTAATTCACACAGGTATACAGCTGTTGCACCTTTTCCATCTTTGACGGAGCAGCCGATATCGAAGTAAGTTCGAATCAATATTAAAGTTATTTAAGTCTGCATAAATATTAACATCAGTTAATTAATTGCATACTGATATTATTGCATACTGTCACAATGTCTGTTGATACAGATACAGTCGCTATTATTTACTGTCACCCGATTTTACTACCTGTTAATACACGTAAAATCGCTGTTATTTATTACCGCATTATAAGGAGTTTCGCCATTAGATTAGCTAAATATTTGGCTTTCCTCATACAACATAATCCTCTTTTTGAGTTTAGGTGATTTTGGTGCCTATTGAATTTAGCTAGAATTGAGCTAGATATTTGGTTTTCCTCAATGAACAACATAACAATGCCTAATCATAACGTAACTGTAATGTTAGCACCCTTATTCTACAGTACAGTATAACGCTGCTGCACTAAAGTTCTTAATAAAATGAGAAAATCATTTGTCAAGTATTTAATTCACACAGGTATACAGCTGTTGCACCTGTTGTGACACAAGGCTTAACTTGATTATGTTTACCAATTGATAATAAACTTAATATGATGGTATGTAACCAAACTGTAATACAAGCTATTATGGCATACTACTATATTATACACTGAGCCCACATGATATAGTTATACTGTGTAGTGAAACTGAATAGTTATACACATTAGCTGCTTTGGTGTAAGTGGCACTTTTCTTTTCTCTATTAATGGCAGATGGCTTACAAACAGAAGAAGCACAGAGCTATGGGTGATGAGGAGTGGATGTCCCGCCTGCGCATGTTTGCTGCCTTAGGGGTCTGGCCCTCTGAGGCAGGAAATAGGCCGGCACCACGCCAGAAAAAGTGGTATGATCTGAAGGTAAACTTGGACAAAGTGATATGTGGAGAATCATAAAACATAATGTCATATTATGTCATATTAAAAGGGGACACATTCTTATGATTCACTGTCAAACAATATTACAAATTGAGAAATGTCCAATGCAGCTGAGGGGAAAAACATCTCTGTTTGGAGGGACACAGACATGTAACTGTGGTTTCCATACAAAGAAGGTATCAGAAGTATTTTATAAAATTATGATGCGTTGGTGTTGTATTCTGTATTATTGCATTTCATTTTCTTTTCTGTGAACCTGTAGCCTTCCGGCTCGGTCCCTGTGTCATCTTCAGTGACACCACAACCAGAACCCTCATCCTCTTCAGCATCACCCGCAGCAACATCTGGACAGACAGCAACACCTGGGCAAACACCTTCCAAGCCCACTTTGACGTTGGCATCGGTAAGTAATGAGGATTTACTGATGCTGATATTTATATTATTAATATATTTAAATATATAAGATTTACAATGCTCCACTTGAGGTTACTTTTTTCTTTTTGTCAGTTTACAAAGCCACGGTTCGGCCCTCTGGCCCATCAGCTGTCACCACCAGCTCAGCCTCCGCCCTTCCTCTCCACCGTCTCTGCTGCTGCAGCTACTGCTGCCTCTGGAGCACACGCCATCACCCCAGCAGCACCACAGCAACAACTGGCAAGTCTTTTTGTGACATGTTGTATCATAAAGTGTCAGTGGTGTTATTGTTTTGCTTGTATTGTAATTGTATTTTGATGAGTTAATTTATTACATTTAACAGTATAAGCACACCGCCATGCCCTCTGGCCCATCACCTGTCACCACCAGCTCAGCCTCCGCCCTTCCTATCCCCACCACCCTCCCAGCCACTGCTACAACTGCTCGTCCCTCTGGGCCACCTTCCATGACCCCAGCAGCACCTGAGCAACAGCTGGTAAGTCTTTTTCTGTGACAGAAAAGTTACACTGTGACAGATGTTATTTTTCTGCTTGTGATACTGTTTTATTTGTATTTTGATGTACTCTTATATTTACCAGGCTGTGGATGAGCGCAGTGTCCCGGGGATGGACAGAGTGGACAGCCTGGCAGAGTACTTGGTGGGGCTGAGGACTGAAACTGGCCAAACACTTAACAACCAGCAGGCCAGTACCATCATAGCCCTGTGGCAGAACCTTCTGCCCTACGACCAGCAACGAGTGGCATATGCTGCGCGGCACCAGGTGCGCCTGACAACAGGATGCTTCAGGTGTTCTAAAAAGAAACCTGTCTTTAAGCCAGGTGTGGAGAGCATGACACGCTGTGTCTTAGGATCAACAGGATCCCCTGCCCAGTGGCCAAACAGTTGTCGCCTGGTGGAGTCCATCTTTGTCAAGCTCTGTGACATTCATAAGAGCCACAAAAAACAGGGCAATTATGCACTGACGAGATGGACTCTGATTCTTAGGGACTATAGTAAGATCAGGCAGCTGGTCCTGGGTAACGGAACGGTCATGCAGAGCACTACTCTGCAGTTGTTTGATGTCAATCAAAACAACACTTATTCATTGGCACAACAAGCGACTGAAGAGGCAGGAATGTAGTATTCTGCTGCAAGGGGACAACTTGCCTGCCTCTATTCCTGTTGCTCTTGCACCTCTCCCACCTGTACTGGTACGCCCCACTGCTGCACCACCCCAGCCCGGCCCCCAACATCAGTACCACTTGCCTCGAAGTACTGCAGGACAGGCAGTGGTCAAGAGGAAGTCTGCAGCTCTGGCCCAACATCCCCATCCTCCACCGTCTGTCCGCCCGAGGCTGCAAGCTCAGAGGCAGTTGTTTCCTCAGCAGGCACCTCCACCTACATCTGCCCCTTTGCCTGTTGTCCCCGACCCCACCCCTATCATTGGCCCATTTGTGTTTTTGACCCCACAAGTCCCTGCAGCCAAACTAATTGCTCCTGCTGGCCCCCTTGTTGCTCCTCCACCCGCCCGGAGGGCTTACAATCGGACGGTGGACCAAAACAAATGTGTTAAGTACCACCAGCCAAGTATGGCTGGAAACAAGGAAACTGGCCACAGCCAGTATTATGGGCACATATACTGTCCCCAAAACACTGATATGCCACTTGACCAGGAGATGCGGAGGAAGAGGGCAGAAAATAAATAGATTGGTGTCATTCTTTGTCTCTTAGTGTGTAGATAGACTAAATAGTGTGTGTTGATTTTGTTTCTTTTTCCAGTAGAGCAACGAGCTTTATTTATTATTTTTTGTATTTAGTTTATTTATTATATTTATTTTGTATTCTGTATTTTGTATTTTAATTCTTTCATTCATTTATTTGTGTTATGGTTACGTGTATGTGTGTGTGTGCGAGATAATTAAGGTGTATATTTTGTAATAAATTTGCACTATTTCTACAGCAGTACTTTTGACTTATTTCTACCAAAAATATCTATAAAAAACAGGAGTCAAGCAAAGTTTAGCTTTTTGCAAACTAAAGCAGATAATGAAATGATGAGAAAATGTACATCAACAGAACAGTATTGGCGGTAGTATAGTATAATGGTTACGGAACTGGACTTGTAACCGAAAGGTTGCAGGTTTGATTCCCAGGTAGGACACTGCAGTTGTACCCCTGAGCCCGGTACTTAACCTGAATTGCTTCAGTATATATCCAGCTGTATAAATAGATAAATGTAATAAGAAGTTGTGTAAGTCGCTCTGGATAAGAGCGTCTGCTAAATGCCTGTAATGTATTGCAAACAGTTCCACATTGCATGCAAGCATGCAAACTCATTACTCATTCAGAGAAGACAATTACATTGTTGCAGTGCTTTCAATACTTATTCCATTCATTGTTAATTAGATTGTATTCATTAATTGGGTCTTTTTTCTAAAACACGTAACTCGTTAAATATCTGAATATATAAAATAATAATAATTTGATACATTCTAGTCAAAAATAAAGTTACGTGTGTGTAGGTGTGACTCGTTACAAATGTTTCTTACATTAGTAACAATCACATTTCTACATTATGTAAACATTAAGCAACACAAAGTATTACTATTTGGCTGTATGGCATTCACAATAAGCCACTGTCCTATTTGTATCACTTATTAAGTGATATTTGAAAGATTCATAACACTTGGTAAGACTGGGTTAAAAGAGACATGTTCTGGTCGGGGATCGAACTGGTGACCTTTGGATCCACAGCTCCCCGTGCATTACTTAAGTAAAGTGTCACTTTTAGACATATTTCTCAAACTAACAGGATCAAAGGTGCGTCCTATAACTTCCAATGGGCAGCAGAGTCATTAGTAACTCTCAATTAATTTCATTTTCACTCAATTTCTCAAAATTTCTCTCTTTTTCCTCTCTTTTCCTTCATTTTTCTCCTTCCCCCTCCTTCCCCTTCTTTCCTCCTTCTTCCCCCCCCTCTACAGACTATTGTTCCCCAGCTTTAGCTCAGTCGGTAGAGCATCAGACTTTTAATCTGAGGGTCCAGGGTTCAAGTCCCTGTTCGGGCGTTGTCTTTAGCGCCGTTTGCCTGGTATGAAATAGTGTAAACGAAGTGTGCTTTAGATCATAAAGCGCTCATTTCCTGTGTGAAAATCCACAGGTGATGGCTTCACTATCCGTCTCTTCATATGTACGACAGTAGCGAGTGTTTGTCAAAAAATGGTGGTAGTCGCTGTTATTTTAAGCCAGTGCGGTGCACTTTAATCTGCGTGTACATGGAACCACACTTCCCCTTGTTTCATGGGTAGTGTGGTTCCTTTCGTCAACCTTCGTTTTCATGGTAAAGCTTCAAATGTGCCGTTTGTACTAGAAATTGTTTTAATCGAAGCAACGGGGGCGCTGAAATACTTTGCTGTTGAAAAAAATGCAATTACTGACCTCGACGTGATTCGAACACGCAACCTTCTGATCTGGAGTCAGACGCGCTACCGTTGCGCCACGAAGTCTAATTGCACTTGCTGGACGGGCTGCTTGCACCACTTTTGCATGTATTAGCAACGGGCCTGTGCCAGATATCACAGATTATGAATTCTTCATGTATATATATATATGTATATCCAAATATGGGTCAGAATTCTGATCCTGTCAGTCATTAGTTTTGGCTTTCAGCATTCTTGTGGTTTCATGAGAAAATGTACAGATTGTGTCAAACAATGCCTACTATATTTTCAGGTTGATGTGAATAATGTGACTGCTTTTCTCTCACAAATTGCAAGGTACATGTTGAGAGAATACAATGAAACCCTCACAGGCTTAATGCTAAATGCAGTGCATCGAAAACAAAATGGTCACAATGTGACACCTGTGAGTGGCATTTAGGTTTGCGACTTCCCAAAAGTTGACCAATTTGTGGAAGTAATCAAAAAGCATTTCAAGCGTTATTCAAGTAGAAATGAAATGTGCACTACGCCACACTTGTTAGGAGTACGATACAACAATATTTGGGGTTGACCATGAAACAAGATAAAGCTGCCACTGGATTCCAGGATTTGACAAATGCTGTACTTCACCAGTAATTGATTTTTGAAATTTGGCGCACTACCAAGGCACTGCATTGATGTAGATTACTGGGGTTTGGCAATGTGATAATTGATCATTGACTGAGGGTCTATCGAACACTTTCTGACTGATTTGCAGGGGAGAAAACTGCCCGAGATGAAATAGGGTCCCTAACTATCACCTACCTTTGTGGGCAGAGTCCGGAGAGATTGGTCTCAGTTGAAAAACGGACATGATGTCAAATGTATCACAACTAGCTACAGCTAAGCTTATCACTGCTTTGCAGATCGCTGCTTGCTGACAGGATTTCAGATCCTATCTAGACCCACAGCGGCTTACATTAGAATCGAGCTAGCGGCCAGATAGCAGCATGAATACATCAGTAAGTTAGGCTATCAATATAGCAGCGAACTAACGTCAGCAGTTTCAAATGGCAAGTAAATTCTAATTGTATGAAGGGAGCCTGGCCGGAAAACCTTGAGACAAAAAAACTTACACCTGTTTTAGAAAGACAATGGACCAATCCTCTTTTTCTTATTGTTCATTCTAACTAGCTAAATTAGCAATAATCCATAACTGGTCATTTGAAGACTTACAGCAAATATAGACGATGTTAATATCGATGAGGACAATCAGGTAGACCTCCTCGCACTCTTTCAAAAAATGAGTTGGCATGGCTGTACATACTATTGCTGGCTGCACATACTCCAAAATTATTGTGATATCTCAATATAATTGAACAATATATATGATGTATTACTAGACTAAATATTATTTACTATTGCCGTAAATATAGGGTACACTGCCACTGCCTTTCAGGATTCGAAAGGTCAAGGATTTGGCATATCCCGATCTAGCTCAACCTCCTGAATCAGTCATTCAGCATCACGTGTACAGCCCGGATAGCTCAGTCGGTAGAGCATCAGACTTTTAATCTGAGGGTCCAGGGTTCAAGTCCCTGTTCGGGCGTTGTCTTTAGCGCCGTTTGCCTGGTATGAAATAGTGTAAACGAAGTGTGCTTTAGATCATAAAGCGCTCATTTCCTGTGTGAAAATCCACAGGTGATGGCTTCACTATCCGTCTCTTCATATGTACGACAGTAGCGAGTGTTTGTCAAAAAATGGTGGTAGTCGCTGTTATTTTAAGCCAGTGCGGTGCACTTTAATCTGCGTGTACATGGAACCACACTTCCCCTTGTTTCATGGGTAGTGTGGTTCCTTTCGTCAACCTTCGTTTTCATGGTAAAGCTTCAAATGTGCCGTTTGTACTAGAAATTGTTTTAATCGAAGCAACGGGGGCGCTGAAATACTTTGCTGTTGAAAAAAATGCAATTACTGACCTCGACGTGATTCGAACACGCAACCTTCTGATCTGGAGTCAGACGCGCTACCGTTGCGCCACGAAGTCTAATTGCACTTGCTGGACGGGCTGCTTGCACCACTTTTGCATGTATTAGCAACGGGCCTGTGCCAGATATCACAGATTATGAATTCTTCATGTATATATATATATGTATATCCAAATATGGGTCAGAATTCTGATCCTGTCAGTCATTAGTTTTGGCTTTCAGCATTCTTGTGGTTTCATGAGAAAATGTACAGATTGTGTCAAACAATGCCTACTATATTTTCAGGTTGATGTGAATAATGTGACTGCTTTTCTCTCACAAATTGCAAGGTACATGTTGAGAGAATACAATGAAACCCTCACAGGCTTAATGCTAAATGCAGTGCATCGAAAACAAAATGGTCACAATGTGACACCTGTGAGTGGCATTTAGGTTTGCGACTTCCCAAAAGTTGACCAATTTGTGGAAGTAATCAAAAAGCATTTCAAGCGTTATTCAAGTAGAAATGAAATGTGCACTACGCCACACTTGTTAGGAGTACGATACAACAATATTTGGGGTTGACCATGAAACAAGATAAAGCTGCCACTGGATTCCAGGATTTGACAAATGCTGTACTTCACCAGTAATTGATTTTTGAAATTTGGCGCACTACCAAGGCACTGCATTGATGTAGATTACTGGGGTTTGGCAATGTGATAATTGATCATTGACTGAGGGTCTATCGAACACTTTCTGACTGATTTGCAGGGGAGAAAACTGCCCGAGATGAAATAGGGTCCCTAACTATCACCTACCTTTGTGGGCAGAGTCCGGAGAGATTGGTCTCAGTTGAAAAACGGACATGATGTCAAATGTATCACAACTAGCTACAGCTAAGCTTATCACTGCTTTGCAGATCGCTGCTTGCTGACAGGATTTCAGATCCTATCTAGACCCACAGCGGCTTACATTAGAATCGAGCTAGCGGCCAGATAGCAGCATGAATACATCAGTAAGTTAGGCTATCAATATAGCAGCGAACTAACGTCAGCAGTTTCAAATGGCAAGTAAATTCTAATTGTATGAAGGGAGCCTGGCCGGAAAACCTTGAGACAAAAAAACTTACACCTGTTTTAGAAAGACAATGGACCAATCCTCTTTTTCTTATTGTTCATTCTAACTAGCTAAATTAGCAATAATCCATAACTGGTCATTTGAAGACTTACAGCAAATATAGACGATGTTAATATCGATGAGGACAATCAGGTAGACCTCCTCGCACTCTTTCAAAAAATGAGTTGGCATGGCTGTACATACTATTGCTGGCTGCACATACTCCAAAATTATTGTGATATCTCAATATAATTGAACAATATATATGATGTATTACTAGACTAAATATTATTTACTATTGCCGTAAATATAGGGTACACTGCCACTGCCTTTCAGGATTCGAAAGGTCAAGGATTTGGCATATCCCGATCTAGCTCAACCTCCTGAATCTGTCATTCAGCATCACGTGTACAGCCCGGATAGCTCAGTCGGTAGAGCATCAGACTTTTAATCTGAGGGTCCAGGGTTCAAGTCCCTGTTCGGGCGTTGTCTTTAGCGCCGTTTGCCTGGTATGAAATAGTGTAAACGAAGTGTGCTTTAGATCATAAAGCGCTCATTTCCTGTGTGAAAATCCACAGGTGATGGCTTCACTATCCGTCTCTTCATATGTACGACAGTAGCGAGTGTTTGTCAAAAAATGGTGGTAGTCGCTGTTATTTTAAGCCAGTGCGGTGCACTTTAATCTGCGTGTACATGGAACCACACTTCCCCTTGTTTCATGGGTAGTGTGGTTCCTTTCGTCAACCTTCGTTTTCATGGTAAAGCTTCAAATGTGCCGTTTGTACTAGAAATTGTTTTAATCGAAGCAACGGGGGCGCTGAAATACTTTGCTGTTGAAAAAAATGCAATTACTGACCTCGACGTGATTCGAACACGCAACCTTCTGATCTGGAGTCAGACGCGCTACCGTTGCGCCACGAAGTCTAATTGCACTTGCTGGACGGGCTGCTTGCACCACTTTTGCATGTATTAGCAACGGGCCTGTGCCAGATATCACAGATTATGAATTCTTCATGTATATATATATATGTATATCCAAATATGGGTCAGAATTCTGATCCTGTCAGTCATTAGTTTTGGCTTTCAGCATTCTTGTGGTTTCATGAGAAAATGTACAGATTGTGTCAAACAATGCCTACTATATTTTCAGGTTGATGTGAATAATGTGACTGCTTTTCTCTCACAAATTGCAAGGTACATGTTGAGAGAATACAATGAAACCCTCACAGGCTTAATGCTAAATGCAGTGCATCGAAAACAAAATGGTCACAATGTGACACCTGTGAGTGGCATTTAGGTTTGCGACTTCCCAAAAGTTGACCAATTTGTGGAAGTAATCAAAAAGCATTTCAAGCGTTATTCAAGTAGAAATGAAATGTGCACTACGCCACACTTGTTAGGAGTACGATACAACAATATTTGGGGTTGACCATGAAACAAGATAAAGCTGCCACTGGATTCCAGGATTTGACAAATGCTGTACTTCACCAGTAATTGATTTTTGAAATTTGGCGCACTACCAAGGCACTGCATTGATGTAGATTACTGGGGTTTGGCAATGTGATAATTGATCATTGACTGAGGGTCTATCGAACACTTTCTGAGGGCTGACTGATTTGCAGGGGAGAAAACTGCCCGAGATGAAATAGGGTCCCTAACTATCACCTACCTTTGTGGGCAGAGTCCGGAGAGATTGGTCTCAGTTGAAAAACGGACATGATGTCAAATGTATCACAACTAGCTACAGCTAAGCTTATCACTGCTTTGCAGATCGCTGCTTGGTGACAGGATTTCAGATCCTATCTAGACCCACAGCGGCTTACATTAGAATCGAGCTAGCGGCCAGATAGCAGCATGAATACATCAGTAAGTTAGGCTATCAATATAGCAGCGAACTAACGTCAGCAGCTTCAAATGGCAAGTAAATTCTAATTGTATGAAGGGAGCCTGGCCGGAAAACCTTGAGACAAAAAAACTTACACCTGTTTTAGAAAGACAATGGACCAATCCTCTTTTTCTTATTGTTCATTCTAACTAGCTAAATTAGCAATAATCCATAACTGGTCATTTGAAGACTTACAGCAAATATAGACGATGTTAATATCGATGAGGACAATCAGGTAGACCTCCTCGCACTCTTTCAAAAAATGAGTTGGCATGGCTGTACATACTATTGCTGGCTGCACATACTCCAAAATTATTGTGATATCTCAATATAATTGAACAATATATATGATGTATTACTAGACTAAATATTATTTACTATTGCCGTAAATATAGGGTACACTGCCACTGCCTTTCAGGATTCGAAAGGTCAAGGATTTGGCATATCCCGATCTAGCTCAACCTCCTGAATCTGTCATTCAGCATCCCGAGTACAGCCCGGATAGCTCAGTCGGTAGAGCATCAGACTTTTAATCTGAGGGTCCAGGGTTCAAGTCCCTGTTCGGGCGTTGTCTTTAGCGCCGTTTGCCTGGTATGAAATAGTGTAAACGAAGTGTGCTTTAGATCATAAAGCGCTCATTTCCTGTGTGAAAATCCACAGGTGATGGCTTCACTATCCGTCTCTTCATATGTACGACAGTAGCGAGTGTTTGTCAAAAAATGGTGGTAGTCGCTGTTATTTTAAGCCAGTGCGGTGCACTTTAATCTGCGTGTACATGGAACCACACTTCCCCTTGTTTCATGGGTAGTGTGGTTCCTTTCGTCAACCTTCGTTTTCATGGTAAAGCTTCAAATGTGCCGTTTGTACTAGAAATTGTTTTAATCGAAGCAACGGGGGCGCTGAAATACTTTGCTGTTGAAAAAAATGCAATTACTGACCTCGACGTGATTCGAACACGCAACCTTCTGATCTGGAGTCAGACGCGCTACCGTTGCGCCACGAAGTCTAATTGCACTTGCTGGACGGGCTGCTTGCACCACTTTTGCATGTATTAGCAACGGGCCTGTGCCAGATATCACAGATTATGAATTCTTCATGTATATATATATATGTATATCCAAATATGGGTCAGAATTCTGATCCTGTCAGTCATTAGTTTTGGCTTTCAGCATTCTTGTGGTTTCATGAGAAAATGTACAGATTGTGTCAAACAATGCCTACTATATTTTCAGGTTGATGTGAATAATGTGACTGCTTTTCTCTCACAAATTGCAAGGTACATGTTGAGAGAATACAATGAAACCCTCACAGGCTTAATGCTAAATGCAGTGCATCGAAAACAAAATGGTCACAATGTGACACCTGTGAGTGGCATTTAGGTTTGCGACTTCCCAAAAGTTGACCAATTTGTGGAAGTAATCAAAAAGCATTTCAAGCGTTATTCAAGTAGAAATGAAATGTGCACTACGCCACACTTGTTAGGAGTACGATACAACAATATTTGGGGTTGACCATGAAACAAGATAAAGCTGCCACTGGATTCCAGGATTTGACAAATGCTGTACTTCACCAGTAATTGATTTTTGAAATTTGGCGCACTACCAAGGCACTGCATTGATGTAGATTACTGGGGTTTGGCAATGTGATAATTGATCATTGACTGAGGGTCTATCGAACACTTTCTGACTGATTTGCAGGGGAGAAAACTGCCCGAGATGAAATAGGGTCCCTAACTATCACCTACCTTTGTGGGCAGAGTCCGGAGAGATTGGTCTCAGTTGAAAAACGGACATGATGTCAAATGTATCACAACTAGCTACAGCTAAGCTTATCACTGCTTTGCAGATCGCTGCTTGGTGACAGGATTTCAGATCCTATCTAGACCCACAGCGGCTTACATTAGAATCGAGCTAGCGGCCAGATAGCAGCATGAATACATCAGTAAGTTAGGCTATCAATATAGCAGCGAACTAACGTCAGCAGTTTCAAATGGCAAGTAAATTCTAATTGTATGAAGGGAGCCTGGCCGGAAAACCTTGAGACAAAAAAACTTACACCTGTTTTAGAAAGACAATGGACCAATCCTCTTTTTCTTATTGTTCATTCTAACTAGCTAAATTAGCAATAATCCATAACTGGTCATTTGAAGACTTACAGCAAATATAGACGATGTTAATATCGATGAGGACAATCAGGTAGACCTCCTCGCACTCTTTCAAAAAATGAGTTGGCATGGCTGTACATACTATTGCTGGCTGCACATACTCCAAAATTATTGTGATATCTCAATATAATTGAACAATATATATGATGTATTACTAGACTAAATATTATTTACTATTGCCGTAAATATAGGGTACACTGCCACTGCCTTTCAGGATTCGAAAGGTCAAGGATTTGGCATATCCCGATCTAGCTCAACCTCCTGAATCTGTCATTCAGCATCCCGAGTACAGCCCGGATAGCTCAGTCGGTAGAGCATCAGACTTTTAATCTGAGGGTCCAGGGTTCAAGTCCCTGTTCGGGCGTTGTCTTTAGCGCCGTTTGCCTGGTATGAAATAGTGTAAACGAAGTGTGCTTTAGATCATAAAGCGCTCATTTCCTGTGTGAAAATCCACAGGTGATGGCTTCACTATCCGTCTCTTCATATGTACGACAGTAGCGAGTGTTTGTCAAAAAATGGTGGTAGTCGCTGTTATTTTAAGCCAGTGCGGTGCACTTTAATCTGCGTGTACATGGAACCACACTTCCCCTTGTTTCATGGGTAGTGTGGTTCCTTTCGTCAACCTTCGTTTTCATGGTAAAGCTTCAAATGTGCCGTTTGTACTAGAAATTGTTTTAATCGAAGCAACGGGGGCGCTGAAATACTTTGCTGTTGAAAAAAATGCAATTACTGACCTCGACGTGATTCGAACACGCAACCTTCTGATCTGGAGTCAGACGCGCTACCGTTGCGCCACGAAGTCTAATTGCACTTGCTGGACGGGCTGCTTGCACCACTTTTGCATGTATTAGCAACGGGCCTGTGCCAGATATCACAGATTATGAATTCTTCATGTATATATATATATGTATATCCAAATATGGGTCAGAATTCTGATCCTGTCAGTCATTAGTTTTGGCTTTCAGCATTCTTGTGGTTTCATGAGAAAATGTACAGATTGTGTCAAACAATGCCTACTATATTTTCAGGTTGATGTGAATAATGTGACTGCTTTTCTCTCACAAATTGCAAGGTACATGTTGAGAGAATACAATGAAACCCTCACAGGCTTAATGCTAAATGCAGTGCATCGAAAACAAAATGGTCACAATGTGACACCTGTGAGTGGCATTTAGGTTTGCGACTTCCCAAAAGTTGACCAATTTGTGGAAGTAATCAAAAAGCATTTCAAGCGTTATTCAAGTAGAAATGAAATGTGCACTACGCCACACTTGTTAGGAGTACGATACAACAATATTTGGGGTTGACCATGAAACAAGATAAAGCTGCCACTGGATTCCAGGATTTGACAAATGCTGTACTTCACCAGTAATTGATTTTTGAAATTTGGCGCACTACCAAGGCACTGCATTGATGTAGATTACTGGGGTTTGGCAATGTGATAATTGATCATTGACTGAGGGTCTATCGAACACTTTCTGACTGATTTGCAGGGGAGAAAACTGCCCGAGATGAAATAGGGTCCCTAACTATCACCTACCTTTGTGGGCAGAGTCCGGAGAGATTGGTCTCAGTTGAAAAACGGACATGATGTCAAATGTATCACAACTAGCTACAGCTAAGCTTATCACTGCTTTGCAGATCGCTGCTTGCTGACAGGATTTCAGATCCTATCTAGACCCACAGCGGCTTACATTAGAATCGAGCTAGCGGCCAGATAGCAGCATGAATACATCAGTAAGTTAGGCTATCAATATAGCAGCGAACTAACGTCAGCAGTTTCAAATGGCAAGTAAATTCTAATTGTATGAAGGGAGCCTGGCCGGAAAACCTTGAGACAAAAAAACTTACACCTGTTTTAGAAAGACAATGGACCAATCCTCTTTTTCTTATTGTTCATTCTAACTAGCTAAATTAGCAATAATCCATAACTGGTCATTTGAAGACTTACAGCAAATATAGACGATGTTAATATCGATGAGGACAATCAGGTAGACCTCCTCGCACTCTTTCAAAAAATTAGTTGGCATGGCTGTACATACTATTGCTGGCTGCACATACTCCAAAATTATTGTGATATCTCAATATAATTGAACAATATATATGATGTATTACTAGACTAAATATTATTTACTATTGCCGTAAATATAGGGTACACTGCCACTGCCTTTCAGGATTCGAAAGGTCAAGGATTTGGCATATCCCGATCTAGCTCAACCTCCTGAATCTGTCATTCAGCATCCCGTGTACAGCCCGGATAGCTCAGTCGGTAGAGCATCAGACTTTTAATCTGAGGGTCCAGGGTTCAAGTCCCTGTTCGGGCGTTGTCTTTAGCGCCGTTTGCCTGGTATGAAATAGTGTAAACGAAGTGTGCTTTAGATCATAAAGCGCTCATTTCCTGTGTGAAAATCCACAGGTGATGGCTTCACTATCCGTCTCTTCATATGTACGACAGTAGCGAGTGTTTGTCAAAAAATGGTGGTAGTCGCTGTTATTTTAAGCCAGTGCGGTGCACTTTAATCTGCGTGTAAATGGAACCACACTTCCCCTTGTTTCATGGGTAGTGTGGTTCCTTTCGTCAACCTTCGTTTTCATGGTAAAGCTTCAAATGTGCCGTTTGTACTAGAAATTGTTTTAATCGGAGCAACGGGGGCGCTGAAATACTTTGCTGTTGAAAAAAATGTAATAACTGACCTCGACGTGATTCGAACACGCAACCTTCTGATCTGGAGTCAGACGCGCTACCGTTGCGCCACAAAGTCTAATTGCACTTGCTGGACGGGCTGCTTGCACCACTTTTGCATGTATTAGCAACGGGCCTGTGCCAGATATCACAGATTATGAATTCTTCATGTATATATATATATATATGTATATCCAAATATGGGTCAGAATTCTGATCCTGTCAGTCATTAGTTTTGGCTTTCAGCATTCTTGTGGTTTCATGAGAAAATGTACAGATTGTGTCAAACAATGCCTACTAAATTTTCAGGTTGATGTGAATAATGTGACTGCTTTTCTCTCACAAATTGCAAGGTACATGTTGAGAGAATACAAAGAAACCCTCACAGGCTTAATGCTAAATGCAGTGCATCTAAAACAAAATGGTCACAATGTGACACCTGTGAGTGGCATTTAGGTTTGCGACTTCCCAAAAGTTGACCAATTTGTGGAAGTAATCAAAAAGCA
The DNA here is from genome assembly GCA_029718625.1 of Synaphobranchus kaupii. Taxonomy (NCBI): domain Eukaryota; kingdom Metazoa; phylum Chordata; class Actinopteri; order Anguilliformes; family Synaphobranchidae; genus Synaphobranchus; species Synaphobranchus kaupii. The sequence goes on along the minus strand of CM056383.1, from coordinate 29,939,155 downwards.
TTTCAAGCATTATTCAAGTAGAAATGAAATGTGCACTACGCCACACTTGTTAGGAGTACGATACAACAATATTTGGGGTTGACCATGAAACTAGATAAAGCTGCCACTGGATTCCAGGATTTGACAAATGCTGTACTTCACCAGTAATTGATTTTTGAAATTGGGCGCACTACCAAGGCACTGCATTGATGTAGATTACTGGGGTTTGGCAATGTGATAATTGATCATTGACTGAGGGTCTATCGAACACTTTCTGAGGGGTGACTGATTTGCAGGTGAAAAAACTGCCCGAGATGAAATAGGGTCCCTAACTATCACCTACCTTTGTGGGCAGAGTCCGGAGAGATTGGTCTCAGTTGAAAAACGGACATGATGTCAAATGTATCACAACTAGCTACAGCTAAGCTTATCACTGCTTTGCAGATCGCTGCTTGCTGACAGGATTTCAGATCCTATCTAGACCCACAGCGGCTTACATTAGAATCGAGCTAGCGGCCAGATAGCAGCATGAATACATCAGTAAGTTAGGCTATCAATATAGCAGCGAACTAACGTCAGCAGTTTCAAATGGCAAGTAAATTCTAATTGTATGAAGGGAGCCTGGCCGGAAAACCTTGAGACAAAAAAACTTACACCTGTTTTAGAAAGACAATGGACCAATCCTCTTTTTCTTATTGTTCATTCTAACTAGCTAAATTAGCAATAATCCATAACTGGTCATTTGAAGACTTACAGCAAATATAGACGATGTTAATATCGATGAGGACAATCAGGTAGACCTCCTCGCACTCTTTCAAAAAATTAGTTGGCATGGCTGTACATACTATTGCTGGCTGCACATACTCCAAAATTATTGTGATATCTCAATATAATTGAACAATATATATGATGTATTACTAGACTAAATATTATTTACTATTGCCGTAAATATAGGGTACACTGCCACTGCCTTTCAGGATTCGAAAGGTCAAGGATTTGGCATATCCCGATCTAGCTCAACCTCCTGAATCTGTCATTCAGCATCCCGTGTACAGCCCGGATAGCTCAGTCGGTAGAGCATCAGACTTTTAATCTGAGGGTCCAGGGTTCAAGTCCCTGTTCGGGCGTTGTCTTTAGCGCCGTTTGCCTGGTATGAAATAGTGTAAACGAAGTGTGCTTTAGATCATAAAGCGCTCATTTCCTGTGTGAAAATCCACAGGTGATGGCTTCACTATCCGTCTCTTCATATGTACGACAGTAGCGAGTGTTTGTCAAAAAATGGTGGTAGTCGCTGTTATTTTAAGCCAGTGCGGTGCACTTTAATCTGCGTGTAAATGGAACCACACTTCCCCTTGTTTCATGGGTAGTGTGGTTCCTTTCGTCAACCTTCGTTTTCATGGTAAAGCTTCAAATGTGCCGTTTGTACTAGAAATTGTTTTAATCGGAGCAACGGGGGCGCTGAAATACTTTGCTGTTGAAAAAAATGTAATAACTGACCTCGACGTGATTCGAACACGCAACCTTCTGATCTGGAGTCAGACGCGCTACCGTTGCGCCACGAAGTCTAATTGCACTTGCTGGACGGGCTGCTTGCACCACTTTTGCATGTATTAGCAACGGGCCTGTGCCAGATATCACAGATTATGAATTCTTCATGTATATATATATATATATGTATATCCAAATATGGGTCAGAATTCTGATCCTGTCAGTCATTAGTTTTGGCTTTCAGCATTCTTGTGGTTTCATGAGAAAATGTACAGATTGTGTCAAACAATGCCTACTAAATTTTCAGGTTGATGTGAATAATGTGACTGCTTTTCTCTCACAAATTGCAAGGTACATGTTGAGAGAATACAAAGAAACCCTCACAGGCTTAATGCTAAATGCAGTGCATCTAAAACAAAATGGTCACAATGTATCACCTGTGAGTGGCATTTAGGTTTGCGACTTCCCAAAAGTTGACCAATTTGTGGAAGTAATCAAAAAGCATTTCAAGCATTATTCAAGTAGAAATGAAATGTGCACTACGCCACACTTGTTAGGAGTACGATACAACAATATTTGGGGTTGACCATGAAACTAGATAAAGCTGCCACTGGCTTCCAGGATTTGACAAATGCTGTACTTCACCAGTAATTGATTTTTGAAATTGGGCGCACTACCAAGGCACTGCATTGATGTAGATTACTGGGGTTTGGCAATGTGATAATTGATCATTGACTGAGGGTCTATCGAACACTTTCTGAGGGGTGACTGATTTGCAGGTGAAAAAACTGCCCGAGATGAAATAGGGTCCCTAACTATCACCTACCTTTGTGGGCAGAGTCCGGAGAGATTGGTCTCAGTTGAAAAACGGACATGATGTCAAATGTATCACAACTAGCTACAGCTAAGCTTATCACTGCTTTGCAGATCGCTGCTTGCTGACAGGATTTCAGATCCTATCTAGACCCACCAGCGGCTTACATTAGAATCGAGCTAGCGGCCAGATAGCAGCATGAATACATCAGTAAGTTAGGCTATCAATATAGCAGCGAACTAACGTCAGCAGTTTCAAATGGCAAGTAAATTCTAATTGTATGAAGGGAGCCTGGCCGGAAAACCTTGAGACAAAAAAACTTACACCTGTTTTAGAAAGACAATGGACCAATCCTCTTTTTCTTATTGTTCATTCTAACTAGCTAAATTAGCAATAATCCATAACTGGTCATTTGAAGACTTACAGCAAATATAGACGATGTTAATATCGATGAGGACAATCAGGTAGACCTCCTCGCACTCTTTCAAAAAATGAGTTGGCATGGCTGTACATACTATTGCTGGCTGCACATACTCCAAAATTATTGTGATATCTCAATATAATTGAACAATATATATGATGTATTACTAGACTAAATATTATTTACTATTGCCGTAAATATAGGGTACACTGCCACTGCCTTTCAGGATTCGAAAGGTCAAGGATTTGGCATATCCCGATCTAGCTCAACCTCCTGAATCTGTCATTCAGCATCCCGTGTACAGCCCGGATAGCTCAGTCGGTAGAGCATCAGACTTTTAATCTGAGGGTCCAGGGTTCAAGTCCCTGTTCGGGCGTTGTCTTTAGCGCCGTTTGCCTGGTATGAAATAGTGTAAACGAAGTGTGCTTTAGATCATAAAGCGCTCATTTCCTGTGTGAAAATCCACAGGTGATGGCTTCACTATCCGTCTCTTCATATGTACGACAGTAGCGAGTGTTTGTCAAAAAATGCTGGTAGTCGCTGTTATTTTAAGGCAGTGCGGTGCACTTTAATCTGCGTGTAAATGGAACCACACTTCCCCTTGTTTCATGGGTAGTGTGGTTCCTTTCGTCAACCTTCGTTTTCATGGTAAAGCTTCAAATGTGCCGTTTGTACTAGAAATTGTTTTAATCGAAGCAACGGGGGCGCTGAAATACTTTGCTGTTGAAAAAAATGCAATAACTGACCTCGACGTGATTCGAACACGCAACCTTCTGATCTGGAGTCAGACGCGCTACCGTTGCGCCACAAAGTCTAATTGCACTTGCTGGACGGGCTGCTTGCACCACTTTTGCATGTATTAGCAACGGGCCTGTGCCAGATATCACAGATTATGAATTCTTCATGTATATCCAAATATGGGTCAGAATTCTGATCCTGTCAGTCATTAGTTTTGGCTTTCAGCATTCTTGTGGTTTCATGAGAAAATGTACAGATTGTGTCAAACAATGCCTACTAAATTTTCAGGTTGATGTGAATAATGTGACTGCTTTTCTCTCACAAATTGCAAGGTACATGTTGAGAGAATACAAAGAAACCCTCACAGGCTTAATGCTAAATGCAGTGCATCTAAAACAAAATGGTCACAATGTGACACCTGTGAGTGGCATTTAGGTTTGCGACTTCCCAAAAGTTGACCAATTTGTGGAAGTAATCAAAAAGCATTTCAAGCATTATTCAAGTAGAAATGAAATGTGCACTACGCCACACTTGTTAGGAGTACGATACAACAATATTTGGGGTTGACCATGAAACTAGATAAAGCTGCCACTGGATTCCAGGATTTGTTGACAAATGCTGTACTTCACCAGTAATTGATTTTTGAAATTGGGCGCACTACCAAGGCACTGCATTGATGTAGATTACTGGGGTTTGGCAATGTGATAATTGATCATTGACTGAGGGTCTATCGAACACTTTCTGAGGGGTGACTGATTTGCAGGTGAAAAAACTGCCCGAGATGAAATAGGGTCCCTAACTATCACCTACCTTTGTGGGCAGAGTCCGGAGAGATTGGTCTCAGTTGAAAAACGGACATGATGTCAAATGTATCACAACTAGCTACAGCTAAGCTTATCACTGCTTTGCAGATCGCTGCTTGCTGACAGGATTTCAGATCCTATCTAGACCCACAGCGGCTTACATTAGAATCGAGCTAGCGGCCAGATAGCAGCATGAATACATCAGTAAGTTAGGCTATCAATATAGCAGCGAACTAACGTCAGCAGTTTCAAATGGCAAGTAAATTCTAATTGTATGAAGGGAGCCTGGCCGGAAAACCTTGAGACAAAAAAACTTACACCTGTTTTAGAAAGACAATGGACCAATCCTCTTTTTCTTATTGTTCATTCTAACTAGCTAAATTAGCAATAATCCATAACTGGTCATTTGAAGACTTACAGCAAATATAGACGATGTTAATATCGATGAGGACAATCAGGTAGACCTCCTCGCACTCTTTCAAAAAATGAGTTGGCATGGCTGTACATACTATTGCTGGCTGCACATACTCCAAAATTATTGTGATATCTCAATATAATTGAACAATATATATGATGTATTACTAGACTAAATATTATTTACTATTGCCGTAAATATAGGGTACACTGCCACTGCCTTTCAGGATTCGAAAGGTCAAGGATTTGGCATATCCCGATCTAGCTCAACCTCCTGAATCTGTCATTCAGCATCCCGTGTACAGCCCGGATAGCTCAGTCGGTAGAGCATCAGACTTTTAATCTGAGGGTCCAGGGTTCAAGTCCCTGTTCGGGCGTTGTCTTTAGCGCCGTTTGCCTGGTATGAAATAGTGCGAAGTGTGCTTTAGATCATAAAGCGCTCATTTCCTGTGTGAAAATCCACAGGTGATGGCTTCACTATCCGTCTCTTCATATGTACGACAGTAGCGAGTGTTTGTCAAAAAATGGTGGTAGTCGCTGTTATTTTAAGCCAGTGCGGTGCACTTTAATCTGCGTGTAAATGGAACCACACTTCCCCTTGTTTCATGGGTAGTGTGGTTCCTTTCGTCAACCTTCGTTTTCATGGTAAAGCTTCAAATGTGCCGTTTGTACTAGAAATTGTTTTAATCGGAGCAACGGGGGCGCTGAAATACTTTGCTGTTGAAAAAAATGTAATAACTGACCTCGACGTGATTCGAACACGCAACCTTCTGATCTGGAGTCAGACGCGCTACCGTTGCGCCACGAAGTCTAATTGCACTTGCTGGACGGGCTGCTTGCACCACTTTTGCATGTATTAGCAACGGGCCTGTGCCAGATATCACAGATTATGAATTCTTCATGTATATATATATATATATGTATATCCAAATATGGGTCAGAATTCTGATCCTGTCAGTCATTAGTTTTGGCTTTCAGCATTCTTGTGGTTTCATGAGAAAATGTACAGATTGTGTCAAACAATGCCTACTAAATTTTCAGGTTGATGTGAATAATGTGACTGCTTTTCTCTCACAAATTGCAAGGTACATGTTGAGAGAATACAAAGAAACCCTCACAGGCTTAATGCTAAATGCAGTGCATCTAAAACAAAATGGTCACAATGTATCACCTGTGAGTGGCATTTAGGTTTGCGACTTCCCAAAAGTTGACCAATTTGTGGAAGTAATCAAAAAGCATTTCAAGCATTATTCAAGTAGAAATGAAATGTGCACTACGCCACACTTGTTAGGAGTACGATACAACAATATTTGGGGTTGACCATGAAACTAGATAAAGCTGCCACTGGCTTCCAGGATTTGACAAATGCTGTACTTCACCAGTAATTGATTTTTGAAATTGGGCGCACTACCAAGGCACTGCATTGATGTAGATTACTGGGTTTGGCAATGTGATAATTGATCATTGACTGAGGGTCTATCGAACACTTTCTGAGGGGTGACTGATTTGCAGGTGAAAAAACTGCCCGAGATGAAATAGGGTCCCTAACTATCACCTACCTTTGTGGGCAGAGTCCGGAGAGATTGGTCTCAGTTGAAAAACGGACATGATGTCAAATGTATCACAACTAGCTACAGCTAAGCTTATCACTGCTTTGCAGATCGCTGCTTGCTGACAGGATTTCAGATCCTATCTAGACCCACCAGCGGCTTACATTAGAATCGAGCTAGCGGCCAGATAGCAGCATGAATACATCAGTAAGTTAGGCTATCAATATAGCAGCGAACTAACGTCAGCAGTTTCAAATGGCAAGTAAATTCTAATTGTATGAAGGGAGCCTGGCCGGAAAACCTTGAGACAAAAAAACTTACACCTGTTTTAGAAAGACAATGGACCAATCCTCTTTTTCTTATTGTTCATTCTAACTAGCTAAATTAGCAATAATCCATAACTGGTCATTTGAAGACTTACAGCAAATATAGACGATGTTAATATCGATGAGGACAATCAGGTAGACCTCCTCGCACTCTTTCAAAAAATGAGTTGGCATGGCTGTACATACTATTGCTGGCTGCACATACTCCAAAATTATTGTGATATCTCAATATAATTGAACAATATATATGATGTATTACTAGACTAAATATTATTTACTATTGCCGTAAATATAGGGTACACTGCCACTGCCTTTCAGGATTCGAAAGGTCAAGGATTTGGCATATCCCGATCTAGCTCAACCTCCTGAATCTGTCGTTCAGCATCCCGTGTACAGCCCGGATAGCTCAGTCGGTAGAGCATCAGACTTTTAATCTGAGGGTCCAGGGTTCAAGTCCCTGTTCGGGCGTTGTCTTTAGCGCCGTTTGCCTGGTATGAAATAGTGTAAACGAAGTGTGCTTTAGATCATAAAGCGCTCATTTCCTGTGTGAAAATCCACAGGTGATGGCTTCACTATCCGTCTCTTCATATGTACGACAGTAGCGAGTGTTTGTCAAAAAATGCTGGTAGTCGCTGTTATTTTAAGGCAGTGCGGTGCACTTTAATCTGCGTGTAAATGGAACCACACTTCCCCTTGTTTCATGGGTAGTGTGGTTCCTTTCGTCAACCTTCGTTTTCATGGTAAAGCTTCAAATGTGCCGTTTGTACTAGAAATTGTTTTAATCGAAGCAACGGGGGCGCTGAAATACTTTGCTGTTGAAAAAAATGCAATAACTGACCTCGACGTGATTCGAACACGCAACCTTCTGATCTGGAGTCAGACGCGCTACCGTTGCGCCACAAAGTCTAATTGCACTTGCTGGACGGGCTGCTTGCACCACTTTTGCATGTATTAGCAACGGGCCTGTGCCAGATATCACAGATTATGAATTCTTCATGTATATCCAAATATGGGTCAGAATTCTGATCCTGTCAGTCATTAGTTTTGGCTTTCAGCATTCTTGTGGTTTCATGAGAAAATGTACAGATTGTGTCAAACAATGCCTACTAAATTTTCAGGTTGATGTGAATAATGTGACTGCTTTTCTCTCACAAATTGCAAGGTACATGTTGAGAGAATACAAAGAAACCCTCACAGGCTTAATGCTAAATGCAGTGCATCTAAAACAAAATGGTCACAATGTGACACCTGTGAGTGGCATTTAGGTTTGCGACTTCCCAAAAGTTGACCAATTTGTGGAAGTAATCAAAAAGCATTTCAAGCATTATTCAAGTAGAAATGAAATGTGCACTACGCCACACTTGTTAGGAGTACGATACAACAATATTTGGGGTTGACCATGAAACTAGATAAAGCTGCCACTGGATTCCAGGATTTGACAAATGCTGTACTTCACCAGTAATTGATTTTTGAAATTGGGCGCACTACCAAGGCACTGCATTGATGTAGATTACTGGGGTTTGGCAATGTGATAATTGATCATTGACTGAGGGTCTATCGAACACTTTCTGAGGGGTGACTGATTTGCAGGTGAAAAAACTGCCCGAGATGAAATAGGGTCCCTAACTATCACCTACCTTTGTGGGCAGAGTCCGGAGAGATTGGTCTCAGTTGAAAAACGGACATGATGTCAAATGTATCACAACTAGCTACAGCTAAGCTTATCACTGCTTTGCAGATCGCTGCTTGCTGACAGGATTTCAGATCCTATCTAGACCCACAGCGGCTTACATTAGAATCGAGCTAGCGGCCAGATAGCAGCATGAATACATCAGTAAGTTAGGCTATCAATATAGCAGCGAACTAACGTCAGCAGTTTCAAATGGCAAGTAAATTCTAATTGTATGAAGGGAGCCTGGCCGGAAAACCTTGAGACAAAAAAACTTACACCTGTTTTAGAAAGACAATGGACCAATCCTCTTTTTCTTATTGTTCATTCTAACTAGCTAAATTAGCAATAATCCATAACTGGTCATTTGAAGACTTACAGCAAATATAGACGATGTTAATATCGATGAGGACAATCAGGTAGACCTCCTCGCACTCTTTCAAAAAATGAGTTGGCATGGCTGTACATACTATTGCTGGCTGCACATACTCCAAAATTATTGTGATATCTCAATATAATTGAACAATATATATGATGTATTACTAGACTAAATATTATTTACTATTGCCGTAAATATAGGGTACACTGCCACTGCCTTTCAGGATTCGAAAGGTCAAGGATTTGGCATATCCCGATCTAGCTCAACCTCCTGAATCTGTCATTCAGCATCACGTGTACAGCCCGGATAGCTCAGTCGGTAGAGCATCAGACTTTTAATCTGAGGGTCCAGGGTTCAAGTCCCTGTTCGGGCGTTGTCTTTAGCGCCGTTTGCCTGCTATGAAATAGTGTAAACGAAGTGTGCTTTAGATCATAAAGCGCTCATTTCCTGTGTGAAAATCCACAGGTGATGGCTTCACTATCCGTCTCTTCATATGTACGACAGTAGCGAGTGTTTGTCAAAAAATGGTGGTAGTCGCTGTTATTTTAAGCCAGTGCGGTGCACTTTAATCTGCGTGTACATGGAACCACACTTCCCCTTGTTTCATGGGTAGTGTGGTTCCTTTCGTCAACCTTCGTTTTCATGGTAAAGCTTCAAATGTGCCGTTTGTACTAGAAATTGTTTTAATCGAAGCAACGGGGGCGCTGAAATACTTTGCTGTTGAAAAAAATGCAATTACTGACCTCGACGTGATTCGAACACGCAACCTTCTGATCTGGAGTCAGACGCGCTACCGTTGCGCCACGAAGTCTAATTGCACTTGCTGGACGGGCTGCTTGCACCACTTTTGCATGTATTAGCAACGGGCCTGTGCCAGATATCACAGATTATGAATTCTTCATGTATATATATATATGTATATCCAAATATGGGTCAGAATTCTGATCCTGTCAGTCATTAGTTTTGGCTTTCAGCATTCTTGTGGTTTCATGAGAAAATGTACAGATTGTGTCAAACAATGCCTACTATATTTTCAGGTTGATGTGAATAATGTGACTGCTTTTCTCTCACAAATTGCAAGGTACATGTTGAGAGAATACAATGAAACCCTCACAGGCTTAATGCTAAATGCAGTGCATCGAAAACAAAATGGTCACAATGTGACACCTGTGAGTGGCATTTAGGTTTGCGACTTCCCAAAAGTTGACCAATTTGTGGAAGTAATCAAAAAGCATTTCAAGCGTTATTCAAGTAGAAATGAAATGTGCACTACGCCACACTTGTTAGGAGTACGATACAACAATATTTGGGGTTGACCATGAAACAAGATAAAGCTGCCACTGGATTCCAGGATTTGACAAATGCTGTACTTCACCAGTAATTGATTTTTGAAATTTGGCGCACTACCAAGGCACTGCATTGATGTAGATTACTGGGGTTTGGCAATGTGATAATTGATCATTGACTGAGGGTCTATCGAACACTTTCTGAGGGCTGACTGATTTGCAGGGGAGAAAACTGCCCGAGATGAAATAGGGTCCCTAACTATCACCTACCTTTGTGGGCAGAGTCCGGAGAGATTGGTCTCAGTTGAAAAACGGACATGATGTCAAATGTATCACAACTAGCTACAGCTAAGCTTATCACTGCTTTGCAGATCGCTGCTTGCTGACAGGATTTCAGATCCTATCTAGACCCACCAGCGGCTTACATTAGAATCGAGCTAGCGGCCAGATAGCAGCATGAATACATCAGTAAGTTAGGCTATCAATATAGCAGCGAACTAACGTCAGCAGTTTCAAATGGCAAGTAAATTCTAATTGTATGAAGGGAGCCTGGCCGGAAAACCTTGAGACAAAAAAACTTACACCTGTTTTAGAAAGACAATGGACCAATCCTCTTTTTCTTATTGTTCATTCTAACTAGCTAAATTAGCAATAATCCATAACTGGTCATTTGAAGACTTACAGCAAATATAGACGATGTTAATATCGATGAGGACAATCAGGTAGACCTCCTCGCACTCTTTCAAAAAATGAGTTGGCATGGCTGTACATACTATTGCTGGCTGCACATACTCCAAAATTATTGTGATATCTCAATATAATTGAACAATATATATGATGTATTACTAGACTAAATATTATTTACTATTGCCGTAAATATAGGGTACACTGCCACTGCCTTTCAGGATTCGAAAGGTCAAGGATTTGGCATATCCCGATCTAGCTCAACCTCCTGAATCTGTCATTCAGCATCCCGTGTACAGCCCGGATAGCTCAGTCGGTAGAGCATCAGACTTTTAATCTGAGGGTCCAGGGTTCAAGTCCCTGTTCGGGCGTTGTCTTTAGCGCCGTTTGCCTGGTATGAAATAGTGTAAACGAAGTGTGCTTTAGATCATAAAGCGCTCATTTCCTGTGTGAAAATCCACAGGTGATGGCTTCACTATCCGTCTCTTCATATGTACGACAGTAGCGAGTGTTTGTCAAAAAATGCTGGTAGTCGCTGTTATTTTAAGGCAGTGCGGTGCACTTTAATCTGCGTGTAAATGGAACCACACTTCCCCTTGTTTCATGGGTAGTGTGGTTCCTTTCGTCAACCTTCGTTTTCATGGTAAAGCTTCAAATGTGCCGTTTGTACTAGAAATTGTTTTAATCGAAGCAACGGGGGCGCTGAAATACTTTGCTGTTGAAAAAAATGCAATAACTGACCTCGACGTGATTCGAACACGCAACCTTCTGATCTGGAGTCAGACGCGCTACCGTTGCGCCACAAAGTCTAATTGCACTTGCTGGACGGGCTGCTTGCACCACTTTTGCATGTATTAGCAACGGGCCTGTGCCAGATATCACAGATTATGAATTCTTCATGTATATCCAAATATGGGTCAGAATTCTGATCCTGTCAGTCATTAGTTTTGGCTTTCAGCATTCTTGTGGTTTCATGAGAAAATGTACAGATTGTGTCAAACAATGCCTACTAAATTTTCAGGTTGATGTGAATAATGTGACTGCTTTTCTCTCACAAATTGCAAGGTACATGTTGAGAGAATACAAAGAAACCCTCACAGGCTTAATCCCTCACAGGCTTAATGCTAAATGCAGTGCATCTAAAACAAAATGGTCACAATGTGACACCTGTGAGTGGCATTTAGGTTTGCGACTTCCCAAAAGTTGACCAATTTGTGGAAGTAATCAAAAAGCATTTCAAGCATTATTCAAGTAGAAATGAAATGTGCACTACGCCACACTTGTTAGGAGTACGATACAACAATATTTGGGGTTGACCATGAAACTAGATAAAGCTGCCACTGGATTCCAGGATTTGACAAATGCTGTACTTCACCAGTAATTGATTTTTGAAATTGGGCGCACTACCAAGGCACTGCATTGATGTAGATTACTGGGGTTTGGCAATGTGATAATTGATCATTGACTGAGGGTCTATCGAACACTTTCTGAGGGGTGACTGATTTGCAGGTGAAAAAACTGCCCGAGATGAAATAGGGTCCCTAACTATCACCTACCTTTGTGGGCAGAGTCCGGAGAGATTGGTCTCAGTTGAAAAAACGGACATGATGTCAAATGTATCACAACTAGCTACAGCTAAGCTTATCACTGCTTTGCAGATCGCTGCTTGCTGACAGGATTTCAGATCCTATCTAGACCCACAGCGGCTTACATTAGAATCGAGCTAGCGGCCAGATAGCAGCATGAATACATCAGTAAGTTAGGCTATCAATATAGCAGCGAACTAACGTCAGCAGTTTCAAATGGCAAGTAAATTCTAATTGTATGAAGGGAGCCTGGCCGGAAAACCTTGAGACAAAAAAACTTACACCTGTTTTAGAAAGACAATGGACCAATCCTCTTTTTCTTATTGTTCATTCTAACTAGCTAAATTAGCAATAATCCATAACTGGTCATTTGAAGACTTACAGCAAATATAGACGATGTTAATATCGATGAGGACAATCAGGTAGACCTCCTCGCACTCTTTCAAAAAATGAGTTGGCATGGCTGTACATACTATTGCTGGCTGCACATACTCCAAAATTATTGTGATATCTCAATATAATTGAACAATATATATGATGTATTACTAGACTAAATATTATTTACTATTGCCGTAAATATAGGGTACACTGCACTGCCTTTCAGGATTCGAAAGGTCAAGGATTTGGCATATCCCGATCTAGCTCAACCTCCTGAATCTGTCATTCAGCATCCCCGTGTACAGCCCGGATAGCTCAGTCGGTAGAGCATCAGACTTTTAATCTGAGGGTCCAGGGTTCAAGTCCCTGTTCGGGCGTTGTCTTTAGCGCCGTTTGCCTGGTATGAAATAGTGTAAACGAAGTGTGCTTTAGATCATAAAGCGCTCATTTCCTGTGTGAAAATCCACAGGTGATGGCTTCACTATCCGTCTCTTCATATGTACGACAGTAGCGAGTGTTTGTCAAAAAATGGTGGTAGTCGCTGTTATTTTAAGCCAGTGCGGTGCACTTTAATCTGCGTGTAAATGGAACCACACTTCCCCTTGTTTCATGGGTAGTGTGGTTCCTTTCGTCAACCTTCGTTTTCATGGTAAAGCTTCAAATGTGCCGTTTGTACTAGAAATTGTTTTAATCGGAGCAACGGGGGCGCTGAAAATACTTTGCTGTTGAAAAAAATGTAATAACTGACCTCGACGTGATTCGAACACGCAACCTTCTGATCTGGAGTCAGACGCGCTACCGTTGCGCCACGAAGTCTAATTGCACTTGCTGGACGGGCTGCTTGCACCACTTTTGCATGTATTAGCAACGGGCCTGTGCCAGATATCACAGATTATGAATTCTTCATGTATATATATATATATATGTATATCCAAATATGGGTCAGAATTCTGATCCTGTCAGTCATTAGTTTTGGCTTTCAGCATTCTTGTGGTTTCATGAGAAAATGTACAGATTGTGTCAAACAATGCCTACTAAATTTTCAGGTTGATGTGAATAATGTGACTGCTTTTCTCTCACAAATTGCAAGGTACATGTTGAGAGAATACAAAAGAAACCCTCACAGGCTTAATGCTAAATGCAGTGCATCTAAAACAAAATGGTCACAATGTATCACCTGTGAGTGGCATTTAGGTTTGCGACTTCCCAAAAGTTGACCAATTTGTGGAAGTAATCAAAAAGCATTTTCAAGCATTATTCAAGTAGAAATGAAATGTGCACTACGCCACACTTGTTAGGAGTACGATACAACAATATTTGGGGTTGACCATGAAACTAGATAAAGCTGCCACTGGCTTCCAGGATTTGACAAATGCTGTACTTCACCAGTAATTGATTTTTGAAATTGGGGCGCACTACCAAGGCACTGCATTGATGTAGATTACTGGGGTTTGGCAATGTGATAATTGATCATTGACTGAGGGTCTATCGAACACTTTCTGAGGGGTGACTGATTTGCAGGTGAAAAAACTGCCCGAGATGAAATAGGGTCCCTAACTATCACCTACCTTTGTGGGCAGAGTCCGGAGAGATTGGTCTCAGTTGAAAAAACGGACATGATGTCAAATGTATCACAACTAGCTACAGCTAAGCTTATCACTGCTTTGCAGATCGCTGCTTGCTGACAGGATTTCAGATCCTATCTAGACCCACCAGCGGCTTACATTAGAATCGAGCTAGCGGCCAGATAGCAGCATGAATACATCAGTAAGTTAGGCTATCAATATAGCAGCGAACTAACGTCAGCAGTTTCAAATGGCAAGTAAATTCTAATTGTATGAAGGGAGCCTGGCCGGAAAACCTTGAGACAAAAAAACTTACACCTGTTTTAGAAAGACAATGGACCAATCCTCTTTTTCTTATTGTTCATTCTAACTAGCTAAATTAGCAATAATCCATAACTGGTCATTTGAAGACTTACAGCAAATATAGACGATGTTAATATCGATGAGGACAATCAGGTAGACCTCTCCTCGCACTCTTTCAAAAAATGAGTTGGCATGGCTGTACATACTATTGCTGGCTGCACATACTCCAAAATTATTGTGATATCTCAATATAATTGAACAATATATATGATGTATTACTAGACTAAATATTATTTACTATTGCCGTAAATATAGGGTACACTGCCACTGCCTTTCAGGATTCGAAAGGTCAAGGATTTGGCATATCCCGATCTAGCTCAACCTCCTGAATCTGTCGTTCAGCATCCCGTGTACAGCCCGGATAGCTCAGTCGGTAGAGCATCAGACTTTTAATCTGAGGGTCCAGGGTTCAAGTCCCTGTTCGGGCGTTGTCTTTAGCGCCGTTTGCCTGGTATGAAATAGTGTAAACGAAGTGTGCTTTAGATCATAAAGCGCTCATTTCCTGTGTGAAAATCCACAGGTGATGGCTTCACTATCCGTCTCTTCATATGTACGACAGTAGCGAGTGTTTGTCAAAAAATGCTGGTAGTCGCTGTTATTTTAAGGCAGTGCGGTGCACTTTAATCTGCGTGTAAATGGAACCACACTTCCCCTTGTTTCATGGGTAGTGTGGTTCCTTTCGTCAACCTTCGTTTTCATGGTAAAGCTTCAAATGTGCCGTTTGTACTAGAAATTGTTTTAAATCGAAGCAACGGGGGCGCTGAAATACTTTGCTGTTGAAAAAAAATGCAATAACTGACCTCGACGTGATTCGAACACGCAACCTTCTGATCTGGAGTCAGACGCGCTACCGTTGCGCCACAAAGTCTAATTGCACTTGCTGGACGGGCTGCTTGCACCACTTTTGCATGTATTAGCAACGGGCCTGTGCCAGATATCACAGATTATGAATTCTTCATGTATATCCAAATATGGGTCAGAATTCTGATCCTGTCAGTCATTAGTTTTGGCTTTCAGCATTCTTGTGGTTTCATGAGAAAATGTACAGATTGTGTCAAACAATGCCTACTAAATTTTCAGGGTTGATGTGAATAATGTGACTTGCTTTTCTCTCACAAATTGCAAGGTACATGTTGAGAGAATACAAAGAAACCCTCACAGGCTTAATGCTAAATGCAGTGCATCTAAAACAAAATGGTCACAATGTGACACCTGTGAGTGGCATTTAGGTTTGCGACTTCCCAAAAGTTGACCAATTTGTGGAAGTAATCAAAAAGCATTTCAAGCATTATTCAAGTAGAAATGAAATGTGCACTACGCCACACTTGTTAGGAGTACGATACAACAATATTTGGGGTTGACCATGAAACTAGATAAAGCTGCCACTGGATTCCAGGATTTGACAAATGCTGTACTTCACCAGTAATTGATTTTTGAAATTGGGCGCACTACCAAGGCACTGCATTGATGTAGATTACTGGGGTTTGGCAATGTGATAATTGATCATTGACTGAGGGTCTATCGAACACTTTCTGAGGGGTGACTGATTTGCAGGTGAAAAAAACTGCCCGAGATGAAATAGGGTCCCTAACTATCCACCTACCTTTGTGGGCAGAGTCCGGAGAGATTGGTCTCAGTTGAAAAAACGGACATTGATGTCAAATGTATCACAACTAGCTACAGCTAAGCTTATCACTGCTTTGCAGATCGCTGCTTGCTGACAGGATTTCAGATCCTATCTAGACCCACAGCGGCTTACATTAGAATCGAGCTAGCGGCCAGATAGCAGCATGAATACATCAGTAAGTTAGGCTATCAATATAGCAGCGAACTAACGTCAGCAGTTTCAAATGGCAAGTAAATTCTAATTGTATGAAGGGAGCCTGGCCGGAAAACCTTGAGACAAAAAAAACTTACACCTGTTTTAGAAAGACAATGGACCAATCCTCTTTTTCTTATTGTTCATTCTAACTAGCTAAATTAGCAATAATCCATAACTGGTCATTTGAAGACTTACAGCAAATATAGACGATGTTAATATCGATGAGGACAATCAGGTAGACCTCCTCGCACTCTTTCAAAAAATGAGTTGGCATGGCTGTACATACTATTGCTGGCTGCACATACTCCAAAATTATTGTGATATCTCAATATAATTGAACAATATATATGATGTAATTGCCGTAAATATAGGGTACACTGCCACTGCCTTTCAGGATTCGAAAGGTCAAGGATTTGGCATATCCCGATCTAGCTCAACCTCCTGAATCTGTCATTCAGCATCCCGTGTACAGCCCGGATAGCTCAGTCGGTAGAGCATCAGACTTTTAATCTGAGGGTCCAGGGTTCAAGTCCCTGTTCGGGCGTTGTCTTTAGCGCCGTTTGCCTGGTATGAAATAGTGTAAACGAAGTGTGCTTTAGATCATAAAGCGCTCATTTCCTGTGTGAAAATCCACAGGTGATGGCTTCACTATCCGTCTCTTCATATGTACGACAGTAGCGAGTGTTTGTCAAAAAATGGTGGTAGTCGCTGTTATTTTAAGCCAGTGCGGTGCACTTTAATCTGCGTGTAAATGGAACCACACTTCCCCTTGTTTCATGGGTAGTGTGGTTCCTTTCGTCAACCTTCGTTTTCATGGTAAAGCTTCAAATGTGCCGTTTGTACTAGAAATTGTTTTAATCGGAGCAACGGGGGCGCTGAAATACTTTGCTGTTGAAAAAAATGTAATAACTGACCTCGACGTGATTCGAACACGCAACCTTCTGATCTGGAGTCAGACGCGCTACCGTTGCGCCACGAAGTCTAATTGCACTTGCTGGACGGGCTGCTTGCACCACTTTTGCATGTATTAGCAACGGGCCTGTGCCAGATATCACAGATTATGAATTCTTCATGTATATATATATATATATGTATATCCAAATATGGGTCAGAATTCTGATCCTGTCAGTCATTAGTTTTGGCTTTCAGCATTCTTGTGGTTTCATGAGAAAATGTACAGATTGTGTCAAACAATGCCTACTAAATTTTCAGGTTGATGTGAATAATGTGACTGCTTTTCTCTCACAAATTGCAAGGTACATGTTGAGAGAATACAAAGAAACCCTCACAGGCTTAATGCTAAATGCAGTGCATCTAAAACAAAATGGTCACAATGTGACACCTGTGAGTGGCATTTAGGTTTGCGACTTCCCAAAAGTTGACCAATTTGTGGAAGTAATCAAAAAGCATTTCAAGCATTATTCAAGTAGAAATGAAATGTGCACTACGCCACACTTGTTAGGAGTACGATACAACAATATTTGGGGTTGACCATGAAACTAGATAAAGCTGCCACTGGCTTCCAGGATTTGACAAATGCTGTACTTCACCAGTAATTGATTTTTGAAATTGGGCGCACTACCAAGGCACTGCATTGATGTAGATTACTGGGGTTTGGCAATGTGATAATTGATCATTGACTGAGGGTCTATCGAACACTTTCTGAGGGGTGACTGATTTGCAGGTGAAAAAACTGCCCGAGATGAAATAGGGTCCCTAACTATCACCTACCTTTGTGGGCAGAGTCCGGAGAGATTGGTCTCAGTTGAAAAACGGACATGATGTCAAATGTATCACAACTAGCTACAGCTAAGCTTATCACTGCTTTGCAGATCGCTGCTTGCTGACAGGATTTCAGATCCTATCTAGACCCACCAGCGGCTTACATTAGAATCGAGCTAGCGGCCAGATAGCAGCATGAATACATCAGTAAGTTAGGCTATCAATATAGCAGCGAACTAACGTCAGCAGTTTCAAATGGCAAGTAAATTCTAATTGTATGAAGGGAGCCTGGCCGGAAAACCTTGAGACAAAAAAACTTACACCTGTTTTAGAAAGACAATGGACCAATCCTCTTTTTCTTATTGTTCATTCTAACTAGCTAAATTAGCAATAATCCATAACTGGTCATTTGAAGACTTACAGCAAATATAGACGATGTTAATATCGATGAGGACAATCAGGTAGACCTCCTCGCACTCTTTCAAAAAATGAGTTGGCATGGCTGTACATACTATTGCTGGCTGCACATACTCCAAAATTATTGTGATATCTCAATATAATTGAACAATATATATGATGTATTACTAGACTAAATATTATTTACTATTGCCGTAAATATAGGGTACACTGCCACTGCCTTTCAGGATTCGAAAGGTCAAGGATTTGGCATATCCCGATCTAGCTCAACCTCCTGAATCTGTCATTCAGCATCCTGAGTACAGCCCGGATAGCTCAGTCGGTAGAGCATCAGACTTTTAATCTGAGGGTCCAGGGTTCAAGTCCCTGTTCGGGCGTTGTCTTTAGCGCCGTTTGCCTGGTATGAAATAGTGTAAACGAAGTGTGCTTTAGATCATAAAGCGCTCATTTCCTGTGTGAAAATCCACAGGTGATGGCTTCACTATCCGTCTCTTCATATGTACGACAGTAGCGAGTGTTTGTCAAAAAATGGTGGTAGTCGCTGTTATTTTAAGCCAGTGCGGTGCACTTTAATCTGCGTGTACATGGAACCACACTTCCCCTTGTTTCATGGGTAGTGTGGTTCCTTTCGTCAACCTTCGTTTTCATGGTAAAGCTTCAAATGTGCCGTTTGTACTAGAAATTGTTTTAATCGAAGCAACGGGGGCGCTGAAATACTTTGCTGTTGAAAAAAATGCAATTACTGACCTCGACGTGATTCGAACACGCAACCTTCTGATCTGGAGTCAGACGCGCTACCGTTGCGCCACGAAGTCTAATTGCACTTGCTGGACGGGCTGCTTGCACCACTTTTGCATGTATTAGCAACGGGCCTGTGCCAGATATCACAGATTATGAATTCTTCATGTATATATATATATGTATATCCAAATATGGGTCAGAATTCTGATCCTGTCAGTCATTAGTTTTGGCTTTCAGCATTCTTGTGGTTTCATGAGAAAATGTACAGATTGTGTCAAACAATGCCTACTATATTTTCAGGTTGATGTGAATAATGTGACTGCTTTTCTCTCACAAATTGCAAGGTACATGTTGAGAGAATACAATGAAACCCTCACAGGCTTAATGCTAAATGCAGTGCATCGAAAACAAAATGGTCACAATGTGACACCTGTGAGTGGCATTTAGGTTTGCGACTTCCCAAAAGTTGACCAATTTGTGGAAGTAATCAAAAAGCATTTCAAGCGTTATTCAAGTAGAAATGAAATGTGCACTACGCCACACTTGTTAGGAGTACGATACAACAATATTTGGGGTTGACCATGAAACAAGATAAAGCTGCCACTGGATTCCAGGATTTGACAAATGCTGTACTTCACCAGTAATTGATTTTTGAAATTTGGCGCACTACCAAGGCACTGCATTGATGTAGATTACTGGGGTTTGGCAATGTGATAATTGATCATTGACTGAGGGTCTATCGAACACTTTCTGAGGGCTGACTGATTTGCAGGGGAGAAAACTGCCCGAGATGAAATAGGGTCCCTAACTATCACCTACCTTTGTGGGCAGAGTCCGGAGAGATTGGTCTCAGTTGAAAAACGGACATGATGTCAAATGTATCACAACTAGCTACAGCTAAGCTTATCACTGCTTTGCAGATCGCTGCTTGCTGACAGGATTTCAGATCCTATCTAGACCCACAGCGGCTTACATTAGAATCGAGCTAGCGGCCAGATAGCAGCATGAATACATCAGTAAGTTAGGCTATCAATATAGCAGCGAACTAACGTCAGCAGTTTCAAATGGCAAGTAAATTCTAATTGTATGAAGGGAGCCTGGCCGGAAAACCTTGAGACAAAAAAACTTACACCTGTTTTAGAAAGACAATGGACCAATCCTCTTTTTCTTATTGTTCATTCTAACTAGCTAAATTAGCAATAATCCATAACTGGTCATTTGAAGACTTACAGCAAATATAGACGATGTTAATATCGATGAGGACAATCAGGTAGACCTCCTCGCACTCTTTCAAAAAATGAGTTGGCATGGCTGTACATACTATTGCTGGCTGCACATACTCCAAAATTATTGTGATATCTCAATATAATTGAACAATATATATGATGTATTACTAGACTAAATATTATTTACTATTGCCGTAAATATAGGGTACACTGCCACTGCCTTTCAGGATTCGAAAGGTCAAGGATTTGGCATATCCCGATCTAGCTCAACCTCCTGAATCTGTCATTCAGCATCCCGAGTACAGCCCGGATAGCTCAGTCGGTAGAGCATCAGACTTTTAATCTGAGGGTCCAGGGTTCAAGTCCCTGTTCGGGCGTTGTCTTTAGCGCCGTTTGCCTGGTATGAAATAGTGTAAACGAAGTGTGCTTTAGATCATAAAGCGCTCATTTCCTGTGTGAAAATCCACAGGTGATGGCTTCACTATCCGTCTCTTCATATGTACGACAGTAGCGAGTGTTTGTCAAAAAATGGTGGTAGTTGCTGTTATTTTAAGCCAGTGCGGTGCACTTTAATCTGCGTGTAAATGGAACCACACTTCCCCTTGTTTCATGGGTAGTGTGGTTCCTTTCGTCAACCTTCGTTTTCATGGTAAAGCTTCAAATGTGCCGTTTGTACTAGAAATTGTTTTAATCGGAGCAACGGGGGCGCTGAAATACTTTGCTGTTGAAAAAAATGTAATAACTGACCTCGACGTGATTCGAACACGCAACCTTCTGATCTGGAGTCAGACGCGCTACCGTTGCGCCACGAAGTCTAATTGCACTTGCTGGACGGGCTGCTTGCACCACTTTTGCATGTATTAGCAACGGGCCTGTGCCAGATATCACAGATTATGAATTCTTCATGTATATATATATATATGTATATCCAAATATGGGTCAGAATTCTGATCCTGTCAGTCATTAGTTTTGGCTTTCAGCATTCTTGTGGTTTCATGAGAAAATGTACAGATTGTGTCAAACAATGCCTACTAAATTTTCAGGTTGATGTGAATAATGTGACTGCTTTTCTCTCACAAATTGCAAGGTACATGTTGAGAGAATACAAAGAAACCCTCACAGGCTTAATGCTAAATGCAGTGCATCTAAAACAAAATGGTCACAATGTGACACCTGTGAGTGGCATTTAGGTTTGCGACTTCCCAAAAGTTGACCAATTTGTGGAAGTAATCAAAAAGCATTTCAAGCATTATTCAAGTAGAAATGAAATGTGCACTACGCCACACTTGTTAGGAGTACGATACAACAATATTTGGGGTTGACCATGAAACTAGATAAAGCTGCCACTGGCTTCCAGGATTTGACAAATGCTGTACTTCACCAGTAATTGATTTTTGAAATTGGGCGCACTACCAAGGCACTGCATTGATGTAGATTACTGGGGTTTGGCAATGTGATAATTGATCATTGACTGAGGGTCTATCGAACACTTTCTGAGGGGTGACTGATTTGCAGGTGAAAAAACTGCCCGAGATGAAATAGGGTCCCTAACTATCACCTACCTTTGTGGGCAGAGTCCGGAGAGATTGGTCTCAGTTGAAAAACGGACATGATGTCAAATGTATCACAACTAGCTACAGCTAAGCTTATCACTGCTTTGCAGATCGCTGCTTGCTGACAGGATTTCAGATCCTATCTAGACCCACCAGCGGCTTACATTAGAATCGAGCTAGCGGCCAGATAGCAGCATGAATACATCAGTAAGTTAGGCTATCAATATAGCAGCGAACTAACGTCAGCAGTTTCAAATGGCAAGTAAATTCTAATTGTATGAAGGGAGCCTGGCCGGAAAACCTTGAGACAAAAAAACTTACACCTGTTTTAGAAAGACAATGGACCAATCCTCTTTTTCTTATTGTTCATTCTAACTAGCTAAATTAGCAATAATCCATAACTGGTCATTTGAAGACTTACAGCAAATATAGACGATGTTAATATCGATGAGGACAATCAGGTAGACCTCCTCGCACTCTTTCAAAAAATGAGTTGGCATGGCTGTACATACTATTGCTGGCTGCACATACTCCAAAATTATTGTGATATCTCAATATAATTGAACAATATATATGATGTATTACTAGACTAAATATTATTTACTATTGCCGTAAATATAGGGTACACTGCCACTGCCTTTCAGGATTCGAAAGGTCAAGGATTTGGCATATCCCGATCTAGCTCAACCTCCTGAATCTGTCATTCAGCATCCCGAGTACAGCCCGGATAGCTCAGTCGGTAGAGCATCAGACTTTTAATCTGAGGGTCCAGGGTTCAAGTCCCTGTTCGGGCGTTGTCTTTAGCGCCGTTTGCCTGGTATGAAATAGTGTAAACGAAGTGTGCTTTAGATCATAAAGCGCTCATTTCCTGTGTGAAAATCCACAGGTGATGGCTTCACTATCCGTCTCTTCATATGTACGACAGTAGCGAGTGTTTGTCAAAAAATGGTGGTAGTCGCTGTTATTTTAAGCCAGTGCGGTGCACTTTAATCTGCGTGTACATGGAACCACACTTCCCCTTGTTTCATGGGTAGTGTGGTTCCTTTCGTCAACCTTCGTTTTCATGGTAAAGCTTCAAATGTGCCGTTTGTACTAGAAATTGTTTTAATCGAAGCAACGGGGGCGCTGAAATACTTTGCTGTTGAAAAAAATGCAATTACTGACCTCGACGTGATTCGAACACGCAACCTTCTGATCTGGAGTCAGACGCGCTACCGTTGCGCCACGAAGTCTAATTGCACTTGCTGGACGGGCTGCTTGCACCACTTTTGCATGTATTAGCAACGGGCCTGTGCCAGATATCACAGATTATGAATTCTTCATGTATATATATATATGTATATCCAAATATGGGTCAGAATTCTGATCCTGTCAGTCATTAGTTTTGGCTTTCAGCATTCTTGTGGTTTCATGAGAAAATGTACAGATTGTGTCAAACAATGCCTACTATATTTTCAGGTTGATGTGAATAATGTGACTGCTTTTCTCTCACAAATTGCAAGGTACATGTTGAGAGAATACAATGAAACCCTCACAGGCTTAATGCTAAATGCAGTGCATCGAAAACAAAATGGTCACAATGTGACACCTGTGAGTGGCATTTAGGTTTGCGACTTCCCAAAAGTTGACCAATTTGTGGAAGTAATCAAAAAGCATTTCAAGCGTTATTCAAGTAGAAATGAAATGTGCACTACGCCACACTTGTTAGGAGTACGATACAACAATATTTGGGGTTGACCATGAAACAAGATAAAGCTGCCACTGGATTCCAGGATTTGACAAATGCTGTACTTCACCAGTAATTGATTTTTGAAATTTGGCGCACTACCAAGGCACTGCATTGATGTAGATTACTGGGGTTTGGCAATGTGATAATTGATCATTGACTGAGGGTCTATCGAACACTTTCTGAGGGCTGACTGATTTGCAGGGGAGAAAACTGCCCGAGATGAAATAGGGTCCCTAACTATCACCTACCTTTGTGGGCAGAGTCCGGAGAGATTGGTCTCAGTTGAAAAACGGACATGATGTCAAATGTATCACAACTAGCTACAGCTAAGCTTATCACTGCTTTGCAGATCGCTGCTTGCTGACAGGATTTCAGATCCTATCTAGACCCACAGCGGCTTACATTAGAATCGAGCTAGCGGCCAGATAGCAGCATGAATACATCAGTAAGTTAGGCTATCAATATAGCAGCGAACTAACGTCAGCAGTTTCAAATGGCAAGTAAATTCTAATTGTATGAAGGGAGCCTGGCCGGAAAACCTTGAGACAAAAAAACTTACACCTGTTTTAGAAAGACAATGGACCAATCCTCTTTTTCTTATTGTTCATTCTAACTAGCTAAATTAGCAATAATCCATAACTGGTCATTTGAAGACTTACAGCAAATATAGACGATGTTAATATCGATGAGGACAATCAGGTAGACCTCCTCGCACTCTTTCAAAAAATGAGTTGGCATGGCTGTACATACTATTGCTGGCTGCACATACTCCAAAATTATTGTGATATCTCAATATAATTGAACAATATATATGATGTATTACTAGACTAAATATTATTTACTATTGCCGTAAATATAGGGTACACTGCCACTGCCTTTCAGGATTCGAAAGGTCAAGGATTTGGCATATCCCGATCTAGCTCAACCTCCTGAATCTGTCATTCAGCATCCCGTGTACAGCCCGGATAGCTCAGTCGGTAGAGCATCAGACTTTTAATCTGAGGGTCCAGGGTTCAAGTCCCTGTTCGGGCGTTGTCTTTAGCGCCGTTTGCCTGGTATGAAATAGTGTAAACGAAGTGTGCTTTAGATCATAAAGCGCTCATTTCCTGTGTGAAAATCCACAGGTGATGGCTTCACTATCCGTCTCTTCATATGTACGACAGTAGCGAGTGTTTGTCAAAAAATGGTGGTAGTCGCTGTTATTTTAAGCCAGTGCGGTGCACTTTAATCTGCGTGTAAATGGAACCACACTTCCCCTTGTTTCATGGGTAGTGTGGTTCCTTTCGTCAACCTTCGTTTTCATGGTAAAGCTTCAAATGTGCCGTTTGTACTAGAAATTGTTTTAATCGGAGCAACGGGGGCGCTGAAATACTTTGCTGTTGAAAAAAATGTAATAACTGACCTCGACGTGATTCGAACACGCAACCTTCTGATCTGGAGTCAGACGCGCTACCGTTGCGCCACGAAGTCTAATTGCACTTGCTGGACGGGCTGCTTGCACCACTTTTGCATGTATTAGCAACGGGCCTGTGCCAGATATCACAGATTATGAATTCTTCATGTATATATATATATATGTATATCCAAATATGGGTCAGAATTCTGATCCTGTCAGTCATTAGTTTTGGCTTTCAGCATTCTTGTGGTTTCATGAGAAAATGTACAGATTGTGTCAAACAATGCCTACTAAATTTTCAGGTTGATGTGAATAATGTGACTGCTTTTCTCTCACAAATTGCAAGGTACATGTTGAGAGAATACAAAGAAACCCTCACAGGCTTAATGCTAAATGCAGTGCATCTAAAACAAAATGGTCACAATGTGACACCTGTGAGTGGCATTTAGGTTTGCGACTTCCCAAAAGTTGACCAATTTGTGGAAGTAATCAAAAAGCATTTCAAGCATTATTCAAGTAGAAATGAAATGTGCACTACGCCACACTTGTTAGGAGTACGATACAACAATATTTGGGGTTGACCATGAAACTAGATAAAGCTGCCACTGGCTTCCAGGATTTGACAAATGCTGTACTTCACCAGTAATTGATTTTTGAAATTGGGCGCACTACCAAGGCACTGCATTGATGTAGATTACTGGGGTTTGGCAATGTGATAATTGATCATTGACTGAGGGTCTATCGAACACTTTCTGAGGGGTGACTGATTTGCAGGTGAAAAAACTGCCCGAGATGAAATAGGGTCCCTAACTATCACCTACCTTTGTGGGCAGAGTCCGGAGAGATTGGTCTCAGTTGAAAAACGGACATGATGTCAAATGTATCACAACTAGCTACAGCTAAGCTTATCACTGCTTTGCAGATCGCTGCTTGCTGACAGGATTTCAGATCCTATCTAGACCCACCAGCGGCTTACATTAGAATCGAGCTAGCGGCCAGATAGCAGCATGAATACATCAGTAAGTTAGGCTATCAATATAGCAGCGAACTAACGTCAGCAGTTTCAAATGGCAAGTAAATTCTAATTGTATGAAGGGAGCCTGGCCGGAAAACCTTGAGACAAAAAAACTTACACCTGTTTTAGAAAGACAATGGACCAATCCTCTTTTTCTTATTGTTCATTCTAACTAGCTAAATTAGCAATAATCCATAACTGGTCATTTGAAGACTTACAGCAAATATAGACGATGTTAATATCGATGAGGACAATCAGGTAGACCTCCTCGCACTCTTTCAAAAAATGAGTTGGCATGGCTGTACATACTATTGCTGGCTGCACATACTCCAAAATTATTGTGATATCTCAATATAATTGAACAATATATATGATGTATTACTAGACTAAATATTATTTACTATTGCCGTAAATATAGGGTACACTGCCACTGCCTTTCAGGATTCGAAAGGTCAAGGATTTGGCATATCCCGATCTAGCTCAACCTCCTGAATCTGTCATTCAGCATCCCGAGTACAGCTCGGATAGCTCAGTCGGTAGAGCATCAGACTTTTAATCTGAGGGTCCAGGGTTCAAGTCCCTGTTCGGGCGTTGTCTTTAGCGCCGTTTGCCTGGTATGAAATAGTGTAAACGAAGTGTGCTTTAGATCATAAAGCGCTCATTTCCTGTGTGAAAATCCACAGGTGATGGCTTCACTATCCGTCTCTTCATATGTACGACAGTAGCGAGTGTTTGTCAAAAAATGGTGGTAGTCGCTGTTATTTTAAGCCAGTGCGGTGCACTTTAATCTGCGTGTACATGGAACCACACTTCCCCTTGTTTCATGGGTAGTGTGGTTCCTTTCGTCAACCTTCGTTTTCATGGTAAAGCTTCAAATGTGCCGTTTGTACTAGAAATTGTTTTAATCGAAGCAACGGGGGCGCTGAAATACTTTGCTGTTGAAAAAAATGCAATTACTGACCTCGACGTGATTCGAACACGCAACCTTCTGATCTGGAGTCAGACGCGCTACCGTTGCGCCACGAAGTCTAATTGCACTTGCTGGACGGGCTGCTTGCACCACTTTTGCATGTATTAGCAACGGGCCTGTGCCAGATATCACAGATTATGAATTCTTCATGTATATATATATATGTATATCCAAATATGGGTCAGAATTCTGATCCTGTCAGTCATTAGTTTTGGCTTTCAGCATTCTTGTGGTTTCATGAGAAAATGTACAGATTGTGTCAAACAATGCCTACTATATTTTCAGGTTGATGTGAATAATGTGACTGCTTTTCTCTCACAAATTGCAAGGTACATGTTGAGAGAATACAATGAAACCCTCACAGGCTTAATGCTAAATGCAGTGCATCGAAAACAAAATGGTCACAATGTGACACCTGTGAGTGGCATTTAGGTTTGCGACTTCCCA
Source organism: Synaphobranchus kaupii (assembly GCA_029718625.1). Taxonomy (NCBI): domain Eukaryota; kingdom Metazoa; phylum Chordata; class Actinopteri; order Anguilliformes; family Synaphobranchidae; genus Synaphobranchus; species Synaphobranchus kaupii. The sequence continues at coordinate 29,911,674 of CM056383.1, read as the reverse complement.
AAAGTTGACCAATTTGTGGAAGTAATCAAAAAGCATTTCAAGCGTTATTCAAGTAGAAATGAAATGTGCACTACGCCACACTTGTTAGGAGTACGATACAACAATATTTGGGGTTGACCATGAAACAAGATAAAGCTGCCACTGGATTCCAGGATTTGATAAATGCTGTACTTCACCAGTAATTGATTTTTGAAATTTGGCGCACTACCAAGGCACTGCATTGATGTAGATTACTGGGGTTTGGCAATGTGATAATTGATCATTGACTGAGGGTCTATCGAACACTTTCTGAGGGCTGACTGATTTGCAGGGGAGAAAACTGCCCGAGATGAAATAGGGTCCCTAACTATCACCTACCTTTGTGGGCAGAGTCCGGAGAGATTGGTCTCAGTTGAAAAACGGACATGATGTCAAATGTATCACAACTAGCTACAGCTAAGCTTATCACTGCTTTGCAGATCGCTGCTTGCTGACAGGATTTCAGATCCTATCTAGACCCACAGCGGCTTACATTAGAATCGAGCTAGCGGCCAGATAGCAGCATGAATACATCAGTAAGTTAGGCTATCAATATAGCAGCGAACTAACGTCAGCAGTTTCAAATGGCAAGTAAATTCTAATTGTATGAAGGGAGCCTGGCCGGAAAACCTTGAGACAAAAAAACTTACACCTGTTTTAGAAAGACAATGGACCAATCCTCTTTTTCTTATTGTTCATTCTAACTAGCTAAATTAGCAATAATCCATAACTGGTCATTTGAAGACTTACAGCAAATATAGACGATGTTAATATCGATGAGGACAATCAGGTAGACCTCCTCGCACTCTTTCAAAAAATGAGTTGGCATGGCTGTACATACTATTGCTGGCTGCACATACTCCAAAATTATTGTGATATCTCAATATAATTGAACAATATATATGATGTATTACTAGACTAAATATTATTTACTATTGCCGTAAATATAGGGTACACTGCCACTGCCTTTCAGGATTCGAAAGGTCAAGGATTTGGCATATCCCGATCTAGCTCAACCTCCTGAATCTGTCATTCAGCATCCCGAGTACAGCCCGGATAGCTCAGTCGGTAGAGCATCAGACTTTTAATCTGAGGGTCCAGGGTTCAAGTCCCTGTTCGGGCGTTGTCTTTAGCGCCGTTTGCCTGGTATGAAATAGTGTAAACGAAGTGTGCTTTAGATCATAAAGCGCTCATTTCCTGTGTGAAAATCCACAGGTGATGGCTTCACTATCCGTCTCTTCATATGTACGACAGTAGCGAGTGTTTGTCAAAAAATGGTGGTAGTCGCTGTTATTTTAAGCCAGTGCGGTGCACTTTAATCTGCGTGTAAATGGAACCACACTTCCCCTTGTTTCATGGGTAGTGTGGTTCCTTTCGTCAACCTTCGTTTTCATGGTAAAGCTTCAAATGTGCCGTTTGTACTAGAAATTGTTTTAATCGGAGCAACGGGGGCGCTGAAATACTTTGCTGTTGAAAAAAATGTAATAACTGACCTCGACGTGATTCGAACACGCAACCTTCTGATCTGGAGTCAGACGCGCTACCGTTGCGCCACGAAGTCTAATTGCACTTGCTGGACGGGCTGCTTGCACCACTTTTGCATGTATTAGCAACGGGCCTGTGCCAGATATCACAGATTATGAATTCTTCATGTATATATATATATATGTATATCCAAATATGGGTCAGAATTCTGATCCTGTCAGTCATTAGTTTTGGCTTTCAGCATTCTTGTGGTTTCATGAGAAAATGTACAGATTGTGTCAAACAATGCCTACTAAATTTTCAGGTTGATGTGAATAATGTGACTGCTTTTCTCTCACAAATTGCAAGGTACATGTTGAGAGAATACAATGAAACCCTCACAGGCTTAATGCTAAATGCAGTGCATCGAAAACAAAATGGTCACAATGTGACACCTGTGAGTGGCATTTAGGTTTGCGACTTCCCAAAAGTTGACCAATTTGTGGAAGTAATCAAAAAGCATTTCAAGCGTTATTCAAGTAGAAATGAAATGTGCACTACGCCACACTTGTTAGGAGTACGATACAACAATATTTGGGGTTGACCATGAAACAAGATAAAGCTGCCACTGGATTCCAGGATTTGACAAATGCTGTACTTCACCAGTAATTGATTTTTGAAATTTGGCGCACTACCAAGGCACTGCATTGATGTAGATTACTGGGGTTTGGCAATGTGATAATTGATCATTGACTGAGGGTCTATCGAACACTTTCTGACTGATTTGCAGGGGAGAAAACTGCCCGAGATGAAATAGGGTCCCTAACTATCACCTACCTTTGTGGGCAGAGTCCGGAGAGATTGGTCTCAGTTGAAAAACGGACATGATGTCAAATGTATCACAACTAGCTACAGCTAAGCTTATCACTGCTTTGCAGATCGCTGCTTGGTGACAGGATTTCAGATCCTATCTAGACCCACAGCGGCTTACATTAGAATCGAGCTAGCGGCCAGATAGCAGCATGAATACATCAGTAAATTAGGCTATCAATATAGCAGCGAACTAACGTCAGCAGTTTCAAATGGCAAGTAAATTCTAATTGTATGAAGGGAGCCTGGCCGGAAAACCTTGAGACAAAAAAACTTACACCTGTTTTAGAAAGACAATGGACCAATCCTCTTTTTCTTATTGTTCATTCTAACTAGCTAAATTAGCAATAATCCATAACTGGTCATTTGAAGACTTACAGCAAATATAGACGATGTTAATATCGATGAGGACAATCAGGTAGACCTCCTCGCACTCTTTCAAAAAATGAGTTGGCATGGCTGTACATACTATTGCTGGCTGCACATACTCCAAAATTATTGTGATATCTCAATATAATTGAACAATATATATGATGTATTACTAGACTAAATATTATTTACTATTGCCGTAAATATAGGGTACACTGCCACTGCCTTTCAGGATTCGAAAGGTCAAGGATTTGGCATATCCCGATCTAGCTCAACCTCCTGAATCTGTCATTCAGCATCCCGTGTACAGCCCGGATAGCTCAGTCGGTAGAGCATCAGACTTTTAATCTGAGGGTCCAGGGTTCAAGTCCCTGTTCGGGCGTTGTCTTTAGCGCCGTTTGCCTGGTATGAAATAGTGTAAACGAAGTGTGCTTTAGATCATAAAGCGCTCATTTCCTGTGTGAAAATCCACAGGTGATGGCTTCACTATCCGTCTCTTCATATGTACGACAGTAGCGAGTGTTTGTCAAAAAATGGTGGTAGTCGCTGTTATTTTAAGCCAGTGCGGTGCACTTTAATCTGCGTGTAAATGGAACCACACTTCCCCTTGTTTCATGGGTAGTGTGGTTCCTTTCGTCAACCTTCGTTTTCATGGTAAAGCTTCAAATGTGCCGTTTGTACTAGAAATTGTTTTAATCGGAGCAACGGGGGCGCTGAAATACTTTGCTGTTGAAAAAAATGTAATAACTGACCTCGACGTGATTCGAACACGCAACCTTCTGATCTGGAGTCAGACGCGCTACCGTTGCGCCACGAAGTCTAATTGCACTTGCTGGACGGGCTGCTTGCACCACTTTTGCATGTATTAGCAACGGGCCTGTGCCAGATATCACAGATTATGAATTCTTCATGTATATATATATATATGTATATCCAAATATGGGTCAGAATTCTGATCCTGTCAGTCATTAGTTTTGGCTTTCAGCATTCTTGTGGTTTCATGAGAAAATGTACAGATTGTGTCAAACAATGCCTACTAAATTTTCAGGTTGATGTGAATAATGTGACTGCTTTTCTCTCACAAATTGCAAGGTACATGTTGAGAGAATACAAAGAAACCCTCACAGGCTTAATGCTAAATGCAGTGCATCTAAAACAAAATGGTCACAATGTGACACCTGTGAGTGGCATTTAGGTTTGCGACTTCCCAAAAGTTGACCAATTTGTGGAAGTAATCAAAAAGCATTTCAAGCATTATTCAAGTAGAAATGAAATGTGCACTACGCCACACTTGTTAGGAGTACGATACAACAATATTTGGGGTTGACCATGAAACTAGATAAAGCTGCCACTGGCTTCCAGGATTTGACAAATGCTGTACTTCACCAGTAATTGATTTTTGAAATTGGGCGCACTACCAAGGCACTGCATTGATGTAGATTACTGGGGTTTGGCAATGTGATAATTGATCATTGACTGAGGGTCTATCGAACACTTTCTGAGGGGTGACTGATTTGCAGGTGAAAAAACTGCCCGAGATGAAATAGGGTCCCTAACTATCACCTACCTTTGTGGGCAGAGTCCGGAGAGATTGGTCTCAGTTGAAAAACGGACATGATGTCAAATGTATCACAACTAGCTACAGCTAAGCTTATCACTGCTTTGCAGATCGCTGCTTGCTGACAGGATTTCAGATCCTATCTAGACCCACCAGCGGCTTACATTAGAATCGAGCTAGCGGCCAGATAGCAGCATGAATACATCAGTAAGTTAGGCTATCAATATAGCAGCGAACTAACGTCAGCAGTTTCAAATGGCAAGTAAATTCTAATTGTATGAAGGGAGCCTGGCCGGAAAACCTTGAGACAAAAAAACTTACACCTGTTTTAGAAAGACAATGGACCAATCCTCTTTTTCTTATTGTTCATTCTAACTAGCTAAATTAGCAATAATCCATAACTGGTCATTTGAAGACTTACAGCAAATATAGACGATGTTAATATCGATGAGGACAATCAGGTAGACCTCCTCGCACTCTTTCAAAAAATGAGTTGGCATGGCTGTACATACTATTGCTGGCTGCACATACTCCAAAATTATTGTGATATCTCAATATAATTGAACAATATATATGATGTATTACTAGACTAAATATTATTTACTATTGCCGTAAATATAGGGTACACTGCCACTGCCTTTCAGGATTCGAAAGGTCAAGGATTTGGCATATCCCGATCTAGCTCAACCTCCTGAATCTGTCATTCAGCATCCCGAGTACAGCCCGGATAGCTCAGTCGGTAGAGCATCAGACTTTTAATCTGAGGGTCCAGGGTTCAAGTCCCTGTTCGGGCGTTGTCTTTAGCGCCGTTTGCCTGGTATGAAATAGTGTAAACGAAGTGTGCTTTAGATCATAAAGCGCTCATTTCCTGTGTGAAAATCCACAGGTGATGGCTTCACTATCCGTCTCTTCATATGTACGACAGTAGCGAGTGTTTGTCAAAAAATGGTGGTAGTCGCTGTTATTTTAAGCCAGTGCGGTGCACTTTAATCTGCGTGTACATGGAACCACACTTCCCCTTGTTTCATGGGTAGTGTGGTTCCTTTCGTCAACCTTCGTTTTCATGGTAAAGCTTCAAATGTGCCGTTTGTACTAGAAATTGTTTTAATCGAAGCAACGGGGGCGCTGAAATACTTTGCTGTTGAAAAAAATGCAATTACTGACCTCGACGTGATTCGAACACGCAACCTTCTGATCTGGAGTCAGACGCGCTACCGTTGCGCCACGAAGTCTAATTGCACTTGCTGGACGGGCTGCTTGCACCACTTTTGCATGTATTAGCAACGGGCCTGTGCCAGATATCACAGATTATGAATTCTTCATGTATATATATATATGTATATCCAAATATGGGTCAGAATTCTGATCCTGTCAGTCATTAGTTTTGGCTTTCAGCATTCTTGTGGTTTCATGAGAAAATGTACAGATTGTGTCAAACAATGCCTACTATATTTTCAGGTTGATGTGAATAATGTGACTGCTTTTCTCTCACAAATTGCAAGGTACATGTTGAGAGAATACAATGAAACCCTCACAGGCTTAATGCTAAATGCAGTGCATCGAAAACAAAATGGTCACAATGTGACACCTGTGAGTGGCATTTAGGTTTGCGACTTCCCAAAAGTTGACCAATTTGTGGAAGTAATCAAAAAGCATTTCAAGCGTTATTCAAGTAGAAATGAAATGTGCACTACGCCACACTTGTTAGGAGTACGATACAACAATATTTGGGGTTGACCATGAAACAAGATAAAGCTGCCACTGGATTCCAGGATTTGACAAATGCTGTACTTCACCAGTAATTGATTTTTGAAATTTGGCGCACTACCAAGGCACTGCATTGATGTAGATTACTGGGGTTTGGCAATGTGATAATTGATCATTGACTGAGGGTCTATCGAACACTTTCTGAGGGCTGACTGATTTGCAGGGGAGAAAACTGCCCGAGATGAAATAGGGTCCCTAACTATCACCTACCTTTGTGGGCAGAGTCCGGAGAGATTGGTCTCAGTTGAAAAACGGACATGATGTCAAATGTATCACAACTAGCTACAGCTAAGCTTATCACTGCTTTGCAGATCGCTGCTTGCTGACAGGATTTCAGATCCTATCTAGACCCACAGCGGCTTACATTAGAATCGAGCTAGCGGCCAGATAGCAGCATGAATACATCAGTAAGTTAGGCTATCAATATAGCAGCGAACTAACGTCAGCAGTTTCAAATGGCAAGTAAATTCTAATTGTATGAAGGGAGCCTGGCCGGAAAACCTTGAGACAAAAAAACTTACACCTGTTTTAGAAAGACAATGGACCAATCCTCTTTTTCTTATTGTTCATTCTAACTAGCTAAATTAGCAATAATCCATAACTGGTCATTTGAAGACTTACAGCAAATATAGACGATGTTAATATCGATGAGGACAATCAGGTAGACCTCCTCGCACTCTTTCAAAAAATGAGTTGGCATGGCTGTACATACTATTGCTGGCTGCACATACTCCAAAATTATTGTGATATCTCAATATAATTGAACAATATATATGATGTATTACTAGACTAAATATTATTTACTATTGCCGTAAATATAGGGTACACTGCCACTGCCTTTCAGGATTCGAAAGGTCAAGGATTTGGCATATCCCGATCTAGCTCAACCTCCTGAATCTGTCATTCAGCATCCCGAGTACAGCCCGGATAGCTCAGTCGGTAGAGCATCAGACTTTTAATCTGAGGGTCCAGGGTTCAAGTCCCTGTTCGGGCGTTGTCTTTAGCGCCGTTTGCCTGGTATGAAATAGTGTAAACGAAGTGTGCTTTAGATCATAAAGCGCTCATTTCCTGTGTGAAAATCCACAGGTGATGGCTTCACTATCCGTCTCTTCATATGTACGACAGTAGCGAGTGTTTGTCAAAAAATGGTGGTAGTCGCTGTTATTTTAAGCCAGTGCGGTGCACTTTAATCTGCGTGTAAATGGAACCACACTTCCCCTTGTTTCATGGGTAGTGTGGTTCCTTTCGTCAACCTTCGTTTTCATGGTAAAGCTTCAAATGTGCCGTTTGTACTAGAAATTGTTTTAATCGGAGCAACGGGGGCGCTGAAATACTTTGCTGTTGAAAAAAATGTAATAACTGACCTCGACGTGATTCGAACACGCAACCTTCTGATCTGGAGTCAGACGCGCTACCGTTGCGCCACGAAGTCTAATTGCACTTGCTGGACGGGCTGCTTGCACCACTTTTGCATGTATTAGCAACGGGCCTGTGCCAGATATCACAGATTATGAATTCTTCATGTATATATATATATATGTATATCCAAATATGGGTCAGAATTCTGATCCTGTCAGTCATTAGTTTTGGCTTTCAGCATTCTTGTGGTTTCATGAGAAAATGTACAGATTGTGTCAAACAATGCCTACTAAATTTTCAGGTTGATGTGAATAATGTGACTGCTTTTCTCTCACAAATTGCAAGGTACATGTTGAGAGAATACAATGAAACCCTCACAGGCTTAATGCTAAATGCAGTGCATCGAAAACAAAATGGTCACAATGTGACACCTGTGAGTGGCATTTAGGTTTGCGACTTCCCAAAAGTTGACCAATTTGTGGAAGTAATCAAAAAGCATTTCAAGCGTTATTCAAGTAGAAATGAAATGTGCACTACGCCACACTTGTTAGGAGTACGATACAACAATATTTGGGGTTGACCATGAAACAAGATAAAGCTGCCACTGGATTCCAGGATTTGACAAATGCTGTACTTCACCAGTAATTGATTTTTGAAATTTGGCGCACTACCAAGGCACTGCATTGATGTAGATTACTGGGGTTTGGCAATGTGATAATTGATCATTGACTGAGGGTCTATCGAACACTTTCTGAGGGCTGACTGATTTGCAGGGGAGAAAACTGCCCGAGATGAAATAGGGTCCCTAACTATCACCTACCTTTGTGGGCAGAGTCCGGAGAGATTGGTCTCAGTTGAAAAACGGACATGATGTCAAATGTATCACAACTAGCTACAGCTAAGCTTATCACTGCTTTGCAGATCGCTGCTTGCTGACAGGATTTCAGATCCTATCTAGACCCACAGCGGCTTACATTAGAATCGAGCTAGCGGCCAGATAGCAGCATGAATACATCAGTAAGTTAGGCTATCAATATAGCAGCGAACTAACGTCAGCAGTTTCAAATGGCAAGTAAATTCTAATTGTATGAAGGGAGCCTGGCCGGAAAACCTTGAGACAAAAAAACTTACACCTGTTTTAGAAAGACAATGGACCAATCCTCTTTTTCTTATTGTTCATTCTAACTAGCTAAATTAGCAATAATCCATAACTGGTCATTTGAAGACTTACAGCAAATATAGACGATGTTAATATCGATGAGGACAATCAGGTAGACCTCCTCGCACTCTTTCAAAAAATGAGTTGGCATGGCTGTACATACTATTGCTGGCTGCACATACTCCAAAATTATTGTGATATCTCAATATAATTGAACAATATATATGATGTATTACTAGACTAAATATTATTTACTATTGCCGTAAATATAGGGTACACTGCCACTGCCTTTCAGGATTCGAAAGGTCAAGGATTTGGCATATCCCGATCTAGCTCAACCTCCTGAATCTGTCATTCAGCATCACGTGTACAGCCCGGATAGCTCAGTCGGTAGAGCATCAGACTTTTAATCTGAGGGTCCAGGGTTCAAGTCCCTGTTCGGGCGTTGTCTTTAGCGCCGTTTGCCTGGTATGAAATAGTGTAAACGAAGTGTGCTTTAGATCATAAAGCGCTCATTTCCTGTGTGAAAATCCACAGGTGATGGCTTCACTATCCGTCTCTTCATATGTACGACAGTAGCGAGTGTTTGTCAAAAAATGGTGGTAGTCGCTGTTATTTTAAGCCAGTGCGGTGCACTTTAATCTGCGTGTACATGGAACCACACTTCCCCTTGTTTCATGGGTAGTGTGGTTCCTTTCGTCAACCTTCGTTTTCATGGTAAAGCTTCAAATGTGCCGTTTGTACTAGAAATTGTTTTAATCGAAGCAACGGGGGCGCTGAAATACTTTGCTGTTGAAAAAAATGCAATTACTGACCTCGACGTGATTCGAACACGCAACCTTCTGATCTGGAGTCAGACGCGCTACCGTTGCGCCACGAAGTCTAATTGCACTTGCTGGACGGGCTGCTTGCACCACTTTTGCATGTATTAGCAACGGGCCTGTGCCAGATATCACAGATTATGAATTCTTCATGTATATATATATATGTATATCCAAATATGGGTCAGAATTCTGATCCTGTCAGTCATTAGTTTTGGCTTTCAGCATTCTTGTGGTTTCATGAGAAAATGTACAGATTGTGTCAAACAATGCCTACTATATTTTCAGGTTGATGTGAATAATGTGACTGCTTTTCTCTCACAAATTGCAAGGTACATGTTGAGAGAATACAATGAAACCCTCACAGGCTTAATGCTAAATGCAGTGCATCGAAAACAAAATGGTCACAATGTGACACCTGTGAGTGGCATTTAGGTTTGCGACTTCCCAAAAGTTGACCAATTTGTGGAAGTAATCAAAAAGCATTTCAAGCGTTATTCAAGTAGAAATGAAATGTGCACTACGCCACACTTGTTAGGAGTACGATACAACAATATTTGGGGTTGACCATGAAACAAGATAAAGCTGCCACTGGATTCCAGGATTTGACAAATGCTGTACTTCACCAGTAATTGATTTTTGAAATTGGGCGCACTACCAAGGCACTGCATTGATGTAGATTACTGGGGTTTGGCAATGTGATAATTGATCATTGACTGAGGGTCTATCGAACACTTTCTGAGGGCTGACTGATTTGCAGGGGAGAAAACTGCCCGAGATGAAATAGGGTCCCTAACTATCACCTACCTTTGTGGGCAGAGTCCGGAGAGATTGGTCTCAGTTGAAAAACGGACATGATGTCAAATGTATCACAACTAGCTACAGCTAAGCTTATCACTGCTTTGCAGATCGCTGCTTGCTGACAGGATTTCAGATCCTATCTAGACCCACAGCGGCTTACATTAGAATCGAGCTAGCGGCCAGATAGCAGCATGAATACATCAGTAAGTTAGGCTATCAATATAGCAGCGAACTAACGTCAGCAGTTTCAAATGGCAAGTAAATTCTAATTGTATGAAGGGAGCCTGGCCGGAAAACCTTGAGACAAAAAAACTTACACCTGTTTTAGAAAGACAATGGACCAATCCTCTTTTTCTTATTGTTCATTCTAACTAGCTAAATTAGCAATAATCCATAACTGGTCATTTGAAGACTTACAGCAAATATAGACGATGTTAATATCGATGAGGACAATCAGGTAGACCTCCTCGCACTCTTTCAAAAAATGAGTTGGCATGGCTGTACATACTATTGCTGGCTGCACATACTCCAAAATTATTGTGATATCTCAATATAATTGAACAATATATATGATGTATTACTAGACTAAATATTATTTACTATTGCCGTAAATATAGGGTACACTGCCACTGCCTTTCAGGATTCGAAAGGTCAAGGATTTGGCATATCCCGATCTAGCTCAACCTCCTGAATCTGTCATTCAGCATCCCGTGTACAGCCCGGATAGCTCAGTCGGTAGAGCATCAGACTTTTAATCTGAGGGTCCAGGGTTCAAGTCCCTGTTCGGGCGTTGTCTTTAGCGCCGTTTGCCTGGTATGAAATAGTGTAAACGAAGTGTGCTTTAGATCATAAAGCGCTCATTTCCTGTGTGAAAATCCACAGGTGATGGCTTCACTATCCGTCTCTTCATATGTACGACAGTAGCGAGTGTTTGTCAAAAAATGGTGGTAGTCGCTGTTATTTTAAGCCAGTGCGGTGCACTTTAATCTGCGTGTAAATGGAACCACACTTCCCCCTTGTTTCATGGGTAGTGTGGTTCCTTTCGTCAACCTTCGTTTTCATGGTAAAGCTTCAAATGTGCCGTTTGTACTAGAAATTGTTTTAATCGGAGCAACGGGGGCGCTGAAATACTTTGCTGTTGAAAAAAATGTAATAACTGACCTCGACGTGATTCGAACACGCAACCTTCTGATCTGGAGTCAGACGCGCTACCGTTGCGCCACGAAGTCTAATTGCACTTGCTGGACGGGCTGCTTGCACCACTTTTGCATGTATTAGCAACGGGCCTGTGCCAGATATCACAGATTATGAATTCTTCATGTATATATATATATATGTATATCCAAATATGGGTCAGAATTCTGATCCTGTCAGTCATTAGTTTTGGCTTTCAGCATTCTTGTGGTTTCATGAGAAAATGTACAGATTGTGTCAAACAATGCCTACTAAATTTTCAGGTTGATGTGAATAATGTGACTGCTTTTCTCTCACAAATTGCAAGGTACATGTTGAGAGAATACAAAGAAACCCTCACAGGCTTAATGCTAAATGCAGTGCATCTAAAACAAAATGGTCACAATGTGACACCTGTGATGGCATTTAGGTTTGCGACTTCCCAAAAGTTGACCAATTTGTGGAAGTAATCAAAAAGCATTTCAAGCATTATTCAAGTAGAAATGAAATGTGCACTACGCCACACTTGTTAGGAGTACGATACAACAATATTTGGGGTTGACCATGAAACTAGATAAAGCTGCCACTGGATTCCAGGATTTGACAAATGCTGTACTTCACCAGTAATTGATTTTTGAAATTGGGCGCACTACCAAGGCACTGCATTGATGTAGATTACTGGGGTTTGGCAATGTGATAATTGATCATTGACTGAGGGTCTATCGAACACTTTCTGAGGGGTGACTGATTTGCAGGTGAAAAAACTGCCCGAGATGAAATAGGGTCCCTAACTATCACCTACCTTTGTGGGCAGAGTCCGGAGAGATTGGTCTCAGTTGAAAAACGGACATGATGTCAAATGTATCACAACTAGCTACAGCTAAGCTTATCACTGCTTTGCAGATCGCTGCTTGCTGACAGGATTTCAGATCCTATCTAGACCCACAGCGGCTTACATTAGAATCGAGCTAGCGGCCAGATAGCAGCATGAATACATCAGTAAGTTAGGCTATCAATATAGCAGCGAACTAACGTCAGCAGTTTCAAATGGCAAGTAAATTCTAATTGTATGAAGGGAGCCTGGCCGGAAAACCTTGAGACAAAAAAACTTACACCTGTTTTAGAAAGACAATGGACCAATCCTCTTTTTCTTATTGTTCATTCTAACTAGCTAAATTAGCAATAATCCATAACTGGTCATTTGAAGACTTACAGCAAATATAGACGATATTAATATCGATGAGGACAATCAGGTAGACCTCCTCGCACTCTTTCAAAAAATGAGTTGGCATGGCTGTACATACTATTGCTGGCTGCACATACTCCAAAATTATTGTGATATCTCAATATAATTGAACAATATATATGATGTATTACTAGACTAAATATTATTTACTATTGCCGTAAATATAGGGTACACTGCCACTGCCTTTCAGGATTCGAAAGGTCAAGGATTTGGCATATCCCGATCTAGCTCAACCTCCTGAATCTGTCATTCAGCATCCCGTGTACAGCCTGGATAGCTCAGTCGGTAGAGCATCAGACTTTTAATCTGAGGGTCCAGGGTTCAAGTCCCTGTTCGGGCGTTGTCTTTAGCGCCGTTTGCCTGCTATGAAATAGTGTAAACGAAGTGTGCTTTAGATCATAAAGCGCTCATTTCCTGTGTGAAAATCCACAGGTGATGGCTTCACTATCCGTCTCTTCATATGTACGACAGTAGCGAGTGTTTGTCAAAAAATGGTGGTAGTCGCTGTTATTTTAAGCCAGTGCGGTGCACTTTAATCTGCGTGTAAATGGAACCACACTTCCCCTTGTTTCATGGGTAGTGTGGTTCCTTTCGTCAACCTTCGTTTTCATGGTAAAGCTTCAAATGTGCCGTTTGTACTAGAAATTGTTTTAATCGGAGCAACGGGGGCGCTGAAATACTTTGCTGTTGAAAAAAATGTAATAACTGACCTCGACGTGATTCGAACACGCAACCTTCTGATCTGGAGTCAGACGCGCTACCGTTGCGCCACGAAGTCTAATTGCACTTGCTGGACGGGCTGCTTGCACCACTTTTGCATGTATTAGCAACGGGCCTGTGCCAGATATCACAGATTATGAATTCTTCATGTATATATATATATATGTATATCCAAATATGGGTCAGAATTCTGATCCTGTCAGTCATTAGTTTTGGCTTTCAGCATTCTTGTGGTTTCATGAGAAAATGTACAGATTGTGTCAAACAATGCCTACTAAATTTTCAGGTTGATGTGAATAATGTGACTGCTTTTCTCTCACAAATTGCAAGGTACATGTTGAGAGAATACAAAGAAACCCTCACAGGCTTAATGGTAAATGCAGTGCATCTAAAACAAAATGGTCACAATGTGACACCTGTGAGTGGCATTTAGGTTTGCGACTTCCCAAAAGTTGACCAATTTGTGGAAGTAATCAAAAAGCATTTCAAGCATTATTCAAGTAGAAATGAAATGTGCACTACGCCACACTTGTTAGGAGTACGATACAACAATATTTGGGGTTGACCATGAAACTAGATAAAGCTGCCACTGGATTCCAGGATTTGACAAATGCTGTACTTCACCAGTAATTGATTTTTGAAATTGGGCGCACTACCAAGGCACTGCATTGATGTAGATTACTGGGGTTTGGCAATGTGATAATTGATCATTGACTGAGGGTCTATCGAACACTTTCTGAGGGGTGACTGATTTGCAGGTGAAAAAACTGCCCGAGATGAAATAGGGTCCCTAACTATCACCTACCTTTGTGGGCAGAGTCCGGAGAGATTGGTCTCAGTTGAAAAACGGACATGATGTCAAATGTATCACAACTAGCTACAGCTAAGCTTATCACTGCTTTGCAGATCGCTGCTTGCTGACAGGATTTCAGATCCTATCTAGACCCACAGCGGCTTACATTAGAATCGAGCTAGCGGCCAGATAGCAGCATGAATACATCAGTAAGTTAGGCTATCAATATAGCAGCGAACTAACGTCAGCAGTTTCAAATGGCAAGTAAATTCTAATTGTATGAAGGGAGCCTGGCCGGAAAACCTTGAGACAAAAAAACTTACACCTGTTTTAGAAAGACAATGGACCAATCCTCTTTTTCTTATTGTTCATTCTAACTAGCTAAATTAGCAATAATCCATAACTGGTCATTTGAAGACTTACAGCAAATATAGACGATGTTAATATCGATGAGGACAATCAGGTAGACCTCCTCGCACTCTTTCAAAAAATTAGTTGGCATGGCTGTACATACTATTGCTGGCTGCACATACTCCAAAATTATTGTGATATCTCAATATAATTGAACAATATATATGATGTATTACTAGACTAAATATTATTTACTATTGCCGTAAATATAGGGTACACTGCCACTGCCTTTCAGGATTCGAAAGGTCAAGGATTTGGCATATCCCGATCTAGCTCAACCTCCTGAATCTGTCATTCAGCATCCCGTGTACAGCCCGGATAGCTCAGTCGGTAGAGCATCAGACTTTTAATCTGAGGGTCCAGGGTTCAAGTCCCTGTTCGGGCGTTGTCTTTAGCGCCGTTTGCCTGGTATGAAATAGTGTAAACGAAGTGTGCTTTAGATCATAAAGCGCTCATTTCCTGTGTGAAAATCCACAGGTGATGGCTTCACTATCCGTCTCTTCATATGTACGACAGTAGCGAGTGTTTGTCAAAAAATGGTGGTAGTCGCTGTTATTTTAAGCCAGTGCGGTGCACTTTAATCTGCGTGTAAATGGAACCACACTTCCCCTTGTTTCATGGGTAGTGTGGTTCCTTTCGTCAACCTTCGTTTTCATGGTAAAGCTTCAAATGTGCCGTTTGTACTAGAAATTGTTTTAATCGGAGCAACGGGGGCGCTGAAATACTTTGCTGTTGAAAAAAATGTAATAACTGACCTCGACGTGATTCGAACACGCAACCTTCTGATCTGGAGTCAGACGCGCTACCGTTGCGCCACGAAGTCTAATTGCACTTGCTGGACGGGCTGCTTGCACCACTTTTGCATGTATTAGCAACGGGCCTGTGCCAGATATCACAGATTATGAATTCTTCATGTATATATATATATATGTATATCCAAATATGGGTCAGAATTCTGATCCTGTCAGTCATTAGTTTTGGCTTTCAGCATTCTTGTGGTTTCATGAGAAAATGTACAGATTGTGTCAAACAATGCCTACTAAATTTTCAGGTTGATGTGAATAATGTGACTGCTTTTCTCTCACAAATTGCAAGGTACATGTTGAGAGAATACAAAGAAACCCTCACAGGCTTAATGCTAAATGCAGTGCATCTAAAACAAAATGGTCACAATGTGACACCTGTGAGTGGCATTTAGGTTTGCGACTTCCCAAAAGTTGACCAATTTGTGGAAGTAATCAAAAAGCATTTCAAGCATTATTCAAGTAGAAATGAAATGTGCACTACGCCACACTTGTTAGGAGTACGATACAACAATATTTGAGGTTGACCATGAAACTAGATAAAGCTGCCACTGGATTCCAGGATTTGACAAATGCTGTACTTCACCAGTAATTGATTTGTGAAATTGGGCGCACTACCAAGGCACTGCATTGATGTAGATTACTGGGGTTTGGCAATGTGATAATTGATCATTGACTGAGGGTCTATCGAACACTTTCTGAGGGGTGACTGATTTGCAGGTGAAAAAACTGCCCGAGATGAAATAGGGTCCCTAACTATCACCTACCTTTGTGGGCAGAGTCCGGAGAGATTGGTCTCAGTTGAAAAACGGACATGATGTCAAATGTATCACAACTAGCTACAGCTAAGCTTATCACTGCTTTGCAGATCGCTGCTTGCTGACAGGATTTCAGATCCTATCTAGACCCACCAGCGGCTTACATTAGAATCGAGCTAGCGGCCAGATAGCAGCATGAATACATCAGTAAGTTAGGCTATCAATATAGCAGCGAACTAACGTCAGCAGTTTCAAATGGCAAGTAAATTCTAATTGTATGAAGGGAGCCTGGCCGGAAAACCTTGAGACAAAAAAACTTACACCTGTTTTAGAAAGACAATGGACCAATCCTCTTTTTCTTATTGTTCATTCTAACTAGCTAAATTAGCAATAATCCATAACTGGTCATTTGAAGACTTACAGCAAATATAGACGATGTTAATATCGATGAGGACAATCAGGTAGACCTCCTCGCACTCTTTCAAAAAATTAGTTGGCATGGCTGTACATACTATTGCTGGCTGCACATACTCCAAAATTATTGTGATATCTCAATATAATTGAACAATATATATGATGTATTACTAGACTAAATATTATTTACTATTGCCGTAAATATAGGGTACACTGCCACTGCCTTTCAGGATTCGAAAGGTCAAGGATTTGGCATATCCCGATCTAGCTCAACCTCCTGAATCTGTCATTCAGCATCCCGAGTTACAGCCCGGATAGCTCAGTCGGTAGAGCATCAGACTTTTAATCTGAGGGTCCAGGGTTCAAGTCCCTGTTCGGGCGTTGTCTTCAGCGCCGTTTGCCTGGTATGAAATAGTGTAAACGAAGTGTGCTTTAGATCATAAAGCGCTCATTTCCTGTGTGAAAAACCACAGGTGATGGCTTCACTATCCGTCTCTTCATATGTACGACAGTAGCGAGTGTTTGTCAAAAAATGGTGGTAGTCGCTGTTATTTTAAGCCAGTGCGGTGCACTTTAATCTGCGTGTACATGGAACCACACTTCCCCTTGTTTCATGGGTAGTGTGGTTCCTTTCGTCAACCTTCGTTTTCATGGTAAAGCTTCAAATGTGCCGTTTGTACTAGAAATTGTTTTAATCGAAGCAATGGGGGCGCTGAAATACTTTGCTGTTGAAAAAAATGCAATTACTGACCTCGACGTGATTCGAACACGCAACCTTCTGATCTGGAGTCAGACGCGCTACCGTTGCGCCACGAAGTCTAATTGCACTTGCTGGACGGGCTGCTTGCACCACTTTTGCATGTATTAGCAACGGGCCTGTGCCAGATATCACAGATTATGAATTCTTCATGTATATATATATATGTATATCCAAATATGGGTCAGAATTCTGATCCTGTCAGTCATTAGTTTTGGCTTTCAGCATTCTTGTGGTTTCATGAGAAAATGTACAGATTGTGTCAAACAATGCCTACTATATTTTCAGGTTGATGTGAATAATGTGACTGCTTTTCTCTCACAAATTGCAAGGTACATGTTGAGAGAATACAATGAAACCCTCACAGGCTTAATGCTAAATGCAGTGCATCGAAAACAAAATGGTCACAATGTGACACCTGTGAGTGGCATTTAGGTTTGCGACTTCCCAAAAGTTGACCAATTTGTGGAAGTAATCAAAAAGCATTTCAAGCGTTATTCAAGTAGAAATGAAATGTGCACTACGCCACACTTGTTAGGAGTACGATACAACAATATTTGGGGTTGACCATGAAACAAGATAAAGCTGCCACTGGATTCCAGGATTTGACAAATGCTGTACTTCACCAGTAATTGATTTTTGAAATTTGGCGCACTACCAAGGCACTGCATTGATGTAGATTACTGGGGTTTGGCAATGTGATAATTGATCATTGACTGAGGGTCTATCGAACACTTTCTGAGGGCTGACTGATTTGCAGGGGAGAAAACTGCCCGAGATGAAATAGGGTCCCTAACTATCACCTACCTTTGTGGGCAGAGTCCGGAGAGATTGGTCTCAGTTGAAAAACGGACATGATGTCAAATGTATCACAACTAGCTACAGCTAAGCTTATCACTGCTTTGCAGATCGCTGCTTGCTGACAGGATTTCAGATCCTATCTAGACCCACAGCGGCTTACATTAGAATCGAGCTAGCGGCCAGATAGCAGCATGAATACATCAGTAAGTTAGGCTATCAATATAGCAGCGAACTAACGTCAGCAGTTTCAAATGGCAAGTAAATTCTAATTGTATGAAGGGAGCCTGGCCGGAAAACCTTGAGACAAAAAAACTTACACCTGTTTTAGAAAGACAATGGACCAATCCTCTTTTTCTTATTGTTCATTCTAACTAGCTAAATTAGCAATAATCCATAACTGGTCATTTGAAGACTTACAGCAAATATAGACGATGTTAATATCGATGAGGACAATCAGGTAGACCTCCTCGCACTCTTTCAAAAAATGAGTTGGCATGGCTGTACATACTATTGCTGGCTGCACATACTCCAAAATTATTGTGATATCTCAATATAATTGAACAATATATATGATGTATTACTAGACTAAATATTATTTACTATTGCCGTAAATATAGGGTACACTGCCACTGCCTTTCAGGATTCGAAAGGTCAAGGATTTGGCATATCCCGATCTAGCTCAACCTCCTGAATCTGTCATTCAGCATCCCGTGTACAGCCCGGATAGCTCAGTCGGTAGAGCATCAGACTTTTAATCTGAGGGTCCAGGGTTCAAGTCCCTGTTCGGGCGTTGTCTTTAGCGCCGTTTGCCTGGTATGAAATAGTGTAAACGAAGTGTGCTTTAGATCATAAAGCGCTCATTTCCTGTGTGAAAATCCACAGGTGATGGCTTCACTATCCGTCTCTTCATATGTACGACAGTAGCGAGTGTTTGTCAAAAAATGGTGGTAGTCGCTGTTATTTTAAGCCAGTGCGGTGCACTTTAATCTGCGTGTAAATGGAACCACACTTCCCCTTGTTTCATGGGTAGTGTGGTTCCTTTCGTCAACCTTCGTTTTCATGGTAAAGCTTCAAATGTGCCGTTTGTACTAGAAATTGTTTTAATCGGAGCAACGGGGGCGCTGAAATACTTTGCTGTTGAAAAAAATGTAATAACTGACCTCGACGTGATTCGAACACGCAACCTTCTGATCTGGAGTCAGACGCGCTACCGTTGCGCCACGAAGTCTAATTGCACTTGCTGGACGGGCTGCTTGCACCACTTTTGCATGTATTAGCAACGGGCCTGTGCCAGATATCACAGATTATGAATTCTTCATGTATATATATATATATGTATATCCAAATATGGGTCAGAATTCTGATCCTGTCAGTCATTAGTTTTGGCTTTCAGCATTCTTGTGGTTTCATGAGAAAATGTACAGATTGTGTCAAACAATGCCTACTAAATTTTCAGGTTGATGTGAATAATGTGACTGCTTTTCTCTCACAAATTGCAAGGTACATGTTGAGAGAATACAAAGAAACCCTCACAGGCTTAATGCTAAATGCAGTGCATCTAAAACAAAATGGTCACAATGTATCACCTGTGAGTGGCATTTAGGTTTGCGACTTCCCAAAAGTTGACCAATTTGTGGAAGTAATCAAAAAGCATTTCAAGCATTATTCAAGTAGAAATGAAAATGTGCACTACGCCGCACTTGTTAGGAGTACGATACAACAATATTTGGGGTTGACCATGAAACTAGATAAAGCTGCCACTGGCTTCCAGGATTTGACAAATGCTGTACTTCACCAGTAATTGATTTTTGAAATTGGGCGCACTACCAAGGCACTGCATTGATGTAGATTACTGGGGTTTGGCAATGTGATAATTGATCATTGACTGAGGGTCTATCGAACACTTTCTGAGGGGTGACTGATTTGCAGGTGAAAAAAACTGCCCGAGATGAAATAGGGTCCCTAACTATCACCTACCTTTGTGGGCAGAGTCCGGAGAGATTGGTCTCAGTTGAAAAACGGACATGATGTCAAATGTATCACAACTAGCTACAGCTAAGCTTATCACTGCTTTGCAGATCGCTGCTTGCTGACAGGATTTCAGATCCTATCTAGACCCACCAGCGGCTTACATTAGAATCGAGCTAGCGGCCAGATAGCAGCATGAATACATCAGTAAGTTAGGCTATCAATATAGCAGCGAACTAACGTCAGCAGTTTCAAATGGCAAGTAAATTCTAATTGTATGAAGGGAGCCTGGCCGGAAAACCTTGAGACAAAAAAACTTACACCTGTTTTAGAAAGACAATGGACCAATCCTCTTTTTCTTATTGTTCATTCTAACTAGCTAAATTAGCAATAATCCATAACTGGTCATTTGAAGACTTACAGCAAATATAGACGATGTTAATATCGATGAGGACAATCAGGTAGACCTCCTCGCACTCTTTCAAAAAATGAGTTGGCATGGCTGTACATACTATTGCTGGCTGCACATACTCCAAAATTATTGTGATATCTCAATATAATTGAACAATATATATGATGTATTACTAGACTAAATATTATTTACTATTGCCGTAAATATAGGGTACACTGCCACTGCCTTTCAGGATTCGAAAGGTCAAGGATTTGGCATATCCCGATCTAGCTCAACCTCCTGAATCTGTCATTCAGCATCCCGTGTACAGCCCGGATAGCTCAGTCGGTAGAGCGTCAGACTTTTAATCTGAGGGTCCAGGGTTCAAGTCCCTGTTCGGGCGTTGTCTTTAGCGCCGTTTGCCTGGTATGAAATAGTGTAAACGAAGTGTGCTTTAGATCATAAAGCGCTCATTTCCTGTGTGAAAATCCACAGGTGATGGCTTCACTATCCGTCTCTTCATATGTACGACAGTAGCGAGTGTTTGTCAAAAAATGGTGGTAGTCGCTGTTATTTTAAGCCAGTGCGGTGCACTTTAATCTGCGTGTAAATGGAACCACACTTCCCCTTGTTTCATGGGTAGTGTGGTTCCTTTCGTCAACCTTCGTTTTCATGGTAAAGCTTCAAATGTGCCGTTTGTACTAGAAATTGTTTTAATCGGAGCAACGGGGGCGCTGAAATACTTTGCTGTTGAAAAAAATGTAATAACTGACCTCGACGTGATTCGAACACGCAACCTTCTGATCTGGAGTCAGACGCGCTACCGTTGCGCCACGAAGTCTAATTGCACTTGCTGGACGGGCTGCTTGCACCACTTTTGCATGTATTAGCAACGGGCCTGTGCCAGATATCACAGATTATGAATTCTTCATGTATATATATATATATGTATATCCAAATATGGGTCAGAATTCTGATCCTGTCAGTCATTAGTTTTGGCTTTCAGCATTCTTGTGGTTTCATGAGAAAATGTACAGATTGTGTCAAACAATGCCTACTAAATTTTCAGGTTGATGTGAATAATGTGACTGCTTTTCTCTCACAAATTGCAAGGTACATGTTGAGAGAATACAAAGAAACCCTCACAGGCTTAATGCTAAATGCAGTGCATCGAAAACAAAATGGTCACAATGTGACACCTGTGAGTGGCATTTAGGTTTGCGACTTCCCAAAAGTTGACCAATTTGTGGAAGTAATCAAAAAGCATTTCAAGCGTTATTCAAGTAGAAATGAAATGTGCACTACGCCACACTTGTTAGGAGTACGATACAACAATATTTGGGGTTGACCATGAAACAAGATAAAGCTGCCACTGGATTCCAGGATTTGACAAATGCTGTACTTCACCAGTAATTGATTTTTGAAATTTGGCGCACTACCAAGGCACTGCATTGATGTAGATTACTGGGGTTTGGCAATGTGATAATTGATCATTGACTGAGGGTCTATCGAACACTTTCTGAGGGCTGACTGATTTGCAGGGGAGAAAACTGCCCGAGATGAAATAGGGTCCCTAACTATCACCTACCTTTGTGGGCAGAGTCCGGAGAGATTGGTCTCAGTTGAAAAACGGACATGATGTCAAATGTATCACAACTAGCTACAGCTAAGCTTATCACTGCTTTGCAGATCGCTGCTTGCTGACAGGATTTCAGATCCTATCTAGACCCACAGCGGCTTACATTAGAATCGAGCTAGCGGCCAGATAGCAGCATGAATACATCAGTAAGTTAGGCTATCAATATAGCAGCGAACTAACGTCAGCAGTTTCAAATGGCAAGTAAATTCTAATTGTATGAAGGGAGCCTGGCCGGAAAACCTTGAGACAAAAAAACTTACACCTGTTTTAGAAAGACAATGGACCAATCCTCTTTTTCTTATTGTTCATTCTAACTAGCTAAATTAGCAATAATCCATAACTGGTCATTTGAAGACTTACAGCAAATATAGACGATGTTAATATCGATGAGGACAATCAGGTAGACCTCCTCGCACTCTTTCAAAAAATGAGTTGGCATGGCTGTACATACTATTGCTGGCTGCACATACTCCAAAATTATTGTGATATCTCAATATAATTGAACAATATATATGATGTATTACTAGACTAAATATTATTTACTATTGCCGTAAATATAGGGTACACTGCCACTGCCTTTCAGGATTCGAAAGGTCAAGGATTTGGCATATCCCGATCTAGCTCAACCTCCTGAATCTGTCATTCAGCATCACGTGTACAGCCCGGATAGCTCAGTCGGTAGAGCATCAGACTTTTAATCTGAGGGTCCAGGGTTCAAGTCCCTGTTCGGGCGTTGTCTTTAGCGCCGTTTGCCTGGTATGAAATAGTGTAAACGAAGTGTGCTTTAGATCATAAAGCGCTCATTTCCTGTGTGAAAATCCACAGGTGATGGCTTCACTATCCGTCTCTTCATATGTACGACAGTAGCGAGTGTTTGTCAAAAAATGGTGGTAGTCGCTGTTATTTTAAGCCAGTGCGGTGCACTTTAATCTGCGTGTACATGGAACCACACTTCCCCTTGTTTCATGGGTAGTGTGGTTCCTTTCGTCAACCTTCGTTTTCATGGTAAAGCTTCAAATGTGCCGTTTGTACTAGAAATTGTTTTAATCGAAGCAACGGGGGCGCTGAAATACTTTGCTGTTGAAAAAAATGCAATTACTGACCTCGACGTGATTCGAACACGCAACCTTCTGATCTGGAGTCAGACGCGCTACCGTTGCGCCACGAAGTCTAATTGCACCTGCTGGACGGGCTGCTTGCACCACTTTTGCATGTATTAGCAACGGGCCTGTGCCAGATATCACAGATTATGAATTCTTCATGTATATATATATATGTATATCCAAATATGGGTCAGAATTCTGATCCTGTCAGTCATTAGTTTTGGCTTTCAGCATTCTTGTGGTTTCATGAGAAAATGTACAGATTGTGTCAAACAATGCCTACTATATTTTCAGGTTGATGTGAATAATGTGACTGCTTTTCTCTCACAAATTGCAAGGTACATGTTGAGAGAATACAATGAAACCCTCACAGGCTTAATGCTAAATGCAGTGCATCGAAAACAAAATGGTCACAATGTGACACCTGTGAGTGGCATTTAGGTTTGCGACTTCCCAAAAGTTGACCAATTTGTGGAAGTAATCAAAAAGCATTTCAAGCGTTATTCAAGTAGAAATGAAATGTGCACTACGCCACACTTGTTAGGAGTACGATACAACAATATTTGGGGTTGACCATGAAACTAGATAAAGCTGCCACTGGATTCCAGGATTTGACAAATGCTGTACTTCACCAGTAATTGATTTTTGAAATTGGGCGCACTACCAAGGCACTGCATTGATGTAGATTACTGGGGTTTGGCAATGTGATAATTGATCATTGACTGAGGGTCTATCGAACACTTTCTGAGGGGTGACTGATTTGCAGGTGAAAAAACTGCCCGAGATGAAATAGGGTCCCTAACTATCACCTACCTTTGTGGGCAGAGTCCGGAGAGATTGGTCTCAGTTGAAAAACGGACATGATGTCAAATGTATCACAACTAGCTACAGCTAAGCTTATCACTGCTTTGCAGATCGCTGCTTGCTGACAGGATTTCAGATCCTATCTAGACCCACCAGCGGCTTACATTAGAATCGAGCTAGCGGCCAGATAGCAGCATGAATACATCAGTAAGTTAGGCTATCAATATAGCAGCGAACTAACGTCAGCAGTTTCAAATGGCAAGTAAATTCTAATTGTATGAAGGGAGCCTGGCCGGAAAACCTTGAGACAAAAAAACTTACACCTGTTTTAGAAAGACAATGGACCAATCCTCTTTTTCTTATTGTTCAT
The DNA here is from genome assembly GCA_029718625.1 of Synaphobranchus kaupii. Classification (NCBI taxonomy): domain Eukaryota; kingdom Metazoa; phylum Chordata; class Actinopteri; order Anguilliformes; family Synaphobranchidae; genus Synaphobranchus; species Synaphobranchus kaupii. The sequence continues at coordinate 29,887,337 of CM056383.1, read as the reverse complement.
TCTAACTAGCTAAATTAGCAATAATCCATAACTGGTCATTTGAAGACTTACAGCAAATATAGACGATGTTAATATCGATGAGGACAATCAGGTAGACCTCCTCGCACTCTTTCAAAAAATGAGTTGGCATGGCTGTACATACTATTGCTGGCTGCACATACTCCAAAATTATTGTGATATCTCAATATAATTGAACAATATATATGATGTATTACTAGACTAAATATTATTTACTATTGCCGTAAATATAGGGTACACTGCCACTGCCTTTCAGGATTCGAAAGGTCAAGGATTTGGCATATCCCGATCTAGCTCAACCTCCTGAATCTGTCATTCAGCATCCCGTGTACAGCCCGGATAGCTCAGTCGGTAGAGCATCAGACTTTTAATCTGAGGGTCCAGGGTTCAAGTCCCTGTTCGGGCGTTGTCTTTAGCGCCGTTTGCCTGGTATGAAATAGTGTAAACGAAGTGTGCTTTAGATCATAAAGCGCTCATTTCCTGTGTGAAAATCCACAGGTGATGGCTTCACTATCCGTCTCTTCATATGTACGACAGTAGCGAGTGTTTGTCAAAAAATGGTGGTAGTCGCTGTTATTTTAAGCCAGTGCGGTGCACTTTAATCTGCGTGTACATGGAACCACACTTCCCCTTGTTTCATGGGTAGTGTGGTTCCTTTCGTCAACCTTCGTTTTCATGGTAAAGCTTCAAATGTGCCGTTTGTACTAGAAATTGTTTTAATCGAAGCAACGGGGGCGCTGAAATACTTTGCTGTTGAAAAAAATGCAATTACTGACCTCGACGTGATTCGAACACGCAACCATCTGATCTGGAGTCAGACGCGCTACCGTTGCGCCACAAAGTCTAATTGCACTTGCTGGACGGGCTGCTTGCACCACTTTTGCATGTATTAGCAATGGGCCTGTGCCAGATATCACAGATTATGAATTCTTCATGTATATATATATATGTATATCCAAATATGGGTCAGAATTCTGATCCTGTCAGTCATTAGTTTTGGCTTTCAGCATTCTTGTGGTTTCATGAGAAAATGTACAGATTGTGTCAAACAATGCCTACTATATTTTCAGGTTGATGTGAATAATGTGACTGCTTTTCTCTCACAAATTGCAAGGTACATGTTGAGAGAATACAATGAAACCCTCACAGGCTTAATGCTAAATGCAGTGCATCGAAAACAAAATGGTCACAATGTGACACCTGTGAGTGGCATTTAGGTTTGCGACTTCCCAAAAGTTGACCAATTTGTGGAAGTAATCAAAAAGCATTTCAAGCGTTATTCAAGTAGAAATGAAATGTGCACTACGCCACACTTGTTAGGAGTACGATACAACAATATTTGGGGTTGACCATGAAACAAGATAAAGCTGCCACTGGATTCCAGGATTTGACAAATGCTGTACTTCACCAGTAATTGATTTTTGAAATTTGGCGCACTACCAAGGCACTGCATTGATGTAGATTACTGGGGTTTGGCAATGTGATAATTGATCATTGACTGAGGGTCTATCGAACACTTTCTGAGGGCTGACTGATTTGCAGGGGAGAAAACTGCCCGAGATGAAATAGGGTCCCTAACTATCACCTACCTTTGTGGGCAGAGTCCGGAGAGATTGGTCTCAGTTGAAAAACGGACATGATGTCAAATGTATCACAACTAGCTACAGCTAAGCTTATCACTGCTTTGCAGATCGCTGCTTGCTGACAGGATTTCAGATCCTATCTAGACCCACAGCGGCTTACATTAGAATCGAGCTAGCGGCCAGATAGCAGCATGAATACATCAGTAAGTTAGGCTATCAATATAGCAGCGAACTAACGTCAGCAGTTTCAAATGGCAAGTAAATTCTAATTGTATGAAGGGAGCCTGGCCGGAAAACCTTGAGACAAAAAAACTTACACCTGTTTTAGAAAGACAATGGACCAATCCTCTTTTTCTTATTGTTCATTCTAACTAGCTAAATTAGCAATAATCCATAACTGGTCATTTGAAGACTTACAGCAAATATAGACGATGTTAATATCGATGAGGACAATCAGGTAGACCTCCTCGCACTCTTTCAAAAAATGAGTTGGCATGGCTGTACATACTATTGCTGGCTGCACATACTCCAAAATTATTGTGATATCTCAATATAATTGAACAATATATATGATGTATTACTAGACTAAATATTATTTACTATTGCCGTAAATATAGGGTACACTGCCACTGCCTTTCAGGATTCGAAAGGTCAAGGATTTGGCATATCCCGATCTAGCTCAACCTCCTGAATCTGTCATTCAGCATCCCGTGTACAGCCCGGATAGCTCAGTCGGTAGAGCATCAGACTTTTAATCTGAGGGTCCAGGGTTCAAGTCCCTGTTCGGGCGTTGTCTTTAGCGCCGTTTGCCTGCTATGAAATAGTGTAAACGAAGTGTGCTTTAGATCATAAAGCGCTCATTTCCTGTGTGAAAATCCACAGGTGATGGCTTCACTATCCGTCTCTTCATATGTACGACAGTAGCGAGTGTTTGTCAAAAAATGGTGGTAGTCGCTGTTATTTTAAGCCAGTGCGGTGCACTTTAATCTGCGTGTAAATGGAACCACACTTCCCCTTGTTTCATGGGTAGTGTGGTTCCTTTCGTCAACCTTCGTTTTCATGGTAAAGCTTCAAATGTGCTGTTTGTACTAGAAATTGTTTTAATCGGAGCAACGGGGGCGCTGAAATACTTTGCTGTTGAAAAAAATGTAATAACTGACCTCGACGTGATTCGAACACGCAACCTTCTGATCTGGAGTCAGACGCGCTACCGTTGCGCCACGAAGTCTAATTGCACTTGCTGGACGGGCTGCTTGCACCACTTTTGCATGTATTAGCAACGGGCCTGTGCCAGATATCACAGATTATGAATTCTTCATGTATATATATATATATATGTATATCCAAATATGGGTCAGAATTCTGATCCTGTCAGTCATTAGTTTTGGCTTTCAGCATTCTTGTGGTTTCATGAGAAAATGTACAGATTGTGTCAAACAATGCCTACTAAATTTTCAGGTTGATGTGAATAATGTGACTGCTTTTCTCTCACAAATTGCAAGGTACATGTTGAGAGAATACAAAGAAACCCTCACAGGCTTAATGCTAAATGCAGTGCATCTAAAACAAAATGGTCACAATGTGACACCTGTGAGTGGCATTTAGGTTTGCGACTTCCCAAAAGTTGACCAATTTGTGGAAGTAATCAAAAAGCATTTCAAGCATTATTCAAGTAGAAATGAAATGTGCACTACGCCACACTTGTTAGGAGTACGATACAACAATATTTGGGGTTGACCATGAAACTAGATAAAGCTGCCACTGGATTCCAGGATTTGACAAATGCTGTACTTCACCAGTAATTGATTTTTGAAATTGGGCGCACTACCAAGGCACTGCATTGATGTAGATTACTGGGGTTTGGCAATGTGATAATTGATCATTGACTGAGGGTCTATCGAACACTTTCTGAGGGGTGACTGATTTGCAGGTGAAAAAACTGCCCGAGATGAAATAGGGTCCCTAACTATCACCTACCTTTGTGGGCAGAGTCCGGAGAGATTGGTCTCAGTTGAAAAACGGACATGATGTCAAATGTATCACAACTAGCTACAGCTAAGCTTATCACTGCTTTGCAGATCGCTGCTTGCTGACAGGATTTCAGATCCTATCTAGACCCACCAGCGGCTTACATTAGAATCGAGCTAGCGGCCAGATAGCAGCATGAATACATCAGTAAGTTAGGCTATCAATATAGCAGCGAACTAACGTCAGCAGTTTCAAATGGCAAGTAAATTCTAATTGTATGAAGGGAGCCTGGCCGGAAAACCTTGAGACAAAAAAACTTACACCTGTTTTAGAAAGACAATGGACCAATCCTCTTTTTCTTATTGTTCATTCTAACTAGCTAAATTAGCAATAATCCATAACTGGTCATTTGAAGACTTACAGCAAATATAGACGATGTTAATATCGATGAGGACAATCAGGTAGACCTCCTCGCACTCTTTCAAAAAATGAGTTGGCATGGCTGTACATACTATTGCTGGCTGCACATACTCCAAAATTATTGTGATATCTCAATATAATTGAACAATATATATGATGTATTACTAGACTAAATATTATTTACTATTGCCGTAAATATAGGGTACACTGCCACTGCCTTTCAGGATTCGAAAGGTCAAGGATTTGGCATATCCCGATCTAGCTCAACCTCCTGAATCTGTCATTCAGCATCCCGTGTACAGCCCGGATAGCTCAGTCGGTAGAGCATCAGACTTTTAATCTGAGGGTCCAGGGTTCAAGTCCCTGTTCGGGCGTTGTCTTTAGCGCCGTTTGCCTGCTATGAAATAGTGTAAACGAAGTGTGCTTTAGATCATAAAGCGCTCATTTCCTGTGTGAAAATCCACAGGTGATGGCTTCACTATCCGTCTCTTCATATGTACGACAGTAGCGAGTGTTTGTCAAAAAATGGTGGTAGTCGCTGTTATTTTAAGCCAGTGCGGTGCACTTTAATCTGCGTGTAAATGGAACCACACTTCCCCTTGTTTCATGGGTAGTGTGGTTCCTTTCGTCAACCTTCGTTTTCATGGTAAAGCTTCAAATGTGCTGTTTGTACTAGAAATTGTTTTAATCGGAGCAACGGGGGCGCTGAAATACTTTGCTGTTGAAAAAAATGTAATAACTGACCTCGACGTGATTCGAACACGCAACCTTCTGATCTGGAGTCAGACGCGCTACCGTTGCGCCACGAAGTCTAATTGCACTTGCTGGACGGGCTGCTTGCACCACTTTTGCATGTATTAGCAACGGGCCTGTGCCAGATATCACAGATTATGAATTCTTCATGTATATATATATATATATGTATATCCAAATATGGGTCAGAATTCTGATCCTGTCAGTCATTAGTTTTGGCTTTCAGCATTCTTGTGGTTTCATGAGAAAATGTACAGATTGTGTCAAACAATGCCTACTAAATTTTCAGGTTGATGTGAATAATGTGACTGCTTTTCTCTCACAAATTGCAAGGTACATGTTGAGAGAATACAAAGAAACCCTCACAGGCTTAATGCTAAATGCAGTGCATCTAAAACAAAATGGTCACAATGTGACACCTGTGAGTGGCATTTAGGTTTGCGACTTCCCAAAAGTTGACCAATTTGTGGAAGTAATCAAAAAGCATTTCAAGCATTATTCAAGTAGAAATGAAATGTGCACTACGCCACACTTGTTAGGAGTACGATACAACAATATTTGGGGTTGACCATGAAACTAGATAAAGCTGCCACTGGATTCCAGGATTTGACAAATGCTGTACTTCACCAGTAATTGATTTTTGAAATTGGGCGCACTACCAAGGCACTGCATTGATGTAGATTACTGGGGTTTGGCAATGTGATAATTGATCATTGACTGAGGGTCTATCGAACACTTTCTGAGGGGTGACTGATTTGCAGGTGAAAAAACTGCCCGAGATGAAATAGGGTCCCTAACTATCACCTACCTTTGTGGGCAGAGTCCGGAGAGATTGGTCTCAGTTGAAAAACGGACATGATGTCAAATGTATCACAACTAGCTACAGCTAAGCTTATCACTGCTTTGCAGATCGCTGCTTGCTGACAGGATTTCAGATCCTATCTAGACCCACCAGCGGCTTACATTAGAATCGAGCTAGCGGCCAGATAGCAGCATGAATACATCAGTAAGTTAGGCTATCAATATAGCAGCGAACTAACGTCAGCAGTTTCAAATGGCAAGTAAATTCTAATTGTATGAAGGGAGCCTGGCCGGAAAACCTTGAGACAAAAAAACTTACACCTGTTTTAGAAAGACAATGGACCAATCCTCTTTTTCTTATTGTTCATTCTAACTAGCTAAATTAGCAATAATCCATAACTGGTCATTTGAAGACTTACAGCAAATATAGACGATGTTAATATCGATGAGGACAATCAGGTAGACCTCCTCGCACTCTTTCAAAAAATGAGTTGGCATGGCTGTACATACTATTGCTGGCTGCACATGCTCCAAAATTATTGTGATATCTCAATATAATTGAACAATATATATGATGTATTACTAGACTAAATATTATTTACTATTGCCGTAAATATAGGGTACACTGCCACTGCCTTTCAGGATTCGAAAGGTCAAGGATTTGGCATATCCCGATCTAGCTCAACCTCCTGAATCTGTCATTCAGCATCCCGTGTACAGCCCGGATAGCTCAGTCGGTAGAGCATCAGACTTTTAATCTGAGGGTCCAGGGTTCAAGTCCCTGTTCGGGCGTTGTCTTTAGCGCCGTTTGCCTGGTATGAAATAGTGTAAACGAAGTGTGCTTTAGATCATAAAGCGCTCATTTCCTGTGTGAAAATCCACAGGTGATGGCTTCACTATCCGTCTCTTCATATGTACGACAGTAGCGAGTGTTTGTCAAAAAATGGTGGTAGTCGCTGTTATTTTAAGCCAGTGCGGTGCACTTTAATCTGCGTGTAAATGGAACCACACTTCCCCTTGTTTCATGGGTAGTGTGGTTCCTTTCGTCAACCTTCGTTTTCATGGTAAAGCTTCAAATGTGCCGTTTGTACTAGAAATTGTTTTAATCGGAGCAACGGGGGCGCTGAAATACTTTGCTGTTGAAAAAAATGTAATAACTGACCTCGACGTGATTCGAACACGCAACCTTCTGATCTGGAGTCAGACGCGCTACCGTTGCGCCACGAAGTCTAATTGCACTTGCTGGACGGGCTGCTTGCACCACTTTTGCATGTATTAGCAACGGGCCTGTGCCAGATATCACAGATTATGAATTCTTCATGTATATATATATATATGTATATCCAAATATGGGTCAGAATTCTGATCCTGTCAGTCATTAGTTTTGGCTTTCAGCATTCTTGTGGTTTCATGAGAAAATGTACAGATTGTGTCAAACAATGCCTACTAAATTTTCAGGTTGATGTGAATAATGTGACTGCTTTTCTCTCACAAATTGCAAGGTACATGTTGAGAGAATACAAAGAAACCCTCACAGGCTTAATGCTAAATGCAGTGCATCTAAAACAAAATGGTCACAATGTGACACCTGTGAGTGGCATTTAGGTTTGCGACTTCCCAAAAGTTGACCAATTTGTGGAAGTAATCAAAAAGCATTTCAAGCATTATTCAAGTAGAAATGAAATGTGCACTACGCCACACTTGTTAGGAGTACGATACAACAATATTTGGGGTTGACCATGAAACTAGATAAAGCTGCCACTGGATTCCAGGATTTGACAAATGCTGTACTTCACCAGTAATTGATTTTTGAAATTGGGCGCACTACCAAGGCACTGCATTGATGTAGATTACTGGGGTTTGGCAATGTGATAATTGATCATTGACTGAGGGTCTATCGAACACTTTCTGAGGGGTGACTGATTTGCAGGTGAAAAAACTGCCCGAGATGAAATAGGGTCCCTAACTATCACCTACCTTTGTGGGCAGAGTCCGGAGAGATTGGTCTCAGTTGAAAAACGGACATGATGTCAAATGTATCACAACTAGCTACAGCTAAGCTTATCACTGCTTTGCAGATCGCTGCTTGCTGACAGGATTTCAGATCCTATCTAGACCCACCAGCGGCTTACATTAGAATCGAGCTAGCGGCCAGATAGCAGCATGAATACATCAGTAAGTTAGGCTATCAATATAGCAGCGAACTAACGTCAGCAGTTTCAAATGGCAAGTAAATTCTAATTGTATGAAGGGAGCCTGGCCGGAAAACCTTGAGACAAAAAAACTTACACCTGTTTTAGAAAGACAATGGACCAATCCTCTTTTTCTTATTGTTCATTCTAACTAGCTAAATTAGCAATAATCCATAACTGGTCATTTGAAGACTTACAGCAAATATAGACGATGTTAATATCGATGAGGACAATCAGGTAGACCTCCTCGCACTCTTTCAAAAAATGAGTTGGCATGGCTGTACATACTATTGCTGGCTGCACATACTCCAAAATTATTGTGATATCTCAATATAATTGAACAATATATATGATGTATTACTAGACTAAATATTATTTACTATTGCCGTAAATATAGGGTACACTGCCACTGCCTTTCAGGATTCGAAAGGTCAAGGATTTGGCATATCCCGATCTAGCTCAACCTCCTGAATCTGTCATTCAGCATCCCGTGTACAGCCCGGATAGCTCAGTCGGTAGAGCATCAGACTTTTAATCTGAGGGTCCAGGGTTCAAGTCCCTGTTCGGGCGTTGTCTTTAGCGCCGTTTGCCTGCTATGAAATAGTGTAAACGAAGTGTGCTTTAGATCATAAAGCGCTCATTTCCTGTGTGAAAATCCACAGGTGATGGCTTCACTATCCGTCTCTTCATATGTACGACAGTAGCGAGTGTTTGTCAAAAAATGGTGGTAGTCGCTGTTATTTTAAGCCAGTGCGGTGCACTTTAATCTGCGTGTAAATGGAACCACACTTCCCCTTGTTTCATGGGTAGTGTGGTTCCTTTCGTCAACCTTCGTTTTCATGGTAAAGCTTCAAATGTGCTGTTTGTACTAGAAATTGTTTTAATCGGAGCAACGGGGGCGCTGAAATACTTTGCTGTTGAAAAAAATGTAATAACTGACCTCGACGTGATTCGAACACGCAACCTTCTGATCTGGAGTCAGACGCGCTACCGTTGCGCCACGAAGTCTAATTGCACTTGCTGGACGGGCTGCTTGCACCACTTTTGCATGTATTAGCAACGGGCCTGTGCCAGATATCACAGATTATGAATTCTTCATGTATATATATATATATATGTATATCCAAATATGGGTCAGAATTCTGATCCTGTCAGTCATTAGTTTTGGCTTTCAGCATTCTTGTGGTTTCATGAGAAAATGTACAGATTGTGTCAAACAATGCCTACTAAATTTTCAGGTTGATGTGAATAATGTGACTGCTTTTCTCTCACAAATTGCAAGGTACATGTTGAGAGAATACAAAGAAACCCTCACAGGCTTAATGCTAAATGCAGTGCATCTAAAACAAAATGGTCACAATGTGACACCTGTGAGTGGCATTTAGGTTTGCGACTTCCCAAAAGTTGACCAATTTGTGGAAGTAATCAAAAAGCATTTCAAGCATTATTCAAGTAGAAATGAAATGTGCACTACGCCACACTTGTTAGGAGTACGATACAACAATATTTGGGGTTGACCATGAAACTAGATAAAGCTGCCACTGGATTCCAGGATTTGACAAATGCTGTACTTCACCAGTAATTGATTTTTGAAATTGGGCGCACTACCAAGGCACTGCATTGATGTAGATTACTGGGGTTTGGCAATGTGATAATTGATCATTGACTGAGGGTCTATCGAACACTTTCTGAGGGGTGACTGATTTGCAGGTGAAAAAACTGCCCGAGATGAAATAGGGTCCCTAACTATCACCTACCTTTGTGGGCAGAGTCCGGAGAGATTGGTCTCAGTTGAAAAAACGGACATGATGTCAAATGTATCACAACTAGCTACAGCTAAGCTTATCACTGCTTTGCAGATCGCTGCTTGCTGACAGGATTTCAGATCCTATCTAGACCCACCAGCGGCTTACATTAGAATCGAGCTAGCGGCCAGATAGCAGCATGAATACATCAGTAAGTTAGGCTATCAATATAGCAGCGAACTAACGTCAGCAGTTTCAAATGGCAAGTACATTCTAATTGTATGAAGGGAGCCTGGCCGGAAAACCTTGAGACAAAAAAACTTACACCTGTTTTAGAAAGACAATGGACCAATCCTCTTTTTCTTATTGTTCATTCTAACTAGCTAAATTAGCAATAATCCATAACTGGTCATTTGAAGACTTACAGCAAATATAGACGATGTTAATATCGATGAGGACAATCAGGTAGACCTCCTCGCACTCTTTCAAAAAATGAGTTGGCATGGCTGTACATACTATTGCTGGCTGCACATACTCCAAAATTATTGTGATATCTCAATATAATTGAACAATATATATGATGTATTACTAGACTAAATATTATTTACTATTGCCGTAAATATAGGGTACACTGCCACTGCCTTTCAGGATTCGAAAGGTCAAGGATTTGGCATATCCCGATCTAGCTCAACCTCCTGAATCTGTCATTCAGCATCCCGTGTACAGCCCGGATAGCTCAGTCGGTAGAGCATCAGACTTTTAATCTGAGGGTCCAGGGTTCAAGTCCCTGTTCGGGCGTTGTCTTTAGCGCCGTTTGCCTGCTATGAAATAGTGTAAACGAAGTGTGCTTTAGATCATAAAGCGCTCATTTCCTGTGTGAAAATCCACAGGTGATGGCTTCACTATCCGTCTCTTCATATGTACGACAGTAGCGAGTGTTTGTCAAAAAAATGGTGGTAGTCGCTGTTATTTTAAGCCAGTGCGGTGCACTTTAATCTGCGTGTAAATGGAACCACACTTCCCCTTGTTTCATGGGTAGTGTGGTTCCTTTCGTCAACCTTCGTTTTCATGGTAAAGCTTCAAATGTGCCGTTTGTACTAGAAATTGTTTTAATCGGAGCAACGGGGGCGCTGAAATACTTTGCTGTTGAAAAAAATGTAATAACTGACCTCGACGTGATTCGAACACGCAACCTTCTGATCTGGAGTCAGACGCGCTACCGTTGCGCCACGAAGTCTAATTGCACTTGCTGGACGGGCTGCTTGCACCACTTTTGCATGTATTAGCAACGGGCCTGTGCCAGATATCACAGATTATGAATTCTTCATGTATATATATATATATATGTATATCCAAATATGGGTCAGAATTCTGATCCTGTCAGTCATTAGTTTTGGCTTTCAGCATTCTTGTGGTTTCATGAGAAAATGTACAGATTGTGTCAAACAATGCCTACTAAATTTTCAGGTTGATGTGAATAATGTGACTGCTTTTCTCTCACAAATTGCAAGGTACATGTTGAGAGAATACAAAGAAACCCTCACAGGCTTAATGCTAAATGCAGTGCATCTAAAACAAAATGGTCACAATGTGACACCTGTGAGTGGCATTTAGGTTTGCGACTTCCCAAAAGTTGACCAATTTGTGGAAGTAATCAAAAAGCATTTCAAGCATTATTCAAGTAGAAATGAAATGTGCACTACGCCACACTTGTTAGGAGTACGATACAACAATATTTGGGGTTGACCATGAAACTAGATAAAGCTGCCACTGGATTCCAGGATTTGACAAATGCTGTACTTCACCAGTAATTGATTTTTGAAATTGGGCGCACTACCAAGGCACTGCATTGATGTAGATTACTGGGGTTTGGCAATGTGATAATTGATCATTGACTGAGGGTCTATCGAACACTTTCTGAGGGGTGACTGATTTGCAGGTGAAAAAACTGCCCGAGATGAAATAGGGTCCCTAACTATCACCTACCTTTGTGGGCAGAGTCCGGAGAGATTGGTCTCAGTTGAAAAACGGACATGATGTCAAATGTATCACAACTAGCTACAGCTAAGCTTATCACTGCTTTGCAGATCGCTGCTTGCTGACAGGATTTCAGATCCTATCTAGACCCACCAGCGGCTTACATTAGAATCGAGCTAGCGGCCAGATAGCAGCATGAATACATCAGTAAGTTAGGCTATCAATATAGCAGCGAACTAACGTCAGCAGTTTCAAATGGCAAGTACATTCTAATTGTATGAAGGGAGCCTGGCCGGAAAACCTTGAGACAAAAAAACTTACACCTGTTTTAGAAAGACAATGGACCAATCCTCTTTTTCTTATTGTTCATTCTAACTAGCTAAATTAGCAATAATCCATAACTGGTCATTTGAAGACTTACAGCAAATATAGACGATGTTAATATCGATGAGGACAATCAGGTAGACCTCCTCGCACTCTTTCAAAAAATGAGTTGGCATGGCTGTACATACTATTGCTGGCTGCACATACTCCAAAATTATTGTGATATCTCAATATAATTGAACAATATATATGATGTATTACTAGACTAAATATTATTTACTATTGCCGTAAATATAGGGTACACTGCCACTGCCTTTCAGGATTCGAAAGGTCAAGGATTTGGCATATCCCGATCTAGCTCAACCTCCTCTGTCATTCAGCATCCCGTGTGCAGCCCGGATAGCTCAGTCGGTAGAGCATCAGACTTTTAATCTGAGGGTCCAGGGTTCAAGTCCCTGTTCGGGCGTTGTCTTTAGCGCCGTTTGCCTGCTATGAAATAGTGTAAACGAAGTGTGCTTTAGATCATAAAGCGCTCATTTCCTGTGTGAAAATCCACAGGTGATGGCTTCACTATCCGTCTCTTCATATGTACGACAGTAGCGAGTGTTTGTCAAAAAATGGTGGTAGTCGCTGTTATTTTAAGCCAGTGCGGTGCACTTTAATCTGCGTGTAAATGGAACCACACTTCCCCTTGTTTCATGGGTAGTGTGGTTCCTTTCGTCAACCTTCGTTTTCATGGTAAAGCTTCAAATGTGCCGTTTGTACTAGAAATTGTTTTAATCGGAGCAACGGGGGCGCTGAAATACTTTGCTGTTGAAAAAAATGCAATAACTGACCTCGACGTGATTCGAACACGCAACCTTCTGATCTGGAGTCAGACGCGCTACCGTTGCGCCACGAAGTCTAACTGCACTTGCTGGACGGGCTGCTTGCACCACTTTTGCATGTATTAGCAACGGGCCTGTGCCAGATATCACAGATTATGAATTCTTCATGTATATATATATATGTATATCCAAATATGGGTCAGAATTCTGATCCTGTCAGTCATTAGTTTTGGCTTTCAGCATTCTTGTGGTTTCATGAGAAAATGTACAGATTGTGTCAAACAATGCCTACTAAATTTTCAGGTTGATGTGAATAATGTGACTGCTTTTCTCTCACAAATTGCAAGGTACATGTTGAGAGAATACAAAGAAACCCTCACAGGCTTAATGGTAAATGCAGTGCATCTAAAACAAAATGGTCACAATGTGACACCTGTGAGTGGCATTTAGGTTTGCGACTTCCCAAAAGTTGACCAATTTGTGGAAGTAATCAAAAAGCATTTCAAGCATTATTCAAGTAGAAATGAAATGTGCACTACGCCACACTTGTTAGGAGTACGATACAACAATATTTGGGGTTGACCATGAAACTAGATAAAGCTGCCACTGGATTCCAGGATTTAACAAATGCTGTACTTCACCAGTAATTGATTTTTGAAATTTGGCGCACTACCAAGGCACTGCATTGATGTAGATTACTGGGGTTTGGCAATGTGATAATTGATCATTGACTGAGGGTCTATCGAACACTTTCTGAGGGCTGACTGATTTGCAGGGGAGAAAACTGCCCGAGATGAAATAGGGTCCCTAACTATCACCTACCTTTGTGGGCAGAGTCCGGAGAGATTGGTCTCAGTTGAAAAACGGACATGATGTCAAATGTATCACAACTAGCTACAGCTAAGCTTATCACTGCTTTGCAGATCGCTGCTTGCTGACAGGATTTCAGATCCTATCTAGACCCACAGCGGCTTACATTAGAATCGAGCTAGCGGCCAGATAGCAGCATGAATACATCAGTAAGTTAGGCTATCAATATAGCAGGGAACTAACGTCAGCAGTTTCAAATGGCAAGTAAATTCTAATTGTATGAAGGGAGCCTGGCCGGAAAACCTTGAGACAAAAAAACTTACACCTGTTTTAGAAAGACAATGGACCAATCCTCTTTTTCTTATTGTTCATTCTAACTAGCTAAATTAGCAATAATCCATAACTGGTCATTTGAAGACTTACAGCAAATATAGACGATGTTAATATCGATGAGGACAATCAGGTAGACCTCCTCGCACTCTTTCAAAAAATGAGTTGGCATGGCTGTACATACTATTGCTGGCTGCACATACTCCAAAATTATTGTGATATCTCAATATAATTGAACAATATATATGATGTATTACTAGACTAAATATTATTTACTATTGCCGTAAATATAGGGTACACTGCCACTGCCTTTCAGGATTCGAAAGGTCAAGGATTTGGCATATCCCGATCTAGCTCAACCTCCTGAATCTGTCATTCAGCATCCCGTGTACAGCCTGGATAGCTCAGTCGGTAGAGCATCAGACTTTTAATCTGAGGGTCCAGGGTTCAAGTCCCTGTTCGGGCGTTGTCTTTAGCGCCGTTTGCCTGCTATGAAATAGTGTAAACGAAGTGTGCTTTAGATCATAAAGCGCTCATTTCCTGTGTGAAAATCCACAGGTGATGGCTTCACTATCCGTCTCTTCATATGTACGACAGTAGCGAGTGTTTGTCAAAAAATGGTGGTAGTCGCTGTTATTTTAAGCCAGTGCGGTGCACTTTAATCTGCGTGTAAATGGAACCACACTTCCCCTTGTTTCATGGGTAGTGTGGTTCCTTTCGTCAACCTTCGTTTTCATGGTAAAGCTTCAAATGTGCCGTTTGTACTAGAAATTGTTTTAATCGGAGCAACGGGGGCGCTGAAATACTTTGCTGTTGAAAAAAATGTAATAACTGACCTCGACGTGATTCGAACACGCAACCTTCTGATCTGGAGTCAGACGCGCCACCGTTGCGCCACGAAGTCTAATTGCACTTGCTGGACGGGCTGCTTGCACCACTTTTGCATGTATTAGCAACGGGCCTGTGCCAGATATCACAGATTATGAATTCTTCATGTATATATATATATGTATATCCAAATATGGGTCAGAATTCTGATCCTGTCAGTCATTAGTTTTGGCTTTCAGCATTCTTGTGGTTTCATGAGAAAATGTACAGATTGTGTCAAACAATGCCTACTAAATTTTCAGGTTGATGTGAATAATGTGACTGCTTTTCTCTCACAAATTGCAAGGTACATGTTGAGAGAATACAAAGAAACCCTCACAGGCTTAATGCTAAATGCAGTGCATCTAAAACAAAATGGTCACAATGTGACACCTGTGAGTGGCATTTAGGTTTGCGACTTCCCAAAAGTTGACCAATTTGTGGAAGTAATCAAAAAGCATTTCAAGCATTATTCAAGTAGAAATGAAATGTGCACTACGCCACACTTGTTAGGAGTACGATACAACAATATTTGGGGTTGACCATGAAACTAGATAAAGCTGCCACTGGATTCCAGGATTTGACAAATGCTGTACTTCACCAGTAATTGATTTGTGAAATTGGGCGCACTACCAAGGCACTGCATTGATGTAGATTACTGGGGTTTGGCAATGTGATAATTGATCATTGACTGAGGGTCTATCGAACACTTTCTGAGGGGTGACTGATTTGCAGGTGAAAAAACTGCCCGAGATGAAATAGGGTCCCTAACTATCACCTACCTTTGTGGGCAGAGTCCGGAGAGATTGGTCTCAGTTGAAAAACGGACATGATGTCAAATGTATCACAACTAGCTACAGCTAAGCTTATCACTGCTTTGCAGATCGCTGCTTGCTGACAGGATTTCAGATCCTATCTAGACCCACCAGCGGCTTACATTAGAATCGAGCTAGCGGCCAGATAGCAGCATGAATACATCAGTAAGTTAGGCTATCAATATAGCAGCGAACTAACGTCAGCAGTTTCAAATGGCAAGTAAATTCTAATTGTATGAAGGGAGCCTGGCCGGAAAACCTTGAGACAAAAAAACTTACACCTGTTTTAGAAAGACAATGGACCAATCCTCTTTTTCTTATTGTTCATTCTAACTAGCTAAATTAGCAATAATCCATAACTGGTCATTTGAAGACTTACAGCAAATATAGACGATGTTAATATCGATGAGGACAATCAGGTAGACCTCCTCGCACTCTTTCAAAAAATGAGTTGGCATGGCTGTACATACTATTGCTGGCTGCACATACTCCAAAATTATTGTGATATCTCAATATAATTGAACAATATATATGATGTATTACTAGACTAAATATTATTTACTATTGCCGTAAATATAGGGTACACTGCCACTGCCTTTCAGGATTCGAAAGGTCAAGGATTTGGCATATCCCGATCTAGCTCAACCTCCTGAATCTGTCATTCAGCATCCCGTGTGCAGCCCGGATAGCTCAGTCGGTAGAGCATCAGACTTTTAATCTGAGGGTCCAGGGTTCAAGTCCCTGTTCGGGCGTTGTCTTTAGCGCCGTTTGCCTGCTATGAAATAGTGTAAACGAAGTGTGCTTTAGATCATAAAGCGCTCATTTCCTGTGTGAAAATCCACAGGTGATGGCTTCACTATCCGTCTCTTCATATGTACGACAGTAGCGAGTGTTTGTCAAAAAATGGTGGTAGTCGCTGTTATTTTAAGCCAGTGCGGTGCACTTTAATCTGCGTGTAAATGGAACCACACTTCCCCTTGTTTCATGGGTAGTGTGGTTCCTTTCGTCAACCTTCGTTTTCATGGTAAAGCTTCAAATGTGCCGTTTGTACTAGAAATTGTTTTAATCGGAGCAACGGGGGCGCTGAAATACTTTGCTGTTGAAAAAAATGCAATAACTGACCTCGACGTGATTCGAACACGCAACCTTCTGATCTGGAGTCAGACGCGCTACCGTTGCGCCACGAAGTCTAACTGCACTTGCTGGACGGGCTGCTTGCACCACTTTTGCATGTATTAGCAACGGGCCTGTGCCAGATATCACAGATTATGAATTCTTCATGTATATATATATATGTATATCCAAATATGGGTCAGAATTCTGATCCTGTCAGTCATTAGTTTTGGCTTTCAGCATTCTTGTGGTTTCATGAGAAAATGTACAGATTGTGTCAAACAATGCCTACTAAATTTTCAGGTTGATGTGAATAATGTGACTGCTTTTATCTCACAAATTGCAAGGTACATGTTGAGAGAATACAAAGAAACCCTCACAGGCTTAATGGTAAATGCAGTGCATCTAAAACAAAATGGTCACAATGTGACACCTGTGAGTGGCATTTAGGTTTGCGACTTCCCAAAAGTTGACCAATTTGTGGAAGTAATCAAAAAGCATTTCAAGCATTATTCAAGTAGAAATGAAATGTGCACTACGCCACACTTGTTAGGAGTACGATACAACAATATTTGGGGTTGACCATGAAACTAGATAAAGCTGCCACTGGATTCCAGGATTTAACAAATGCTGTACTTCACCAGTAATTGATTTTTGAAATTTGGCGCACTACCAAGGCACTGCATTGATGTAGATTACTGGGGTTTGGCAATGTGATAATTGATCATTGACTGAGGGTCTATCGAACACTTTCTGAGGGCTGACTGATTTGCAGGGGAGAAAACTGCCCGAGATGAAATAGGGTCCCTAACTATCACCTACCTTTGTGGGCAGAGTCCGGAGAGATTGGTCTCAGTTGAAAAACGGACATGATGTCAAATGTATCACAACTAGCTACAGCTAAGCTTATCACTGCTTTGCAGATCGCTGCTTGCTGACAGGATTTCAGATCCTATCTAGACCCACAGCGGCTTACATTAGAATCGAGCTAGCGGCCAGATAGCAGCATGAATACATCAGTAAGTTAGGCTATCAATATAGCAGGGAACTAACGTCAGCAGTTTCAAATGGCAAGTAAATTCTAATTGTATGAAGGGAGCCTGGCCGGAAAACCTTGAGACAAAAAAACTTACACCTGTTTTAGAAAGACAATGTACCAATCCTCTTTTTCTTATTGTTCATTCTAACTAGCTAAATTAGCAATAATCCATAACTGGTCATTTGAAGACTTACAGCAAATATAGACGATGTTAATATCGATGAGGACAATCAGGTAGACCTCCTCGCACTCTTTCAAAAAATGAGTTGGCATGGCTGTACATACTATTGCTGGCTGCACATACTCCAAAATTATTGTGATATCTCAATATAATTGAACAATATATATGATGTATTACTAGACTAAATATTATTTACTATTGCCGTAAATATAGGGTACACTGCCACTGCCTTTCAGGATTCGAAAGGTCAAGGATTTGGCATATCCCGATCTAGCTCAACCTCCTGAATCTGTCATTCAGCATCCCGTGTACAGCCCGGATAGCTCAGTCGGTAGAGCATCAGACTTTTAATCTGAGGGTCCAGGGTTCAAGTCCCTGTTCGGGCGTTGTCTTTAGCGCCGTTTGCCTGGTATGAAATAGTGTAAACGAAGTGTGCTTTAGATCATAAAGCGCTCATTTCCTGTGTGAAAATCCACAGGTGATGGCTTCACTATCCGTCTCTTCATATGTACGACAGTAGCGAGTGTTTGTCAAAAAATGGTGGTAGTCGCTGTTATTTTAAGCCAGTGCGGTGCACTTTAATCTGCGTGTAAATGGAACCACACTTCCCCTTGTTTCATGGGTAGTGTGGTTCCTTTCGTCAACCTTCGTTTTCATGGTAAAGCTTCAAATGTGCCGTTTGTACTAGAAATTGTTTTAATCGGAGCAACGGGGGCGCTGAAATACTTTGCTGTTGAAAAAAATGTAATAACTGACCTCGACGTGATTCGAACACGCAACCTTCTGATCTGGAGTCAGACGCGCCACCGTTGCGCCACGAAGTCTAATTGCACTTGCTGGACGGGCTGCTTGCACCACTTTTGCATGTATTAGCAACGGGCCTGTGCCAGATATCACAGATTATGAATTCTTCATGTATATATATATATGTATATCCAAATATGGGTCAGAATTCTGATCCTGTCAGTCATTAGTTTTGGCTTTCAGCATTCTTGTGGTTTCATGAGAAAATGTACAGATTGTGTCAAACAATGCCTACTAAATTTTCAGGTTGATGTGAATAATGTGACTGCTTTTCTCTCACAAATTGCAAGGTACATGTTGAGAGAATACAAAGAAACCCTCACAGGCTTAATGCTAAATGCAGTGCATCTAAAACAAAATGGTCACAATGTGACACCTGTGAGTGGCATTTAGGTTTGCGACTTCCCAAAAGTTGACCAATTTGTGGAAGTAATCAAAAAGCATTTCAAGCATTATTCAAGTAGAAATGAAATGTGCACTACGCCACACTTGTTAGGAGTACGATACAACAATATTTGGGGTTGACCATGAAACTAGATAAAGCTGCCACTGGATTCCAGGATTTGACAAATGCTGTACTTCACCAGTAATTGATTTGTGAAATTGGGCGCACTACCAAGGCACTGCATTGATGTAGATTACTGGGGTTTGGCAATGTGATAATTGATCATTGACTGAGGGTCTATCGAACACTTTCTGAGGGGTGACTGATTTGCAGGTGAAAAAACTGCCCGAGATGAAATAGGGTCCCTAACTATCACCTACCTTTGTGGGCAGAGTCCGGAGAGATTGGTCTCAGTTGAAAAACGGACATGATGTCAAATGTATCACAACTAGCTACAGCTAAGCTTATCACTGCTTTGCAGATCGCTGCTTGCTGACAGGATTTCAGATCCTATCTAGACCCACCAGCGGCTTACATTAGAATCGAGCTAGCGGCCAGATAGCAGCATGAATACATCAGTAAGTTAGGCTATCAATATAGCAGCGAACTAACGTCAGCAGTTTCAAATGGCAAGTAAATTCTAATTGTATGAAGGGAGCCTGGCCGGAAAACCTTGAGACAAAAAAACTTACACCTGTTTTAGAAAGACAATGGACCAATCCTCTTTTTCTTATTGTTCATTCTAACTAGCTAAATTAGCAATAATCCATAACTGGTCATTTGAAGACTTACAGCAAATATAGACGATGTTAATATCGATGAGGACAATCAGGTAGACCTCCTCGCACTCTTTCAAAAAATGAGTTGGCATGGCTGTACATACTATTGCTGGCTGCACATACTCCAAAATTATTGTGATATCTCAATATAATTGAACAATATATATGATGTATTACTAGACTAAATATTATTTACTATTGCCGTAAATATAGGGTACACTGCCACTGCCTTTCAGGATTCGAAAGGTCAAGGATTTGGCATATCCCGATCTAGCTCAACCTCCTGAATCTGTCATTCAGCATCCCGTGTGCAGCCCGGATAGCTCAGTCGGTAGAGCATCAGACTTTTAATCTGAGGGTCCAGGGTTCAAGTCCCTGTTCGGGCGTTGTCTTTAGCGCCGTTTGCCTGCTATGAAATAGTGTAAACGAAGTGTGCTTTAGATCATAAAGCGCTCATTTCCTGTGTGAAAATCCACAGGTGATGGCTTCACTATCCGTCTCTTCATATGTACGACAGTAGCGAGTGTTTGTCAAAAAATGGTGGTAGTCGCTGTTATTTTAAGCCAGTGCGGTGCACTTTAATCTGCGTGTAAATGGAACCACACTTCCCCTTGTTTCATGGGTAGTGTGGTTCCTTTCGTCAACCTTCGTTTTCATGGTAAAGCTTCAAATGTGCCGTTTGTACTAGAAATTGTTTTAATCGGAGCAACGGGGGCGCTGAAATACTTTGCTGTTGAAAAAAATGCAATAACTGACCTCGACGTGATTCGAACACGCAACCTTCTGATCTGGAGTCAGACGCGCTACCGTTGCGCCACGAAGTCTAACTGCACTTGCTGGACGGGCTGCTTGCACCACTTTTGCATGTATTAGCAACGGGCCTGTGCCAGATATCACAGATTATGAATTCTTCATGTATATATATATATGTATATCCAAATATGGGTCAGAATTCTGATCCTGTCAGTCATTAGTTTTGGCTTTCAGCATTCTTGTGGTTTCATGAGAAAATGTACAGATTGTGTCAAACAATGCCTACTAAATTTTCAGGTTGATGTGAATAATGTGACTGCTTTTATCTCACAAATTGCAAGGTACATGTTGAGAGAATACAAAGAAACCCTCACAGGCTTAATGGTAAATGCAGTGCATCTAAAACAAAATGGTCACAATGTGACACCTGTGAGTGGCATTTAGGTTTGCGACTTCCCAAAAGTTGACCAATTTGTGGAAGTAATCAAAAAGCATTTCAAGCATTATTCAAGTAGAAATGAAATGTGCACTACGCCACACTTGTTAGGAGTACGATACAACAATATTTGGGGTTGACCATGAAACTAGATAAAGCTGCCACTGGATTCCAGGATTTAACAAATGCTGTACTTCACCAGTAATTGATTTTTGAAATTTGGCGCACTACCAAGGCACTGCATTGATGTAGATTACTGGGGTTTGGCAATGTGATAATTGATCATTGACTGAGGGTCTATCGAACACTTTCTGAGGGCTGACTGATTTGCAGGGGAGAAAACTGCCCGAGATGAAATAGGGTCCCTAACTATCACCTACCTTTGTGGGCAGAGTCCGGAGAGATTGGTCTCAGTTGAAAAACGGACATGATGTCAAATGTATCACAACTAGCTACAGCTAAGCTTATCACTGCTTTGCAGATCGCTGCTTGCTGACAGGATTTCAGATCCTATCTAGACCCACAGCGGCTTACATTAGA
This sequence comes from Synaphobranchus kaupii, assembly GCA_029718625.1. Lineage (NCBI taxonomy): Eukaryota > Metazoa > Chordata > Actinopteri > Anguilliformes > Synaphobranchidae > Synaphobranchus > Synaphobranchus kaupii. Next base: position 29,865,877 of record CM056383.1, on the reverse strand, counting down.
ATCGAGCTAGCGGCCAGATAGCAGCATGAATACATCAGTAAGTTAGGCTATCAATATAGCAGGGAACTAACGTCAGCAGTTTCAAATGGCAAGTAAATTCTAATTGTATGAAGGGAGCCTGGCCGGAAAACCTTGAGACAAAAAAACTTACACCTGTTTTAGAAAGACAATGTACCAATCCTCTTTTTCTTATTGTTCATTCTAACTAGCTAAATTAGCAATAATCCATAACTGGTCATTTGAAGACTTACAGCAAATATAGACGATGTTAATATCGATGAGGACAATCAGGTAGACCTCCTCGCACTCTTTCAAAAAATGAGTTGGCATGGCTGTACATACTATTGCTGGCTGCACATACTCCAAAATTATTGTGATATCTCAATATAATTGAACAATATATATGATGTATTACTAGACTAAATATTATTTACTATTGCCGTAAATATAGGGTACACTGCCACTGCCTTTCAGGATTCGAAAGGTCAAGGATTTGGCATATCCCGATCTAGCTCAACCTCCTGAATCTGTCATTCAGCATCCCGTGTACAGCCCGGATAGCTCAGTCGGTAGAGCATCAGACTTTTAATCTGAGGGTCCAGGGTTCAAGTCCCTGTTCGGGCGTTGTCTTTAGCGCCGTTTGCCTGGTATGAAATAGTGTAAACGAAGTGTGCTTTAGATCATAAAGCGCTCATTTCCTGTGTGAAAATCCACAGGTGATGGCTTCACTATCCGTCTCTTCATATGTACGACAGTAGCGAGTGTTTGTCAAAAAATGGTGGTAGTCGCTGTTATTTTAAGCCAGTGCGGTGCACTTTAATCTGCGTGTAAATGGAACCACACTTCCCCTTGTTTCATGGGTAGTGTGGTTCCTTTCGTCAACCTTCGTTTTCATGGTAAAGCTTCAAATGTGCCGTTTGTACTAGAAATTGTTTTAATCGGAGCAACGGGGGCGCTGAAATACTTTGCTGTTGAAAAAAATGTAATAACTGACCTCGACGTGATTCGAACACGCAACCTTCTGATCTGGAGTCAGACGCGCTACCGTTGCGCCACGAAGTCTAATTGCACTTGCTGGACGGGCTGCTTGCACCACTTTTGCATGTATTAGCAACGGGCCTGTGCCAGATATCACAGATTATGAATTCTTCATGTATATATATATATATGTATATCCAAATATGGGTCAGAATTCTGATCCTGTCAGTCATTAGTTTTGGCTTTCAGCATTCTTGTGGTTTCATGAGAAAATGTACAGATTGTGTCAAACAATGCCTACTAAATTTTCAGGTTGATGTGAATAATGTGACTGCTTTTCTCTCACAAATTGCAAGGTACATGTTGAGAGAATACAAAGAAACCCTCACAGGCTTAATGCTAAATGCAGTGCATCTAAAACAAAATGGTCACAATGTGACACCTGTGAGTGGCATTTAGGTTTGCGACTTCCCAAAAGTTGACCAATTTGTGGAAGTAATCAAAAAGCATTTCAAGCATTATTCAAGTAGAAATGAAATGTGCACTACGCCACACTTGTTAGGAGTACGATACAACAATATTTGGGGTTGACCATGAAACTAGATAAAGCTGCCACTGGATTCCAGGATTTGACAAATGCTGTACTTCACCAGTAATTGATTTGTGAAATTGGGCGCACTACCAAGGCACTGCATTGATGTAGATTACTGGGGTTTGGCAATGTGATAATTGATCATTGACTGAGGGTCTATCGAACACTTTCTGAGGGGTGACTGATTTGCAGGTGAAAAAACTGCCCGAGATGAAATAGGGTCCCTAACTATCACCTACCTTTGTGGGCAGAGTCCGGAGAGATTGGTCTCAGTTGAAAAACGGACATGATGTCAAATGTATCACAACTAGCTACAGCTAAGCTTATCACTGCTTTGCAGATCGCTGCTTGCTGACAGGATTTCAGATCCTATCTAGACCCACCAGCGGCTTACATTAGAATCGAGCTAGCGGCCAGATAGCAGCATGAATACATCAGTAAGTTAGGCTATCAATATAGCAGCGAACTAACGTCAGCAGTTTCAAATGGCAAGTAAATTCTAATTGTATGAAGGGAGCCTGGCCGGAAAACCTTGAGACAAAAAAACTTACACCTGTTTTAGAAAGACAATGTACCAATCCTCTTTTTCTTATTGTTCATTCTAACTAGCTAAATTAGCAATAATCCATAACTGGTCATTTGAAGACTTACAGCAAATATAGACGATGTTAATATCGATGAGGACAATCAGGTAGACCTCCTCGCACTCTTTCAAAAAATGAGTTGGCATGGCTGTACATACTATTGCTGGCTGCACATACTCCAAAATTATTGTGATATCTCAATATAATTGAACAATATATATGATGTATTACTAGACTAAATATTATTTACTATTGCCGTAAATATAGGGTACACTGCCACTGCCTTTCAGGATTCGAAAGGTCAAGGATTTGGCATATCCCGATCTAGCTCAACCTCCTGAATCTGTCATTCAGCATCCCGTGTACAGCCCGGATAGCTCAGTCGGTAGAGCATCAGACTTTTAATCTGAGGGTCCAGGGTTCAAGTCCCTGTTCGGGCGTTGTCTTTAGCGCCGTTTGCCTGGTATGAAATAGTGTAAACGAAGTGTGCTTTAGATCATAAAGCGCTCATTTCCTGTGTGAAAATCCACAGGTGATGGCTTCACTATCCGTCTCTTCATATGTACGACAGTAGCGAGTGTTTGTCAAAAAATGGTGGTAGTCGCTGTTATTTTAAGCCAGTGCGGTGCACTTTAATCTGCGTGTAAATGGAACCACACTTCCCCTTGTTTCATGGGTAGTGTGGTTCCTTTCGTCAACCTTCGTTTTCATGGTAAAGCTTCAAATGTGCCGTTTGTACTAGAAATTGTTTTAATCGGAGCAACGGGGGCGCTGAAATACTTTGCTGTTGAAAAAAATGTAATAACTGACCTCGACGTGATTCGAACACGCAACCTTCTGATCTGGAGTCAGACGCGCTACCGTTGCGCCACGAAGTCTAATTGCACTTGCTGGACGGGCTGCTTGCACCACTTTTGCATGTATTAGCAACGGGCCTGTGCCAGATATCACAGATTATGAATTCTTCATGTATATATATATATATGTATATCCAAATATGGGTCAGAATTCTGATCCTGTCAGTCATTAGTTTTGGCTTTCAGCATTCTTGTGGTTTCATGAGAAAATGTACAGATTGTGTCAAACAATGCCTACTAAATTTTCAGGTTGATGTGAATAATGTGACTGCTTTTCTCTCACAAATTGCAAGGTACATGTTGAGAGAATACAAAGAAACCCTCACAGGCTTAATGCTAAATGCAGTGCATCTAAAACAAAATGGTCACAATGTGACACCTGTGAGTGGCATTTAGGTTTGCGACTTCCCAAAAGTTGACCAATTTGTGGAAGTAATCAAAAAGCATTTCAAGCATTATTCAAGTAGAAATGAAATGTGCACTACGCCACACTTGTTAGGAGTACGATACAACAATATTTGGGGTTGACCATGAAACTAGATAAAGCTGCCACTGGATTCCAGGATTTGACAAATGCTGTACTTCACCAGTAATTGATTTTTGAAATTGGGCGCACTACCAAGGCACTGCATTGATGTAGATTACTGGGGTTTGGCAATGTGATAATTGATCATTGACTGAGGGTCTATCGAACACTTTCTGAGGGGTGACTGATTTGCAGGTGAAAAAACTGCCCGAGATGAAATAGGGTCCCTAACTATCACCTACCTTTGTGGGCAGAGTCCGGAGAGATTGGTCTCAGTTGAAAAACGGACATGATGTCAAATGTATCACAACTAGCTACAGCTAAGCTTATCACTGCTTTGCAGATCGCTGCTTGCTGACAGGATTTCAGATCCTATCTAGACCCACCAGCGGCTTACATTAGAATCGAGCTAGCGGCCAGATAGCAGCATGAATACATCAGTAAGTTAGGCTATCAATATAGCAGCGAACTAACGTCAGCAGTTTCAAATGGCAAGTAAATTCTAATTGTATGAACGGAGCCTGGCCGGAAAACCTTGAGACAAAAAAACTTACACCTGTTTTAGAAAGACAATGGACCAATCCTCTTTTTCTTATTGTTCATTCTAACTAGCTAAATTAGCAATAATCCATAACTGGTCATTTGAAGACTTACAGCAAATATAGACGATGTTAATATCGATGAGGACAATCAGGTAGACCTCCTCGCACTCTTTCAAAAAATGAGTTGGCATGGCTGTACATACTATTGCTGGCTGCACATACTCCAAAATTATTGTGATATCTCAATATAATTGAACAATATATATGATGTATTACTAGACTAAATATTATTTACTATTGCCGTAAATATAGGGTACACTGCCACTGCCTTTCAGGATTCGAAAGGTCAAGGATTTGGCATATCCCGATCTAGCTCAACCTCCTGAATCTGTCATTCAGCATCCCGTGTACAGCCCGGATAGCTCAGTCGGTAGAGCATCAGACTTTTAATCTGAGGGTCCAGGGTTCAAGTCCCTGTTCGGGCGTTGTCTTTAGCGCCGTTTGCCTGGTATGAAATAGTGTAAACGAAGTGTGCTTTAGATCATAAAGCGCTCATTTCCTGTGTGAAAATCCACAGGTGATGGCTTCACTATCCGTCTCTTCATATGTACGACAGTAGCGAGTGTTTGTCAAAAAATGGTGGTAGTCGCTGTTATTTTAAGCCAGTGCGGTGCACTTTAATCTGCGTGTAAATGGAACCACACTTCCCCTTGTTTCATGGGTAGTGTGGTTCCTTTCGTCAACCTTCGTTTTCATGGTAAAGCTTCAAATGTGCCGTTTGTACTAGAAATTGTTTTAATCGAAGCAACGGGGGCGCTGAAATACTTTGCTGTTGAAAAAAATGCAATAACTGACCTCGACGTGATTCGAACAGGCAACCTTCTGATCTGGAGTCAGACGCGCTACCGTTGCGCCACGAAGTCTAATTGCACTTGCTGGACGGGCTGCTTGCACCACTTTTGCATGTATTAGCAACGGGCCTGTGCCAGATATCACAGATTATGAATTCTTCATGTATATATATATATGTATATCCAAATATGGGTCAGAATTCTGATCCTGTCAGTTATTAGTTTTGGCTTTCAGCATTCTTGTGGTTTCATGAGAAAATGTGCAGATTGTGTCAAACAATGCCTACTAAATTTTCAGGTTGATGTGAATAATGTGACTGCTTTTCTCTCACAAATTGCAAGGTACATGTTGAGAGAATACAAAGAAACCCTCACAGGCTTAATGCTAAATGCAGTGCATCTAAAACAAAATGGTCACAATGTGACACCTGTGAGTGGCATTTAGGTTTGCGACTTCCCAAAAGTTGACCAATTTGTGGAAGTAATCAAAAAGCATTTCAAGCATTATTCAAGTAGAAATGAAATGTGCACTACGCCACACTTGTTAGGAGTACGATACAACAATATTTGGGGTTGACCATGAAACTAGATAAAGCTGCCACTGGATTCCAGGATTTGACAAATGCTGTACTTCACCAGTAATTGATTTTTGAAATTGGGCGCACTACCAAGGCACTGCATTGATGTAGATTACTGGGGTTTGGCAATGTGATAATTGATCATTGACTGAGGGTCTATCGAACACTTTCTGAGGGGTGACTGATTTGCAGGTGAAAAAACTGCCCGAGATGAAATAGGGTCCCTAACTATCACCTACCTTTGTGGGCAGAGTCCGGAGAGATTGGTCTCAGTTGAAAAACGGACATGATGTCAAATGTATCACAACTAGCTACAGCTAAGCTTATCACTGCTTTGCAGATCGCTGCTTGCTGACAGGATTTCAGATCCTATCTAGACCCACAGCGGCTTACATTAGAATCGAGCTAGCGGCCAGATAGCAGCATGAATACATCAGTAAGTTAGGCTATCAATATAGCAGCGAACTAACGTCAGCAGTTTCAAATGGCAAGTAAATTCTAATTGTATGAAGGGAGCCTGGCCGGAAAACCTTGAGACAAAAAAACTTACACCTGTTTTAGAAAGACAATGGACCAATCCTCTTTTTCTTATTGTTCATTCTAACTAGCTAAATTAGCAATAATCCATAACTGGTCATTTGAAGACTTACAGCAAATATAGACGATGTTAATATCGATGAGGACAATCAGGTAGACCTCCTCGCACTCTTTCAAAAAATGAGTTGGCATGGCTGTACATACTATTGCTGGCTGCACATACTCCAAAATTATTGTGATATCTCAATATAATTGAACAATATATATGATGTATTACTAGACTAAATATTATTTACTATTGCCGTAAATATAGGGTACACTGCCACTGCCTTTCAGGATTCGAAAGGTCAAGGATTTGGCATATCCCGATCTAGCTCAACCTCCTGAATCTGTCATTCAGCATCCCGTGTACAGCCCGGATAGCTCAGTCGGTAGAGCATCAGACTTTTAATCTGAGGGTCCAGGGTTCAAGTCCCTGTTCGGGCGTTGTCTTTAGCGCCGTTTGCCTGCTATGAAATAGTGTAAACGAAGTGTGCTTTAGATCATAAAGCGCTCATTTCCTGTGTGAAAATCCACAGGTGATGGCTTCACTATCCGTCTCTTCATATGTACGACAGTAGCGAGTGTTTGTCAAAAAATGGTGGTAGTCGCTGTTATTTTAAGCCAGTGCGGTGCACTTTAATCTGCGTGTAAATGGAACCACACTTCCCCTTGTTTCATGGGTAGTGTGGTTCCTTTCGTCAACCTTCGTTTTCATGGTAAAGCTTCAAATGTGCCGTTTGTACTAGAAATTGTTTTAATCGGAGCAACGGGGGCGCTGAAATACTTTGCTGTTGAAAAAAATGTAATAACTGACCTCGACGTGATTCGAACACGCAACCTTCTGATCTGGAGTCAGACGCGCTACCGTTGCGCCACGAAGTCTAATTGCACTTGCTGGACGGGCTGCTTGCACCACTTTTGCATGTATTAGCAACGGGCCTGTGCCAGATATCACAGATTATGAATTCTTCATGTATATATATATATATATGTATATCCAAATATGGGTCAGAATTCTGATCCTGTCAGTCATTAGTTTTGGCTTTCAGCATTCTTGTGGTTTCATGAGAAAATGTACAGATTGTGTCAAACAATGCCTACTAAATTTTCAGGTTGATGTGAATAATGTGACTGCTTTTCTCTCACAAATTGCAAGGTACATGTTGAGAGAATACAAAGAAACCCTCACAGGCTTAATGCTAAATGCAGTGCATCTAAAACAAAATGGTCACAATGTGACACCTGTGAGTGGCATTTAGGTTTGCGACTTCCCAAAAGTTGACCAATTTGTGGAAGTAATCAAAAAGCATTTCAAGCATTATTCAAGTAGAAATGAAATGTGCACTACGCCACACTTGTTAGGAGTACGATACAACAATATTTGGGGTTGACCATGAAACTAGATAAAGCTGCCACTGGATTCCAGGATTTGACAAATGCTGTACTTCACCAGTAATTGATTTTTGAAATTGGGCGCACTACCAAGGCACTGCATTGATGTAGATTACTGGGGTTTGGCAATGTGATAATTGATCATTGACTGAGGGTCTATCGAACACTTTCTGAGGGGTGACTGATTTGCAGGTGAAAAAACTGCCCGAGATGAAATAGGGTCCCTAACTATCACCTACCTTTGTGGGCAGAGTCCGGAGAGATTGGTCTCAGTTGAAAAACGGACATGATGTCAAATGTATCACAACTAGCTACAGCTAAGCTTATCACTGCTTTGCAGATCGCTGCTTGCTGACAGGATTTCAGATCCTATCTAGACCCACCAGCGGCTTACATTAGAATCGAGCTAGCGGCCAGATAGCAGCATGAATACATCAGTAAGTTAGGCTATCAATATAGCAGCGAACTAACGTCAGCAGTTTCAAATGGCAAGTAAATTCTAATTGTATGAAGGGAGCCTGGCCGGAAAACCTTGAGACAAAAAAACTTACACCTGTTTTAGAAAGACAATGGACCAATCCTCTTTTTCTTATTGTTCATTCTAACTAGCTAAATTAGCAATAATCCATAACTGGTCATTTGAAGACTTACAGCAAATATAGACGATGTTAATATCGATGAGGACAATCAGGTAGACCTCCTCGCACTCTTTCAAAAAATGAGTTGGCATGGCTGTACATACTATTGCTGGCTGCACATACTCCAAAATTATTGTGATATCTCAATATAATTGAACAATATATATGATGTATTACTAGACTAAATATTATTTACTATTGCCGTAAATATAGGGTACACTGCCACTGCCTTTCAGGATTCGAAAGGTCAAGGATTTGGCATATCCCGATCTAGCTCAACCTCCTGAATCTGTCATTCAGCATCCCGTGTACAGCCCGGATAGCTCAGTCGGTAGAGCATCAGACTTTTAATCTGAGGGTCCAGGGTTCAAGTCCCTGTTCGGGCGTTGTCTTTAGCGCCGTTTGCCTGGTATGAAATAGTGTAAACGAAGTGTGCTTTAGATCATAAAGCGCTCATTTCCTGTGTGAAAATCCACAGGTGATGGCTTCACTATCCGTCTCTTCATATGTACGACAGTAGCGAGTGTTTGTCAAAAAATGGTGGTAGTCGCTGTTATTTTAAGCCAGTGCGGTGCACTTTAATCTGCGTGTAAATGGAACCACACTTCCCCTTGTTTCATGGGTAGTGTGGTTCCTTTCGTCAACCTTCGTTTTCATGGTAAAGCTTCAAATGTGCCGTTTGTACTAGAAATTGTTTTAATCGGAGCAACGGGGGCGCTGAAATACTTTGCTGTTGAAAAAAATGTAATAACTGACCTCGACGTGATTCGAACACGCAACCTTCTGATCTGGAGTCAGACGCGCTACCGTTGCGCCACGAAGTCTAATTGCACTTGCTGGACGGGCTGCTTGCACCACTTTTGCATGTATTAGCAACGGGCCTGTGCCAGATATCACAGATTATGAATTCTTCATGTATATATATATATATGTATATCCAAATATGGGTCAGAATTCTGATCCTGTCAGTCATTAGTTTTGGCTTTCAGCATTCTTGTGGTTTCATGAGAAAATGTACAGATTGTGTCAAACAATGCCTACTAAATTTTCAGGTTGATGTGAATAATGTGACTGCTTTTCTCTCACAAATTGCAAGGTACATGTTGAGAGAATACAAAGAAACCCTCACAGGCTTAATGCTAAATGCAGTGCATCTAAAACAAAATGGTCACAATGTGACACCTGTGAGTGGCATTTAGGTTTGCGACTTCCCAAAAGTTGACCAATTTGTGGAAGTAATCAAAAAGCATTTCAAGCATTATTCAAGTAGAAATGAAATGTGCACTACGCCACACTTGTTAGGAGTACGATACAACAATATTTGAGGTTGACCATGAAACTAGATAAAGCTGCCACTGGATTCCAGGATTTGACAAATGCTGTACTTCACCAGTAATTGATTTGTGAAATTGGGCGCACTACCAAGGCACTGCATTGATGTAGATTACTGGGGTTTGGCAATGTGATAATTGATCATTGACTGAGGGTCTATCGAACACTTTCTGAGGGGTGACTGATTTGCAGGTGAAAAAACTGCCCGAGATGAAATAGGGTCCCTAACTATCACCTACCTTTGTGGGCAGAGTCCGGAGAGATTGGTCTCAGTTGAAAAACGGACATGATGTCAAATGTATCACAACTAGCTACAGCTAAGCTTATCACTGCTTTGCAGATCGCTGCTTGCTGACAGGATTTCAGATCCTATCTAGACCCACCAGCGGCTTACATTAGAATCGAGCTAGCGGCCAGATAGCAGCATGAATACATCAGTAAGTTAGGCTATCAATATAGCAGCGAACTAACGTCAGCAGTTTCAAATGGCAAGTAAATTCTAATTGTATGAAGGGAGCCTGGCCGGAAAACCTTGAGACAAAAAAACTTACACCTGTTTTAGAAAGACAATGGACCAATCCTCTTTTTCTTATTGTTCATTCTAACTAGCTAAATTAGCAATAATCCATAACTGGTCATTTGAAGACTTACAGCAAATATAGACGATGTTAATATCGATGAGGACAATCAGGTAGACCTCCTCGCACTCTTTCAAAAAATGAGTTGGCATGGCTGTACATACTATTGCTGGCTGCACATACTCCAAAATTATTGTGATATCTCAATATAATTGAACAATATATATGATGTATTACTAGACTAAATATTATTTACTATTGCCGTAAATATAGGGTACACTGCCACTGCCTTTCAGGATTCGAAAGGTCAAGGATTTGGCATATCCCGATCTAGCTCAACCTCCTGAATCTGTCATTCAGCATCCCGTGTGCAGCCCGGATAGCTCAGTCGGTAGAGCATCAGACTTTTAATCTGAGGGTCCAGGGTTCAAGTCCCTGTTCGGGCGTTGTCTTTAGCGCCGTTTGCCTGCTATGAAATAGTGTAAACGAAGTGTGCTTTAGATCATAAAGCGCTCATTTCCTGTGTGAAAATCCACAGGTGATGGCTTCACTATCCGTCTCTTCATATGTACGACAGTAGCGAGTGTTTGTCAAAAAATGGTGGTAGTCGCTGTTATTTTAAGCCAGTGCGGTGCACTTTAATCTGCGTGTAAATGGAACCACACTTCCCCTTGTTTCATGGGTAGTGTGGTTCCTTTCGTCAACCTTCGTTTTCATGGTAAAGCTTCAAATGTGCCGTTTGTACTAGAAATTGTTTTAATCGGAGCAACGGGGGCGCTGAAATACTTTGCTGTTGAAAAAAATGCAATAACTGACCTCGACGTGATTCGAACACGCAACCTTCTGATCTGGAGTCAGACGCGCTACCGTTGCGCCACGAAGTCTAACTGCACTTGCTGGACGGGCTGCTTGCACCACTTTTGCATGTATTAGCAACGGGCCTGTGCCAGATATCACAGATTATGAATTCTTCATGTATATATATATATGTATATCCAAATATGGGTCAGAATTCTGATCCTGTCAGTCATTAGTTTTGGCTTTCAGCATTCTTGTGGTTTCATGAGAAAATGTACAGATTGTGTCAAACAATGCCTACTAAATTTTCAGGTTGATGTGAATAATGTGACTGCTTTTCTCTCACAAATTGCAAGGTACATGTTGAGAGAATACAAAGAAACCCTCACAGGCTTAATGGTAAATGCAGTGCATCTAAAACAAAATGGTCACAATGTGACACCTGTGAGTGGCATTTAGGTTTGCGACTTCCCAAAAGTTGACCAATTTGTGGAAGTAATCAAAAAGCATTTCAAGCATTATTCAAGTAGAAATGAAATGTGCACTACGCCACACTTGTTAGGAGTACGATACAACAATATTTGGGGTTGACCATGAAACTAGATAAAGCTGCCACTGGATTCCAGGATTTAACAAATGCTGTACTTCACCAGTAATTGATTTTTGAAATTTGGCGCACTACCAAGGCACTGCATTGATGTAGATTACTGGGGTTTGGCAATGTGATAATTGATCATTGACTGAGGGTCTATCGAACACTTTCTGAGGGCTGACTGATTTGCAGGGGAGAAAACTGCCCGAGATGAAATAGGGTCCCTAACTATCACCTACCTTTGTGGGCAGAGTCCGGAGAGATTGGTCTCAGTTGAAAAACGGACATGATGTCAAATGTATCACAACTAGCTACAGCTAAGCTTATCACTGCTTTGCAGATCGCTGCTTGCTGACAGGATTTCAGATCCTATCTAGACCCACAGCGGCTTACATTAGAATCGAGCTAGCGGCCAGATAGCAGCATGAATACATCAGTAAGTTAGGCTATCAATATAGCAGGGAACTAACGTCAGCAGTTTCAAATGGCAAGTAAATTCTAATTGTATGAAGGGAGCCTGGCCGGAAAACCTTGAGACAAAAAAACTTACACCTGTTTTAGAAAGACAATGGACCAATCCTCTTTTTCTTATTGTTCATTCTAACTAGCTAAATTAGCAATAATCCATAACTGGTCATTTGAAGACTTACAGCAAATATAGACGATGTTAATATCGATGAGGACAATCAGGTAGACCTCCTCGCACTCTTTCAAAAAATGAGTTGGCATGGCTGTACATACTATTGCTGGCTGCACATACTCCAAAATTATTGTGATATCTCAATATAATTGAACAATATATATGATGTATTACTAGACTAAATATTATTTACTATTGCCGTAAATATAGGGTACACTGCCACTGCCTTTCAGGATTCGAAAGGTCAAGGATTTGGCATATCCCGATCTAGCTCAACCTCCTGAATCTGTCATTCAGCATCCCGTGTACAGCCTGGATAGCTCAGTCGGTAGAGCATCAGACTTTTAATCTGAGGGTCCAGGGTTCAAGTCCCTGTTCGGGCGTTGTCTTTAGCGCCGTTTGCCTGCTATGAAATAGTGTAAACGAAGTGTGCTTTAGATCATAAAGCGCTCATTTCCTGTGTGAAAATCCACAGGTGATGGCTTCACTATCCGTCTCTTCATATGTACGACAGTAGCGAGTGTTTGTCAAAAAATGGTGGTAGTCGCTGTTATTTTAAGCCAGTGCGGTGCACTTTAATCTGCGTGTAAATGGAACCACACTTCCCCTTGTTTCATGGGTAGTGTGGTTCCTTTCGTCAACCTTCGTTTTCATGGTAAAGCTTCAAATGTGCCGTTTGTACTAGAAATTGTTTTAATCGGAGCAACGGGGGCGCTGAAATACTTTGCTGTTGAAAAAAATGTAATAACTGACCTCGACGTGATTCGAACACGCAACCTTCTGATCTGGAGTCAGACGCGCTACCGTTGCGCCACGAAGTCTAATTGCACTTGCTGGACGGGCTGCTTGCACCACTTTTGCATGTATTAGCAACGGGCCTGTGCCAGATATCACAGATTATGAATTCTTCATGTATATATATATATGTATATCCAAATATGGGTCAGAATTCTGATCCTGTCAGTCATTAGTTTTGGCTTTCAGCATTCTTGTGGTTTCATGAGAAAATGTACAGATTGTGTCAAACAATGCCTACTAAATTTTCAGGTTGATGTGAATAATGTGACTGCTTTTCTCTCACAAATTGCAAGGTACATGTTGAGAGAATACAAAGAAACCCTCACAGGCTTAATGCTAAATGCAGTGCATCTAAAACAAAATGGTCACAATGTGACACCTGTGAGTGGCATTTAGGTTTGCGACTTCCCAAAAGTTGACCAATTTGTGGAAGTAATCAAAAAGCATTTCAAGCATTATTCAAGTAGAAATGAAATGTGCACTACGCCACACTTGTTAGGAGTACGATACAACAATATTTGGGGTTGACCATGAAACTAGATAAAGCTGCCACTGGATTCCAGGATTTGACAAATGCTGTACTTCACCAGTAATTGATTTGTGAAATTGGGCGCACTACCAAGGCACTGCATTGATGTAGATTACTGGGGTTTGGCAATGTGATAATTGATCATTGACTGAGGGTCTATCGAACACTTTCTGAGGGGTGACTGATTTGCAGGTGAAAAAACTGCCCGAGATGAAATAGGGTCCCTAACTATCACCTACCTTTGTGGGCAGAGTCCGGAGAGATTGGTCTCAGTTGAAAAACGGACATGATGTCAAATGTATCACAACTAGCTACAGCTAAGCTTATCACTGCTTTGCAGATCGCTGCTTGCTGACAGGATTTCAGATCCTATCTAGACCCACCAGCGGCTTACATTAGAATCGAGCTAGCGGCCAGATAGCAGCATGAATACATCAGTAAGTTAGGCTATCAATATAGCAGCGAACTAACGTCAGCAGTTTCAAATGGCAAGTAAATTCTAATTGTATGAAGGGAGCCTGGCCGGAAAACCTTGAGACAAAAAAACTTACACCTGTTTTAGAAAGACAATGGACCAATCCTCTTTTTCTTATTGTTCATTCTAACTAGCTAAATTAGCAATAATCCATAACTGGTCATTTGAAGACTTACAGCAAATATAGACGATGTTAATATCGATGAGGACAATCAGGTAGACCTCCTCGCACTCTTTCAAAAAATGAGTTGGCATGGCTGTACATACTATTGCTGGCTGCACATACTCCAAAATTATTGTGATATCTCAATATAATTGAACAATATATATGATGTATTACTAGACTAAATATTATTTACTATTGCCGTAAATATAGGGTACACTGCCACTGCCTTTCAGGATTCGAAAGGTCAAGGATTTGGCATATCCCGATCTAGCTCAACCTCCTGAATCTGTCATTCAGCATCCCGTGTGCAGCCCGGATAGCTCAGTCGGTAGAGCATCAGACTTTTAATCTGAGGGTCCAGGGTTCAAGTCCCTGTTCGGGCGTTGTCTTTAGCCGCCGTTTGCCTGCTATGAAATAGTGTAAACGAAGTGTGCTTTAGATCATAAAGCGCTCATTTCCTGTGTGAAAATCCACAGGTGATGGCTTCACTATCCGTCTCTTCATATGTACGACAGTAGCGAGTGTTTGTCAAAAAATGGTGGTAGTCGCTGTTATTTTAAGCCAGTGCGGTGCACTTTAATCTGCGTGTAAATGGAACCACACTTCCCCTTGTTTCATGGGTAGTGTGGTTCCTTTCGTCAACCTTCGTTTTCATGGTAAAGCTTCAAATGTGCCGTTTGTACTAGAAATTGTTTTAATCGGAGCAACGGGGGCGCTGAAATACTTTGCTGTTGAAAAAAATGCAATAACTGACCTCGACGTGATTCGAACACGCAACCTTCTGATCTGGAGTCAGACGCGCTACCGTTGCGCCACGAAGTCTAACTGCACTTGCTGGACGGGCTGCTTGCACCACTTTTGCATGTATTAGCAACGGGCCTGTGCCAGATATCACAGATTATGAATTCTTCATGTATATATATATATGTATATCCAAATATGGGTCAGAATTCTGATCCTGTCAGTCATTAGTTTTGGCTTTCAGCATTCTTGTGGTTTTCATGAGAAAATGTACAGATTGTGTCAAACAATGCCTACTAAATTTTCAGGTTGATGTGAATAATGTGACTGCTTTTCTCTCACAAATTGCAAGGTACATGTTGAGAGAATACAAAGAAACCCTCACAGGCTTAATGGTAAATGCAGTGCATCTAAAACAAAATGGTCACAATGTGACACCTGTGAGTGGCATTTAGGTTTGCGACTTCCCAAAAGTTGACCAATTTGTGGAAGTAATCAAAAAGCATTTCAAGCATTATTCAAGTAGAAATGAAATGTGCACTACGCCACACTTGTTAGGAGTACGATACAACAATATTTGGGGTTGACCATGAAACTAGATAAAGCTGCCACTGGATTCCAGGATTTAACAAATGCTGTACTTCACCAGTAATTGATTTTTGAAATTTGGCGCACTACCAAGGCACTGCATTGATGTAGATTACTGGGGTTTGGCAATGTGATAATTGATCATTGACTGAGGGTCTATCGAACACTTTCTGAGGGCTGACTGATTTGCAGGGGAGAAAACTGCCCGAGATGAAATAGGGTCCCTAACTATCACCTACCTTTGTGGGCAGAGTCCGGAGAGATTGGTCTCAGTTGAAAAAACGGACATGATGTCAAATGTATCACAACTAGCTACAGCTAAGCTTATCACTGCTTTGCAGATCGCTGCTTGCTGACAGGATTTCAGATCCTATCTAGACCCACAGCGGCTTACATTAGAATCGAGCTAGCGGCCAGATAGCAGCATGAATACATCAGTAAGTTAGGCTATCAATATAGCAGGGAACTAACGTCAGCAGTTTCAAATGGCAAGTAAATTCTAATTGTATGAAGGGAGCCTGGCCGGAAAACCTTGAGACAAAAAAACTTACACCTGTTTTAGAAAGACAATGGACCAATCCTCTTTTTCTTATTGTTCATTCTAACTAGCTAAATTAGCAATAATCCATAACTGGTCATTTGAAGACTTACAGCAAATATAGACGATGTTAATATCGATGAGGACAATCAGGTAGACCTCCTCGCACTCTTTCAAAAAATGAGTTGGCATGGCTGTACATACTATTGCTGGCTGCACATACTCCAAAATTATTGTGATATCTCAATATAATTGAACAATATATATGATGTATTACTAGACTAAATATTATTTACTATTGCCGTAAATATAGGGTACACTGCCACTGCCTTTCAGGATTCGAAAGGTCAAGGATTTGGCATATCCCGATCTAGCTCAACCTCCTGAATCTGTCATTCAGCATCCCGTGTACAGCCTGGATAGCTCAGTCGGTAGAGCATCAGACTTTTAATCTGAGGGTCCAGGGTTCAAGTCCCTGTTCGGGCGTTGTCTTTAGCGCCGTTTGCCTGCTATGAAATAGTGTAAACGAAGTGTGCTTTAGATCATAAAGCGCTCATTTCCTGTGTGAAAATCCACAGGTGATGGCTTCACTATCCGTCTCTTCATATGTACGACAGTAGCGAGTGTTTGTCAAAAAATGGTGGTAGTCGCTGTTATTTTAAGCCAGTGCGGTGCACTTTAATCTGCGTGTAAATGGAACCACACTTCCCCTTGTTTCATGGGTAGTGTGGTTCCTTTCGTCAACCTTCGTTTTCATGGTAAAGCTTCAAATGTGCCGTTTGTACTAGAAATTGTTTTAATCGGAGCAACGGGGGCGCTGAAATACTTTGCTGTTGAAAAAAATGTAATAACTGACCTCGACGTGATTCGAACACGCAACCTTCTGATCTGGAGTCAGACGCGCTGTTGCGCCACGAAGTCTAATTGCACTTGCTGGACGGGCTGCTTGCACCACTTTTGCATGTATTAGCAACGGGCCTGTGCCAGATATCACAGATTATGAATTCTTCATGTATATATATATATGTATATCCAAATATGGGTCAGAATTCTGATCCTGTCAGTCATTAGTTTTGGCTTTCAGCATTCTTGTGGTTTCATGAGAAAATGTACAGATTGTGTCAAACAATGCCTACTAAATTTTCAGGTTGATGTGAATAATGTGACTGCTTTTCTCTCACAAATTGCAAGGTACATGTTGAGAGAATACAAAGAAACCCTCACAGGCTTAATGCTAAATGCAGTGCATCTAAAACAAAATGGTCACAATGTGACACCTGTGAGTGGCATTTAGGTTTGCGACTTCCCAAAAGTTGACCAATTTGTGGAAGTAATCAAAAAGCATTTCAAGCATTATTCAAGTAGAAATGAAATGTGCACTACGCCACACTTGTTAGGAGTACGATACAACAATATTTGGGGTTGACCATGAAACTAGATAAAGCTGCCACTGGATTCCAGGATTTGACAAATGCTGTACTTCACCAGTAATTGATTTGTGAAATTGGGCGCACTACCAAGGCACTGCATTGATGTAGATTACTGGGGTTTGGCAATGTGATAATTGATCATTGACTGAGGGTCTATCGAACACTTTCTGAGGGGTGACTGATTTGCAGGTGAAAAAACTGCCCGAGATGAAATAGGGTCCCTAACTATCACCTACCTTTGTGGGCAGAGTCCGGAGAGATTGGTCTCAGTTGAAAAACGGACATGATGTCAAATGTATCACAACTAGCTACAGCTAAGCTTATCACTGCTTTGCAGATCGCTGCTTGCTGACAGGATTTCAGATCCTATCTAGACCCACCAGCGGCTTACATTAGAATCGAGCTAGCGGCCAGATAGCAGCATGAATACATCAGTAAGTTAGGCTATCAATATAGCAGCGAACTAACGTCAGCAGTTTCAAATGGCAAGTAAATTCTAATTGTATGAAGGGAGCCTGGCCGGAAAACCTTGAGACAAAAAAACTTACACCTGTTTTAGAAAGACAATGGACCAATCCTCTTTTTCTTATTGTTCATTCTAACTAGCTAAATTAGCAATAATCCATAACTGGTCATTTGAAGACTTACAGCAAATATAGACGATGTTAATATCGATGAGGACAATCAGGTAGACCTCCTCGCACTCTTTCAAAAAATGAGTTGGCATGGCTGTACATACTATTGCTGGCTGCACATACTCCAAAATTATTGTGATATCTCAATATAATTGAACAATATATATGATGTATTACTAGACTAAATATTATTTACTATTGCCGTAAATATAGGGTACACTGCCACTGCCTTTCAGGATTCGAAAGGTCAAGGATTTGGCATATCCCGATCTAGCTCAACCTCCTGAATCTGTCATTCAGCATCCCGTGTGCAGCCCGGATAGCTCAGTCCGTAGAGCATCAGACTTTTAATCTGAGGGTCCAGGGTTCAAGTCCCTGTTCGGGCGTTGTCTTTAGCGCCGTTTGCCTGCTATGAAATAGTGTAAACGAAGTGTGCTTTAGATCATAAAGCGCTCATTTCCTGTGTGAAAATCCACAGGTGATGGCTTCACTATCCGTCTCTTCATATGTACGACAGTAGCGAGTGTTTGTCAAAAAATGGTGGTAGTCGCTGTTATTTTAAGCCAGTGCGGTGCACTTTAATCTGCGTGTAAATGGAACCACACTTCCCCTTGTTTCATGGGTAGTGTGGTTCCTTTCGTCAACCTTCGTTTTCATGGTAAAGCTTCAAATGTGCCGTTTGTACTAGAAATTGTTTTAATCGGAGCAACGGGGGCGCTGAAATACTTTGCTGTTGAAAAAAATGCAATAACTGACCTCGACGTGATTCGAACACGCAACCTTCTGATCTGGAGTCAGACGCGCTACCGTTGCGCCACGAAGTCTAACTGCACTTGCTGGACGGGCTGCTTGCACCACTTTTGCATGTATTAGCAACGGGCCTGTGCCAGATATCACAGATTATGAATTCTTCATGTATATATATATATGTATATCCAAATATGGGTCAGAATTCTGATCCTGTCAGTCATTAGTTTTGGCTTTCAGCATTCTTGTGGTTTCATGAGAAAATGTACAGATTGTGTCAAACAATGCCTACTAAATTTTCAGGTTGATGTGAATAATGTGACTGCTTTTCTCTCACAAATTGCAAGGTACATGTTGAGAGAATACAAAGAAACCCTCACAGGCTTAATGGTAAATGCAGTGCATCTAAAACAAAATGGTCACAATGTGACACCTGTGAGTGGCATTTAGGTTTGCGACTTCCCAAAAGTTGACCAATTTGTGGAAGTAATCAAAAAGCATTTCAAGCATTATTCAAGTAGAAATGAAATGTGCACTACGCCACACTTGTTAGGAGTACGATACAACAATATTTGGGGTTGACCATGAAACTAGATAAAGCTGCCACTGGATTCCAGGATTTAACAAATGCTGTACTTCACCAGTAATTGATTTTTGAAATTTGGCGCACTACCAAGGCACTGCATTGATGTAGATTACTGGGGTTTGGCAATGTGATAATTGATCATTGACTGAGGGTCTATCGAACACTTTCTGAGGGCTGACTGATTTGCAGGGGAGAAAACTGCCCGAGATGAAATAGGGTCCCTAACTATCACCTACCTTTGTGGGCAGAGTCCGGAGAGATTGGTCTCAGTTGAAAAACGGACATGATGTCAAATGTATCACAACTAGCTACAGCTAAGCTTATCACTGCTTTGCAGATCGCTGCTTGCTGACAGGATTTCAGATCCTATCTAGACCCACAGCGGCTTACATTAGAATCGAGCTAGCGGCCAGATAGCAGCATGAATACATCAGTAAGTTAGGCTATCAATATAGCAGGGAACTAACGTCAGCAGTTTCAAATGGCAAGTAAATTCTAATTGTATGAAGGGAGCCTGGCCGGAAAACCTTGAGACAAAAAAACTTACACCTGTTTTAGAAAGACAATGGACCAATCCTCTTTTTCTTATTGTTCATTCTAACTAGCTAAATTAGCAATAATCCATAACTGGTCATTTGAAGACTTACAGCAAATATAGACGATGTTAATATCGATGAGGACAATCAGGTAGACCTCCTCGCACTCTTTCAAAAAATGAGTTGGCATGGCTGTACATACTATTGCTGGCTGCACATACTCCAAAATTATTGTGATATCTCAATATAATTGAACAATATATATGATGTATTACTAGACTAAATATTATTTACTATTGCCGTAAATATAGGGTACACTGCCACTGCCTTTCAGGATTCGAAAGGTCAAGGATTTGGCATATCCCGATCTAGCTCAACCTCCTGAATCTGTCATTCAGCATCCCGTGTACAGCCTGGATAGCTCAGTCGGTAGAGCATCAGACTTTTAATCTGAGGGTCCAGGGTTCAAGTCCCTGTTCGGGCGTTGTCTTTAGCGCCGTTTGCCTGCTATGAAATAGTGTAAACGAAGTGTGCTTTAGATCATAAAGCGCTCATTTCCTGTGTGAAAATCCACAGGTGATGGCTTCACTATCCGTCTCTTCATATGTACGACAGTAGCGAGTGTTTGTCAAAAAATGGTGGTAGTCGCTGTTATTTTAAGCCAGTGCGGTGCACTTTAATCTGCGTGTAAATGGAACCACACTTCCCCTTGTTTCATGGGTAGTGTGGTTCCTTTCGTCAACCTTCGTTTTCATGGTAAAGCTTCAAATGTGCCGTTTGTACTAGAAATTGTTTTAATCGGAGCAACGGGGGCGCTGAAATACTTTGCTGTTGAAAAAAATGTAATAACTGACCTCGACGTGATTCGAACACGCAACCTTCTGATCTGGAGTCAGACGCGCTACCGTTGCGCCACGAAGTCTAATTGCACTTGCTGGACGGGCTGCTTGCACCACTTTTGCATGTATTAGCAACGGGCCTGTGCCAGATATCACAGATTATGAATTCTTCATGTATATATATATATGTATATCCAAATATGGGTCAGAATTCTGATCCTGTCAGTCATTAGTTTTGGCTTTCAGCATTCTTGTGGTTTCATGAGAAAATGTACAGATTGTGTCAAACAATGCCTACTAAATTTTCAGGTTGATGTGAATAATGTGACTGCTTTTCTCTCACAAATTGCAAGGTACATGTTGAGAGAATACAAAGAAACCCTCACAGGCTTAATGCTAAATGCAGTGCATCTAAAACAAAATGGTCACAATGTGACACCTGTGAGTGGCATTTAGGTTTGCGACTTCCCAAAAGTTGACCAATTTGTGGAAGTAATCAAAAAGCATTTCAAGCATTATTCAAGTAGAAATGAAATGTGCACTACGCCACACTTGTTAGGAGTACGATACAACAATATTTGGGGTTGACCATGAAACTAGATAAAGCTGCCACTGGATTCCAGGATTTGACAAATGCTGTACTTCACCAGTAATTGATTTGTGAAATTGGGCGCACTACCAAGGCACTGCATTGATGTAGATTACTGGGGTTTGGCAATGTGATAATTGATCATTGACTGAGGGTCTATCGAACACTTTCTGAGGGGTGACTGATTTGCAGGTGAAAAAACTGCCCGAGATGAAATAGGGTCCCTAACTATCACCTACCTTTGTGGGCAGAGTCCGGAGAGATTGGTCTCAGTTGAAAAACGGACATGATGTCAAATGTATCACAACTAGCTACAGCTAAGCTTATCACTGCTTTGCAGATCGCTGCTTGCTGACAGGATTTCAGATCCTATCTAGACCCACCAGCGGCTTACATTAGAATCGAGCTAGCGGCCAGATAGCAGCATGAATACATCAGTAAGTTAGGCTATCAATATAGCAGCGAACTAACGTCAGCAGTTTCAAATGGCAAGTAAATTCTAATTGTATGAAGGGAGCCTGGCCGGAAAACCTTGAGACAAAAAAACTTACACCTGTTTTAGAAAGACAATGTACCAATCCTCTTTTTCTTATTGTTCATTCTAACTAGCTAAATTAGCAATAATCCATAACTGGTCATTTGAAGACTTACAGCAAATATAGACGATGTTAATATCGATGAGGACAATCAGGTAGACCTCCTCGCACTCTTTCAAAAAATGAGTTGGCATGGCTGTACATACTATTGCTGGCTGCACATACTCCAAAATTATTGTGATATCTCAATATAATTGAACAATATATATGATGTATTACTAGACTAAATATTATTTACTATTGCCGTAAATATAGGGTACACTGCCACTGCCTTTCAGGATTCGAAAGGTCAAGGATTTGGCATATCCCGATCTAGCTCAACCTCCTGAATCTGTCATTCAGCATCCCGTGTACAGCCCGGATAGCTCAGTCGGTAGAGCATCAGACTTTTAATCTGAGGGTCCAGGGTTCAAGTCCCTGTTCGGGCGTTGTCTTTAGCGCCGTTTGCCTGCTATGAAATAGTGTAAACGAAGTGTGCTTTAGATCATAAAGCGCTCATTTCCTGTGTGAAAATCCACAGGTGATGGCTTCACTATCCGTCTCTTCATATGTACGACAGTAGCGAGTGTTTGTCAAAAAATGGTGGTAGTCGCTGTTATTTTAAGCCAGTGCGGTGCACTTTAATCTGCGTGTAAATGGAACCACACTTCCCCTTGTTTCATGGGTAGTGTGGTTCCTTTCGTCAACCTTCGTTTTCATGGTAAAGCTTCAAATGTGCCGTTTGTACTAGAAATTGTTTTAATCGGAGCAACGGGGGCGCTGAAATACTTTGCTGTTGAAAAAAATGTAATAACTGACCTCGACGTGATTCGAACACGCAACCTTCTGATCTGGAGTCAGACGCGCTACCGTTGCGCCACGAAGTCTAACTGCACTTGCTGGACGGGCTGCTTGCACCACTTTTGCATGTATTAGCAACGGGCCTGTGCCAGATATCACAGATTATGAATTCTTCATGTATATATATATATATGTATATCCAAATATGGGTCAGAATTCTGATCCTGTCAGTCATTAGTTTTGGCTTTCAGCATTCTTGTGGTTTCATGAGAAAATGTACAGATTGTGTCAAACAATGCCTACTAAATTTTCAGGTTGATGTGAATAATGTGACTGCTTTTCTCTCACAAATTGCAAGGTACATGTTGAGAGAATACAAAGAAACCCTCACAGGCTTAATGCTAAATGCAGTGCATCTAAAACAAAATGGTCACAATGTGACACCTGTGAGTGGCATTTAGGTTTGCGACTTCCCAAAAGTTGACCAATTTGTGGAAGTAATCAAAAAGCATTTCAAGCATTATTCAAGTAGAAATGAAATGTGCACTACGCCACACTTGTTAGGAGTACGATACAACAATATTTGAGGTTGACCATGAAACTAGATAAAGCTGCCACTGGATTCCAGGATTTGACAAATGCTGTACTTCACCAGTAATTGATTTGTGAAATTGGGCGCACTACCAAGGCACTGCATTGATGTAGATTACTGGGGTTTGGCAATGTGATAATTGATCATTGACTGAGGGTCTATCGAACACTTTCTGAGGGGTGACTGATTTGCAGGTGAAAAAACTGCCCGAGATGAAATAGGGTCCCTAACTATCACCTACCTTTGTGGGCAGAGTCCGGAGAGATTGGTCTCAGTTGAAAAACGGACATGATGTCAAATGTATCACAACTAGCTACAGCTAAGCTTATCACTGCTTTGCAGATCGCTGCTTGCTGACAGGATTTCAGATCCTATCTAGACCCACCAGCGGCTTACATTAGAATCGAGCTAGCGGCCAGATAGCAGCATGAATACATCAGTAAGTTAGGCTATCAATATAGCAGCGAACTAACGTCAGCAGTTTCAAATGGCAAGTAAATTCTAATTGTATGAAGGGAGCCTGGCCGGAAAACCTTGAGACAAAAAAACTTACACCTGTTTTAGAAAGACAATGGACCAATCCTCTTTTTCTTATTGTTCATTCTAACTAGCTAAATTAGCAATAATCCATAACTGGTCATTTGAAGACTTACAGCAAATATAGACGATGTTAATATCGATGAGGACAATCAGGTAGACCTCCTCGCACTCTTTCAAAAAATGAGTTGGCATGGCTGTACATACTATTGCTGGCTGCACATACTCCAAAATTATTGTGATATCTCAATATAATTGAACAATATATATGATGTATTACTAGACTAAATATTATTTACTATTGCCGTAAATATAGGGTACACTGCCACTGCCTTTCAGGATTCGAAAGGTCAAGGATTTGGCATATCCCGATCTAGCTCAACCTCCTGAATCTGTCATTCAGCATCCCGTGTGCAGCCCGGATAGCTCAGTCGGTAGAGCATCAGACTTTTAATCTGAGGGTCCAGGGTTCAAGTCCCTGTTCGGGCGTTGTCTTTAGCGCCGTTTGCCTGCTATGAAATAGTGTAAACGAAGTGTGCTTTAGATCATAAAGCGCTCATTTCCTGTGTGAAAATCCACAGGTGATGGCTTCACTATCCGTCTCTTCATATGTACGACAGTAGCGAGTGTTTGTCAAAAAATGGTGGTAGTCGCTGTTATTTTAAGCCAGTGCGGTGCACTTTAATCTGCGTGTAAATGGAACCACACTTCCCCTTGTTTCATGGGTAGTGTGGTTCCTTTCGTCAACCTTCGTTTTCATGGTAAAGCTTCAAATGTGCCGTTTGTACTAGAAATTGTTTTAATCGGAGCAACGGGGGCGCTGAAATACTTTGCTGTTGAAAAAAATGCAATAACTGACCTCGACGTGATTCGAACACGCAACCTTCTGATCTGGAGTCAGACGCGCTACCGTTGCGCCACGAAGTCTAACTGCACTTGCTGGACGGGCTGCTTGCACCACTTTTGCATGTATTAGCAACGGGCCTGTGCCAGATATCACAGATTATGAATTCTTCATGTATATATATATATGTATATCCAAATATGGGTCAGAATTCTGATCCTGTCAGTCATTAGTTTTGGCTTTCAGCATTCTTGTGGTTTCATGAGAAAATGTACAGATTGTGTCAAACAATGCCTACTAAATTTTCAGGTTGATGTGAATAATGTGACTGCTTTTCTCTCACAAATTGCAAGGTACATGTTGAGAGAATACAAAGAAACCCTCACAGGCTTAATGGTAAATGCAGTGCATCTAAAACAAAATGGTCACAATGTGACACCTGTGAGTGGCATTTAGGTTTGCGACTTCCCAAAAGTTGACCAATTTGTGGAAGTAATCAAAAAGCATTTCAAGCATTATTCAAGTAGAAATGAAATGTGCACTACGCCACACTTGTTAGGAGTACGATACAACAATATTTGGGGTTGACCATGAAACTAGATAAAGCTGCCACTGGATTCCAGGATTTAACAAATGCTGTACTTCACCAGTAATTGATTTTTGAAATTTGGCGCACTACCAAGGCACTGCATTGATGTAGATTACTGGGGTTTGGCAATGTGATAATTGATCATTGACTGAGGGTCTATCGAACACTTTCTGAGGGCTGACTGATTTGCAGGGGAGAAAACTGCCCGAGATGAAATAGGGTCCCTAACTATCACCTACCTTTGTGGGCAGAGTCCGGAGAGATTGGTCTCAGTTGAAAAACGGACATGATGTCAAATGTATCACAACTAGCTACAGCTAAGCTTATCACTGCTTTGCAGATCGCTGCTTGCTGACAGGATTTCAGATCCTATCTAGACCCACAGCGGCTTACATTAGAATCGAGCTAGCGGCCAGATAGCAGCATGAATACATCAGTAAGTTAGGCTATCAATATAGCAGGGAACTAACGTCAGCAGTTTCAAATGGCAAGTAAATTCTAATTGTATGAAGGGAGCCTGGCCGGAAAACCTTGAGACAAAAAAACTTACACCTGTTTTAGAAAGACAATGGACCAATCCTCTTTTTCTTATTGTTCATTCTAACTAGCTAAATTAGCAATAATCCATAACTGGTCATTTGAAGACTTACAGCAAATATAGACGATGTTAATATCGATGAGGACAATCAGGTAGACCTCCTCGCACTCTTTCAAAAAATGAGTTGGCATGGCTGTACATACTATTGCTGGCTGCACATACTCCAAAATTATTGTGATATCTCAATATAATTGAACAATATATATGATGTATTACTAGACTAAATATTATTTACTATTGCCGTAAATATAGGGTACACTGCCACTGCCTTTCAGGATTCGAAAGGTCAAGGATTTGGCATATCCCGATCTAGCTCAACCTCCTGAATCTGTCATTCAGCATCCCATGTACAGCCTGGATAGCTCAGTCGGTAGAGCATCAGACTTTTAATCTGAGGGTCCAGGGTTCAAGTCCCTGTTCGGGCGTTGTCTTTAGCGCCGTTTGCCTGCTATGAAATAGTGTAAACGAAGTGTGCTTTAGATCATAAAGCGCTCATTTCCTGTGTGAAAATCCACAGGTGATGGCTTCACTATCCGTCTCTTCATATGTACGACAGTAGCGAGTGTTTGTCAAAAAATGGTGGTAGTCGCTGTCATTTTAAGCCAGTGCGGTGCACTTTAATCTGCGTGTAAATGGAACCACACTTCCCCTTGTTTCATGGGTAGTGTGGTTCCTTTCGTCAACCTTCGTTTTCATGGTAAAGCTTCAAATGTGCCGTTTGTACTAGAAATTGTTTTAATCGGAGCAACGGGGGCGCTGAAATACTTTGCTGTTGAAAAAAATGTAATAACTGACCTCGACGTGATTCGAACACGCAACCTTCTGATCTGGAGTCAGACGCGCTACCGTTGCGCCACGAAGTCTAATTGCACTTGCTGGACGGGCTGCTTGCACCACTTTTGCATGTATTAGCAACGGGCCTGTGCCAGATATCACAGATTATGAATTCTTCATGTATATATATATATGTATATCCAAATATGGGTCAGAATTCTGATCCTGTCAGTCATTAGTTTTGGCTTTCAGCATTCTTGTGGTTTCATGAGAAAATGTACAGATTGTGTCAAACAATGCCTACTAAATTTTCAGGTTGATGTGAATAATGTGACTGCTTTTCTCTCACAAATTGCAAGGTACATGTTGAGAGAATACAAAGAAACCCTCACAGGCTTAATGGTAAATGCAGTGCATCTAAAACAAAATGGTCACAATGTGACACCTGTGAGTGGCATTTAGGTTTGCGACTTCCCAAAAGTTGACCAATTTGTGGAAGTAATCAAAAAGCATTTCAAGCATTATTCAAGTAGAAATGAAATGTGCACTACGCCACACTTGTTAGGAGTACGATACAACAATATTTGGGGTTGACCATGAAACTAGATAAAGCTGCCACTGGATTCCAGGATTTAACAAATGCTGTACTTCACCAGTAATTGATTTTTGAAATTTGGCGCACTACCAAGGCACTGCATTGATGTAGATTACTGGGGTTTGGCAATGTGATAATTGATCATTGACTGAGGGTCTATCGAACACTTTCTGAGGGCTGACTGATTTGCAGGGGAGAAAACTGCCCGAGATGAAATAGGGTCCCTAACTATCACCTACCTTTGTGGGCAGAGTCCGGAGAGATTGGTCTCAGTTGAAAAACGGACATGATGTCAAATGTATCACAACTAGCTACAGCTAAGCTTATCACTGCTTTGCAGATCGCTGCTTGCTGACAGGATTTCAGATCCTATCTAGACCCACCAGCGGCTTACATTAGAATCGAGCTAGCGGCCAGATAGCAGCATGAATACATCAGTAAGTTAGGCTATCAATATAGCAGCGAACTAACGTCAGCAGTTTCAAATGGCAAGTAAATTCTAATTGTATGAAGGGAGCCTGGCCGGAAAACCTTGAGACAAAAAAACTTACACCTGTTTTAGAAAGACAATGGACCAATCCTCTTTTTCTTATTGTTCATTCTAACTAGCTAAATTAGCAATAATCCATAACTGGTCATTTGAAGACTTACAGCAAATATAGACGATGTTAATATCGATGAGGACAATCAGGTAGACCTCCTCGCACTCTTTCAAAAAATGAGTTGGCATGGCTGTACATACTATTGCTGGCTGCACATACTCCAAAATTATTGTGATATCTCAATATAATTGAACAATATATATGATGTATTACTAGACTAAATATTATTTACTATTGCCGTAAATATAGGGTACACTGCCACTGCCTTTCAGGATTCGAAAGGTCAAGGATTTGGCATATCCCGATCTAGCTCAACCTCCTGAATCTGTCATTCAGCATCCCGTGTGCAGCCCGGATAGCTCAGTCGGTAGAGCATCAGACTTTTAATCTGAGGGTCCAGGGTTCAAGTCCCTGTTCGGGTGTTGTCTTTAGCGCCGTTTGCCTGCTATGAAATAGTGTAAACGAAGTGTGCTTTAGATCATAAAGCGCTCATTTCCTGTGTGAAAATCCACAGGTGATGGCTTCACTATCCGTCTCTTCATATGTACGACAGTAGCGAGTGTTTGTCAAAAAATGGTGGTAGTCGCTGTTATTTTAAGCCAGTGCGGTGCACTTTAATCTGCGTGTAAATGGAACCACACTTCCCCTTGTTTCATGGGTAGTGTGGTTCCTTTCGTCAACCTTCGTTTTCATGGTAAAGCTTCAAATGTGCCGTTTGTACTAGAAATTGTTTTAATCGGAGCAACGGGGGCGCTGAAATACTTTGCTGTTGAAAAAAATGCAATAACTGACCTCGACGTGATTCGAACACGCAACCTTCTGATCTGGAGTCAGACGCGCTACCGTTGCGCCACGAAGTCTAACTGCACTTGCTGGACGGGCTGCTTGCACCACTTTTGCATGTATTAGCAACGGGCCTGTGCCAGATATCACAGATTATGAATTCTTCATGTATATATATATATGTATATCCAAATATGGGTCAGAATTCTGATCCTGTCAGTCATTAGTTTTGGCTTTCAGCATTCTTGTGGTTTCATGAGAAAATGTACAGATTGTGTCAAACAATGCCTACTAAATTTTCAGGTTGATGTGAATAATGTGACTGCTTTTCTCTCACAAATTGCAAGGTACATGTTGAGAGAATACAAAGAAACCCTCACAGGCTTAATGGTAAATGCAGTGCATCTAAAACAAAATGGTCACAATGTGACACCTGTGAGTGGCATTTAGGTTTGCGACTTCCCAAAAGTTGACCAATTTGTGGAAGTAATCAAAAAGCATTTCAAGCATTATTCAAGTAGAAATGAAATGTGCACTACGCCACACTTGTTAGGAGTACGATACAACAATATTTGGGGTTGACCATGAAACTAGATAAAGCTGCCACTGGATTCCAGGATTTAACAAATGCTGTACTTCACCAGTAATTGATTTTTGAAATTTGGCGCACTACCAAGGCACTGCATTGATGTAGATTACTGGGGTTTGGCAATGTGATAATTGATCATTGACTGAGGGTCTATCGAACACTTTCTGAGGGCTGACTGATTTGCAGGGGAGAAAACTGCCCGAGATGAAATAGGGTCCCTAACTATCACCTACCTTTGTGGGCAGAGTCCGGAGAGATTGGTCTCAGTTGAAAAACGGACATGATGTCAAATGTATCACAACTAGCTACAGCTAAGCTTATCACTGCTTTGCAGATCGCTGCTTGCTGACAGGATTTCAGATCCTATCTAGACCCACAGCGGCTTACATTAGAATCGAGCTAGCGGCCAGATAGCAGCATGAATACATCAGTAAGTTAGGCTATCAATATAGCAGGGAACTAACGTCAGCAGTTTCAAATGGCAAGTAAATTCTAATTGTATGAAGGGAGCCTGGCCGGAAAACCTTGAGACAAAAAAACTTACACCTGTTTTAGAAAGACAATGGACCAATCCTCTTTTTCTTATTGTTCATTCTAACTAGCTAAATTAGCAATAATCCATAACTGGTCATTTGAAGACTTACAGCAAATATAGACGATGTTAATATCGATGAGGACAATCAGGTAGACCTCCTCGCACTCTTTCAAAAAATGAGTTGGCATGGCTGTACATACTATTGCTGGCTGCACATACTCCAAAATTATTGTGATATCTCAATATAATTGAACAATATATATGATGTATTACTAGACTAAATATTATTTACTATTGCCGTAAATATAGGGTACACTGCCACTGCCTTTCAGGATTCGAAAGGTCAAGGATTTGGCATATCCCGATCTAGCTCAACCTCCTGAATCTGTCATTCAGCATCCCATGTACAGCCTGGATAGCTCAGTCGGTAGAGCATCAGACTTTTAATCTGAGGGTCCAGGGTTCAAGTCCCTGTTCGGGGCGTTGTCTTTAGCGCCGTTTGCCTGCTATGAAATAGTGTAAACGAAGTGTGCTTTAGATCATAAAGCGCTCATTTCCTGTGTGAAAATCCACAGGTGATGGCTTCACTATCCGTCTCTTCATATGTACGACAGTAGCGAGTGTTTGTCAAAAAATGGTGGTAGTCGCTGTTATTTTAAGCCAGTGCGGTGCACTTTAATCTGCGTGTAAATGGAACCACACTTCCCCTTGTTTCATGGGTAGTGTGGTTCCTTTCGTCAACCTTCGTTTTCATGGTAAAGCTTCAAATGTGCCGTTTGTACTAGAAATTGTTTTAATCGGAGCAACGGGGGCGCTGAAATACTTTGCTGTTGAAAAAAATGTAATAACTGACCTCGACGTGATTCGAACACGCAACCTTCTGATCTGGAGTCAGACGCGCTACCGTTGCGCCACGAAGTCTAATTGCACTTGCTGGACGGGCTGCTTGCACCACTTTTGCATGTATTAGCAACGGGCCTGTGCCAGATATCACAGATTATGAATTCTTCATGTATATATATATATGTATATCCAAATATGGGTCAGAATTCTGATCCTGTCAGTCATTAGTTTTGGCTTTCAGCATTCTTGTGGTTTCATGAGAAAATGTACAGATTGTGTCAAACAATGCCTACTAAATTTTCAGGTTGATGTGAATAATGTGACTGCTTTTCTCTCACAAATTGCAAGGTACATGTTGAGAGAATACAAAGAAACCCTCACAGGCTTAATGCTAAATGCAGTGCATCTAAAACAAAATGGTCACAATGTGACACCTGTGAGTGGCATTTAGGTTTGCGACTTCCCAAAAGTTGACCAATTTGTGGAAGTAATCAAAAAGCATTTCAAGCATTATTCAAGTAGAAATGAAATGTGCACTACGCCACACTTGTTAGGAGTACGATACAACAATATTTGGGGTTGACCATGAAACTAGATAAAGCTGCCACTGGATTCCAGGATTTGACAAATGCTGTACTTCACCAGTAATTGATTTGTGAAATTGGGCGCACTACCAAGGCACTGCATTGATGTAGATTACTGGGGTTTGGCAATGTGATAATTGATCATTGACTGAGGGTCTATCGAACACTTTCTGAGGGGTGACTGATTTGCAGGTGAAAAAACTGCCCGAGATGAAATAGGGTCCCTAACTATCACCTACCTTTGTGGGCAGAGTCCGGAGAGATTGGTCTCAGTTGAAAAACGGACATGATGTCAAATGTATCACAACTAGCTACAGCTAAGCTTATCACTGCTTTGCAGATCGCTGCTTGCTGACAGGATTTCAGATCCTATCTAGACCCACCAGCGGCTTACATTAGAATCGAGCTAGCGGCCAGATAGCAGCATGAATACATCAGTAAGTTAGGCTATCAATATAGCAGCGAACTAACGTCAGCAGTTTCAAATGGCAAGTAAATTCTAATTGTATGAAGGGAGCCTGGCCGGAAAACCTTGAGACAAAAAAACTTACACCTGTTTTAGAAAGACAATGGACCAATCCTCTTTTTCTTATTGTTCATTCTAACTAGCTAAATTAGCAATAATCCATAACTGGTCATTTGAAGACTTACAGCAAATATAGACGATGTTAATATCGATGAGGACAATCAGGTAGACCTCCTCGCACTCTTTCAAAAAATGAGTTGGCATGGCTGTACATACTATTGCTGGCTGCACATACTCCAAAATTATTGTGATATCTCAATATAATTGAACAATATATATGATGTATTACTAGACTAAATATTATTTACTATTGCCGTAAATATAGGGTACACTGCCACTGCCTTTCAGGATTCGAAAGGTCAAGGATTTGGCATATCCCGATCTAGCTCAACCTCCTGAATCTGTCATTCAGCATCCCGTGTGCAGCCCGGATAGCTCAGTCGGTAGAGCATCAGACTTTTAATCTGAGGGTCCAGGGTTCAAGTCCCTGTTCGGGCGTTGTCTTTAGCGCCGTTTGCCTGCTATGAAATAGTGTAAACGAAGTGTGCTTTAGATCATAAAGCGCTCATTTCCTGTGTGAAAATCCACAGGTGATGGCTTCACTATCCGTCTCTTCATATGTACGACAGTAGCGAGTGTTTGTCAAAAAATGGTGGTAGTCGCTGTTATTTTAAGCCAGTGCGGTGCACTTTAATCTGCGTGTAAATGGAACCACACTTCCCCTTGTTTCATGGGTAGTGTGGTTCCTTTCGTCAACCTTCGTTTTCATGGTAAAGCTTCAAATGTGCCGTTTGTACTAGAAATTGTTTTAATCGGAGCAACGGGGGCGCTGAAATACTTTGCTGTTGAAAAAAATGTAATAACTGACCTCGACGTGATTCGAACACGCAACCTTCTGATCTGGAGTCAGACGCGCTACCGTTGCGCCACGAAGTCTAACTGCACTTGCTGGACGGGCTGCTTGCACCACTTTTGCATGTATTAGCAACGGGCCTGTGCCAGATATCACAGATTATGAATTCTTCATGTATATATATATATGTATATCCAAATATGGGTCAGAATTCTGATCCTGTCAGTCATTAGTTTTGGCTTTCAGCATTCTTGTGGTTTCATGAGAAAATGTACAGATTGTGTCAAACAATGCCTACTAAATTTTCAGGTTGATGTGAATAATGTGACTGCTTTTCTCTCACAAATTGCAAGGTACATGTTGAGAGAATACAAAGAAACCCTCACAGGCTTAATGGTAAATGCAGTGCATCTAAAACAAAATGGTCACAATGTGACACCTGTGAGTGGCATTTAGGTTTGCGACTTCCCAAAAGTTGACCAATTTGTGGAAGTAATCAAAAAGCATTTCAAGCATTATTCAAGTAGAAATGAAATGTGCACTACGCCACACTTGTTAGGAGTACGATACAACAATATTTGGGGTTGACCATGAAACTAGATAAAGCTGCCACTGGATTCCAGGATTTAACAAATGCTGTACTTCACCAGTAATTGATTTTTGAAATTTGGCGCACTACCAAGGCACTGCATTGATGTAGATTACTGGGGTTTGGCAATGTGATAATTGATCATTGACTGAGGGTCTATCGAACACTTTCTGAGGGCTGACTGATTTGCAGGGGAGAAAACTGCCCGAGATGAAATAGGGTCCCTAACTATCACCTACCTTTGTGGGCAGAGTCCGGAGAGATTGGTCTCAGTTGAAAAACGGACATGATGTCAAATGTATCACAACTAGCTACAGCTAAGCTTATCACTGCTTTGCAGATCGCTGCTTGCTGACAGGATTTCAGATCCTATCTAGACCCACAGCGGCTTACATTAGAATCGAGCTAGCGGCCAGATAGCAGCATGAATACATCAGTAAGTTAGGCTATCAATATAGCAGGGAACTAACGTCAGCAGTTTCAAATGGCAAGTAAATTCTAATTGTATGAAGGGAGCCTGGCCGGAAAACCTTGAGACAAAAAAACTTACACCTGTTTTAGAAAGACAATGGACCAATCCTCTTTTTCTTATTGTTCATTCTAACTAGCTAAATTAGCAATAATCCATAACTGGTCATTTGAAGACCTTACAGCAAATATAGACGATGTTAATATCGATGAGGACAATCAGGTAGACCTCCTCGCACTCTTTCAAAAAATGAGTTGGCATGGCTGTACATACTATTGCTGGCTGCACATACTCCAAAATTATTGTGATATCTCAATATAATTGAACAATATATATGATGTATTACTAGACTAAATATTATTTACTATTGCCGTAAATATAGGGTACACTGCCACTGCCTTTCAGGATTCGAAAGGTCAAGGATTTGGCATATCCCGATCTAGCTCAACCTCCTGAATCTGTCATTCAGCATCCCATGTACAGCCTGGATAGCTCAGTCGGTAGAGCATCAGACTTTTAATCTGAGGGTCCAGGGTTCAAGTCCCTGTTCGGGCGTTGTCTTTAGCGCCGTTTGCCTGCTATGAAATAGTGTAAACGAAGTGTGCTTTAGATCATAAAGCGCTCATTTCCTGTGTGAAAATCCACAGGTGATGGCTTCACTATCCGTCTCTTCATATGTACGACAGTAGCGAGTGTTTGTCAAAAAATGGTGGTAGTCGCTGTTATTTTAAGCCAGTGCGGTGCACTTTAATCTGCGTGTAAATGGAACCACACTTCCCCTTGTTTCATGGGTAGTGTGGTTCCTTTCGTCAACCTT
The DNA here is from genome assembly GCA_029718625.1 of Synaphobranchus kaupii. Lineage (NCBI taxonomy): Eukaryota > Metazoa > Chordata > Actinopteri > Anguilliformes > Synaphobranchidae > Synaphobranchus > Synaphobranchus kaupii. The sequence goes on along the minus strand of CM056383.1, from coordinate 29,831,528 downwards.
CGTTTTCATGGTAAAGCTTCAAATGTGCCGTTTGTACTAGAAATTGTTTTAATCGGAGCAACGGGGGCGCTGAAATACTTTGCTGTTGAAAAAAATGTAATAACTGACCTCGACGTGATTCGAACACGCAACCTTCTGATCTGGAGTCAGACGCGCTACCGTTGCGCCACGAAGTCTAATTGCACTTGCTGGACGGGCTGCTTGCACCACTTTTGCATGTATTAGCAACGGGCCTGTGCCAGATATCACAGATTATGAATTCTTCATGTATATATATATATGTATATCCAAATATGGGTCAGAATTCTGATCCTGTCAGTCATTAGTTTTGGCTTTCAGCATTCTTGTGGTTTCATGAGAAAATGTACAGATTGTGTCAAACAATGCCTACTAAATTTTCAGGTTGATGTGAATAATGTGACTGCTTTTCTCTCACAAATTGCAAGGTACATGTTGAGAGAATACAAAGAAACCCTCACAGGCTTAATGCTAAATGCAGTGCATCTAAAACAAAATGGTCACAATGTGACACCTGTGAGTGGCATTTAGGTTTGCGACTTCCCAAAAGTTGACCAATTTGTGGAAGTAATCAAAAAGCATTTCAAGCATTATTCAAGTAGAAATGAAATGTGCACTACGCCACACTTGTTAGGAGTACGATACAACAATATTTGGGGTTGACCATGAAACTAGATAAAGCTGCCACTGGATTCCAGGATTTGACAAATGCTGTACTTCACCAGTAATTGATTTGTGAAATTGGGCGCACTACCAAGGCACTGCATTGATGTAGATTACTGGGGTTTGGCAATGTGATAATTGATCATTGACTGAGGGTCTATCGAACACTTTCTGAGGGGTGACTGATTTGCAGGTGAAAAAACTGCCCGAGATGAAATAGGGTCCCTAACTATCACCTACCTTTGTGGGCAGAGTCCGGAGAGATTGGTCTCAGTTGAAAAACGGACATGATGTCAAATGTATCACAACTAGCTACAGCTAAGCTTATCACTGCTTTGCAGATCGCTGCTTGCTGACAGGATTTCAGATCCTATCTAGACCCACCAGCGGCTTACATTAGAATCGAGCTAGCGGCCAGATAGCAGCATGAATACATCAGTAAGTTAGGCTATCAATATAGCAGCGAACTAACGTCAGCAGTTTCAAATGGCAAGTAAATTCTAATTGTATGAAGGGAGCCTGGCCGGAAAACCTTGAGACAAAAAAACTTACACCTGTTTTAGAAAGACAATGGACCAATCCTCTTTTTCTTATTGTTCATTCTAACTAGCTAAATTAGCAATAATCCATAACTGGTCATTTGAAGACTTACAGCAAATATAGACGATGTTAATATCGATGAGGACAATCAGGTAGACCTCCTCGCACTCTTTCAAAAAATGAGTTGGCATGGCTGTACATACTATTGCTGGCTGCACATACTCCAAAATTATTGTGATATCTCAATATAATTGAACAATATATATGATGTATTACTAGACTAAATATTATTTACTATTGCCGTAAATATAGGGTACACTGCCACTGCCTTTCAGGATTCGAAAGGTCAAGGATTTGGCATATCCCGATCTAGCTCAACCTCCTGAATCTGTCATTCAGCATCCCGTGTGCAGCCCGGATAGCTCAGTCGGTAGAGCATCAGACTTTTAATCTGAGGGTCCAGGGTTCAAGTCCCTGTTCGGGCGTTGTCTTTAGCGCCGTTTGCCTGCTATGAAATAGTGTAAACGAAGTGTGCTTTAGATCATAAAGCGCTCATTTCCTGTGTGAAAATCCACAGGTGATGGCTTCACTATCCGTCTCTTCATATGTACGACAGTAGCGAGTGTTTGTCAAAAAATGGTGGTAGTCGCTGTTATTTTAAGCCAGTGCGGTGCACTTTAATCTGCGTGTAAATGGAACCACACTTCCCCTTGTTTCATGGGTAGTGTGGTTCCTTTCGTCAACCTTCGTTTTCATGGTAAAGCTTCAAATGTGCCGTTTGTACTAGAAATTGTTTTAATCGGAGCAACGGGGGCGCTGAAATACTTTGCTGTTGAAAAAAATGCAATAACTGACCTCGACGTGATTCGAACACGCAACCTTCTGATCTGGAGTCAGACGCGCTACCCGTTGCGCCACGAAGTCTAACTGCACTTGCTGGACGGGCTGCTTGCACCACTTTTGCATGTATTAGCAACGGGCCTGTGCCAGATATCACAGATTATGAATTCTTCATGTATATATATATATGTATATCCAAATATGGGTCAGAATTCTGATCCTGTCAGTCATTAGTTTTGGCTTTCAGCATTCTTGTGGTTTCATGAGAAAATGTACAGATTGTGTCAAACAATGCCTACTAAATTTTCAGGTTGATGTGAATAATGTGACTGCTTTTCTCTCACAAATTGCAAGGTACATGTTGAGAGAATACAAAGAAACCCTCACAGGCTTAATGGTAAATGCAGTGCATCTAAAACAAAATGGTCACAATGTGACACCTGTGAGTGGCATTTAGGTTTGCGACTTCCCAAAAGTTGACCAATTTGTGGAAGTAATCAAAAAGCATTTCAAGCATTATTCAAGTAGAAATGAAATGTGCACTACGCCACACTTGTTAGGAGTACGATACAACAATATTTGGGGTTGACCATGAAACTAGATAAAGCTGCCACTGGATTCCAGGATTTAACAAATGCTGTACTTCACCAGTAATTGATTTTTGAAATTTGGCGCACTACCAAGGCACTGCATTGATGTAGATTACTGGGGTTTGGCAATGTGATAATTGATCATTGACTGAGGGTCTATCGAACACTTTCTGAGGGCTGACTGATTTGCAGGGGAGAAAACTGCCCGAGATGAAATAGGGTCCCTAACTATCACCTACCTTTGTGGGCAGAGTCCGGAGAGATTGGTCTCAGTTGAAAAACGGACATGATGTCAAATGTATCACAACTAGCTACAGCTAAGCTTATCACTGCTTTGCAGATCGCTGCTTGCTGACAGGATTTCAGATCCTATCTAGACCCACAGCGGCTTACATTAGAATCGAGCTAGCGGCCAGATAGCAGCATGAATACATCAGTAAGTTAGGCTATCAATATAGCAGGGAACTAACGTCAGCAGTTTCAAATGGCAAGTAAATTCTAATTGTATGAAGGGAGCCTGGCCGGAAAACCTTGAGACAAAAAAACTTACACCTGTTTTAGAAAGACAATGGACCAATCCTCTTTTTCTTATTGTTCATTCTAACTAGCTAAATTAGCAATAATCCATAACTGGTCATTTGAAGACTTACAGCAAATATAGACGATGTTAATATCGATGAGGACAATCAGGTAGACCTCCTCGCACTCTTTCAAAAAATGAGTTGGCATGGCTGTACATACTATTGCTGGCTGCACATACTCCAAAATTATTGTGATATCTCAATATAATTGAACAATATATATGATGTATTACTAGACTAAATATTATTTACTATTGCCGTAAATATAGGGTACACTGCCACTGCCTTTCAGGATTCGAAAGGTCAAGGATTTGGCATATCCCGATCTAGCTCAACCTCCTGAATCTGTCATTCAGCATCCCATGTACAGCCTGGATAGCTCAGTCGGTAGAGCATCAGACTTTTAATCTGAGGGTCCAGGGTTCAAGTCCCTGTTCGGGCGTTGTCTTTAGCGCCGTTTGCCTGCTATGAAATAGTGTAAACGAAGTGTGCTTTAGATCATAAAGCGCTCATTTCCTGTGTGAAAATCCACAGGTGATGGCTTCACTATCCGTCTCTTCATATGTACGACAGTAGCGAGTGTTTGTCAAAAAATGGTGGTAGTCGCTGTTATTTTAAGCCAGTGCGGTGCACTTTAATCTGCGTGTAAATGGAACCACACTTCCCCTTGTTTCATGGGTAGTGTGGTTCCTTTCGTCAACCTTCGTTTTCATGGTAAAGCTTCAAATGTGCCGTTTGTACTAGAAATTGTTTTAATCGGAGCAACGGGGGCGCTGAAATACTTTGCTGTTGAAAAAAATGTAATAACTGACCTCGACGTGATTCGAACACGCAACCTTCTGATCTGGAGTCAGACGCGCTACCGTTGCGCCACGAAGTCTAATTGCACTTGCTGGACGGGCTGCTTGCACCACTTTTGCATGTATTAGCAACGGGCCTGTGCCAGATATCACAGATTATGAATTCTTCATGTATATATATATATGTATATCCAAATATGGGTCAGAATTCTGATCCTGTCAGTCATTAGTTTTGGCTTTCAGCATTCTTGTGGTTTCATGAGAAAATGTACAGATTGTGTCAAACAATGCCTACTAAATTTTCAGGTTGATGTGAATAATGTGACTGCTTTTCTCTCACAAATTGCAAGGTACATGTTGAGAGAATACAAAGAAACCCTCACAGGCTTAATGGTAAATGCAGTGCATCTAAAACAAAATGGTCACAATGTGACACCTGTGAGTGGCATTTAGGTTTGCGACTTCCCAAAAGTTGACCAATTTGTGGAAGTAATCAAAAAGCATTTCAAGCATTATTCAAGTAGAAATGAAATGTGCACTACGCCACACTTGTTAGGAGTACGATACAACAATATTTGGGGTTGACCATGAAACTAGATAAAGCTGCCACTGGATTCCAGGATTTAACAAATGCTGTACTTCACCAGTAATTGATTTTTGAAATTTGGCGCACTACCAAGGCACTGCATTGATGTAGATTACTGGGGTTTGGCAATGTGATAATTGATCATTGACTGAGGGTCTATCGAACACTTTCTGAGGGCTGACTGATTTGCAGGGGAGAAAACTGCCCGAGATGAAATAGGGTCCCTAACTATCACCTACCTTTGTGGGCAGAGTCCGGAGAGATTGGTCTCAGTTGAAAAACGGACATGATGTCAAATGTATCACAACTAGCTACAGCTAAGCTTATCACTGCTTTGCAGATCGCTGCTTGCTGACAGGATTTCAGATCCTATCTAGACCCACCAGCGGCTTACATTAGAATCGAGCTAGCGGCCAGATAGCAGCATGAATACATCAGTAAGTTAGGCTATCAATATAGCAGCGAACTAACGTCAGCAGTTTCAAATGGCAAGTAAATTCTAATTGTATGAAGGGAGCCTGGCCGGAAAACCTTGAGACAAAAAAACTTACACCTGTTTTAGAAAGACAATGGACCAATCCTCTTTTTCTTATTGTTCATTCTAACTAGCTAAATTAGCAATAATCCATAACTGGTCATTTGAAGACTTACAGCAAATATAGACGATGTTAATATCGATGAGGACAATCAGGTAGACCTCCTCGCACTCTTTCAAAAAATGAGTTGGCATGGCTGTACATACTATTGCTGGCTGCACATACTCCAAAATTATTGTGATATCTCAATATAATTGAACAATATATATGATGTATTACTAGACTAAATATTATTTACTATTGCCGTAAATATAGGGTACACTGCCACTGCCTTTCAGGATTCGAAAGGTCAAGGATTTGGCATATCCCGATCTAGCTCAACCTCCTGAATCTGTCATTCAGCATCCCGTGTGCAGCCCGGATAGCTCAGTCGGTAGAGCATCAGACTTTTAATCTGAGGGTCCAGGGTTCAAGTCCCTGTTCGGGTGTTGTCTTTAGCGCCGTTTGCCTGCTATGAAATAGTGTAAACGAAGTGTGCTTTAGATCATAAAGCGCTCATTTCCTGTGTGAAAATCCACAGGTGATGGCTTCACTATCCGTCTCTTCATATGTACGACAGTAGCGAGTGTTTGTCAAAAAATGGTGGTAGTCGCTGTTATTTTAAGCCAGTGCGGTGCACTTTAATCTGCGTGTAAATGGAACCACACTTCCCCTTGTTTCATGGGTAGTGTGGTTCCTTTCGTCAACCTTCGTTTTCATGGTAAAGCTTCAAATGTGCCGTTTGTACTAGAAATTGTTTTAATCGGAGCAACGGGGGCGCTGAAATACTTTGCTGTTGAAAAAAATGCAATAACTGACCTCGACGTGATTCGAACACGCAACCTTCTGATCTGGAGTCAGACGCGCTACCGTTGCGCCACGAAGTCTAACTGCACTTGCTGGACGGGCTGCTTGCACCACTTTTGCATGTATTAGCAACGGGCCTGTGCCAGATATCACAGATTATGAATTCTTCATGTATATATATATATGTATATCCAAATATGGGTCAGAATTCTGATCCTGTCAGTCATTAGTTTTGGCTTTCAGCATTCTTGTGGTTTCATGAGAAAATGTACAGATTGTGTCAAACAATGCCTACTAAATTTTCAGGTTGATGTGAATAATGTGACTGCTTTTCTCTCACAAATTGCAAGGTACATGTTGAGAGAATACAAAGAAACCCTCACAGGCTTAATGGTAAATGCAGTGCATCTAAAACAAAATGGTCACAATGTGACACCTGTGAGTGGCATTTAGGTTTGCGACTTCCCAAAAGTTGACCAATTTGTGGAAGTAATCAAAAAGCATTTCAAGCATTATTCAAGTAGAAATGAAATGTGCACTACGCCACACTTGTTAGGAGTACGATACAACAATATTTGGGGTTGACCATGAAACTAGATAAAGCTGCCACTGGATTCCAGGATTTAACAAATGCTGTACTTCACCAGTAATTGATTTTTGAAATTTGGCGCACTACCAAGGCACTGCATTGATGTAGATTACTGGGGTTTGGCAATGTGATAATTGATCATTGACTGAGGGTCTATCGAACACTTTCTGAGGGCTGACTGATTTGCAGGGGAGAAAACTGCCCGAGATGAAATAGGGTCCCTAACTATCACCTACCTTTGTGGGCAGAGTCCGGAGAGATTGGTCTCAGTTGAAAAACGGACATGATGTCAAATGTATCACAACTAGCTACAGCTAAGCTTATCACTGCTTTGCAGATCGCTGCTTGCTGACAGGATTTCAGATCCTATCTAGACCCACAGCGGCTTACATTAGAATCGAGCTAGCGGCCAGATAGCAGCATGAATACATCAGTAAGTTAGGCTATCAATATAGCAGGGAACTAACGTCAGCAGTTTCAAATGGCAAGTAAATTCTAATTGTATGAAGGGAGCCTGGCCGGAAAACCTTGAGACAAAAAAACTTACACCTGTTTTAGAAAGACAATGGACCAATCCTCTTTTTCTTATTGTTCATTCTAACTAGCTAAATTAGCAATAATCCATAACTGGTCATTTGAAGACTTACAGCAAATATAGACGATGTTAATATCGATGAGGACAATCAGGTAGACCTCCTCGCACTCTTTCAAAAAATGAGTTGGCATGGCTGTACATACTATTGCTGGCTGCACATACTCCAAAATTATTGTGATATCTCAATATAATTGAACAATATATATGATGTATTACTAGACTAAATATTATTTACTATTGCCGTAAATATAGGGTACACTGCCACTGCCTTTCAGGATTCGAAAGGTCAAGGATTTGGCATATCCCGATCTAGCTCAACCTCCTGAATCTGTCATTCAGCATCCCATGTACAGCCTGGATAGCTCAGTCGGTAGAGCATCAGACTTTTAATCTGAGGGTCCAGGGTTCAAGTCCCTGTTCGGCGCGTTGTCTTTAGCGCCGTTTGCCTGCTATGAAATAGTGTAAACGAAGTGTGCTTTAGATCATAAAGCGCTCATTTCCTGTGTGAAAATCCACAGGTGATGGCTTCACTATCCGTCTCTTCATATGTACGACAGTAGCGAGTGTTTGTCAAAAAATGGTGGTAGTCGCTGTTATTTTAAGCCAGTGCGGTGCACTTTAATCTGCGTGTAAATGGAACCACACTTCCCCTTGTTTCATGGGTAGTGTGGTTCCTTTCGTCAACCTTCGTTTTCATGGTAAAGCTTCAAATGTGCCGTTTGTACTAGAAATTGTTTTAATCGGAGCAACGGGGGCGCTGAAATACTTTGCTGTTGAAAAAAATGTAATAACTGACCTCGACGTGATTCGAACACGCAACCTTCTGATCTGGAGTCAGACGCGCTACCGTTGCGCCACGAAGTCTAATTGCACTTGCTGGACGGGCTGCTTGCACCACTTTTGCATGTATTAGCAACGGGCCTGTGCCAGATATCACAGATTATGAATTCTTCATGTATATATATATATGTATATCCAAATATGGGTCAGAATTCTGATCCTGTCAGTCATTAGTTTTGGCTTTCAGCATTCTTGTGGTTTCATGAGAAAATGTACAGATTGTGTCAAACAATGCCTACTAAATTTTCAGGTTGATGTGAATAATGTGACTGCTTTTCTCTCACAAATTGCAAGGTACATGTTGAGAGAATACAAAGAAACCCTCACAGGCTTAATGCTAAATGCAGTGCATCTAAAACAAAATGGTCACAATGTGACACCTGTGAGTGGCATTTAGGTTTGCGACTTCCCAAAAGTTGACCAATTTGTGGAAGTAATCAAAAAGCATTTCAAGCATTATTCAAGTAGAAATGAAATGTGCACTACGCCACACTTGTTAGGAGTACGATACAACAATATTTGGGGTTGACCATGAAACTAGATAAAGCTGCCACTGGATTCCAGGATTTGACAAATGCTGTACTTCACCAGTAATTGATTTGTGAAATTGGGCGCACTACCAAGGCACTGCATTGATGTAGATTACTGGGGTTTGGCAATGTGATAATTGATCATTGACTGAGGGTCTATCGAACACTTTCTGAGGGGTGACTGATTTGCAGGTGAAAAAACTGCCCGAGATGAAATAGGGTCCCTAACTATCACCTACCTTTGTGGGCAGAGTCCGGAGAGATTGGTCTCAGTTGAAAAACGGACATGATGTCAAATGTATCACAACTAGCTACAGCTAAGCTTATCACTGCTTTGCAGATCGCTGCTTGCTGACAGGATTTCAGATCCTATCTAGACCCACCAGCGGCTTACATTAGAATCGAGCTAGCGGCCAGATAGCAGCATGAATACATCAGTAAGTTAGGCTATCAATATAGCAGCGAACTAACGTCAGCAGTTTCAAATGGCAAGTAAATTCTAATTGTATGAAGGGAGCCTGGCCGGAAAACCTTGAGACAAAAAAACTTACACCTGTTTTAGAAAGACAATGGACCAATCCTCTTTTTCTTATTGTTCATTCTAACTAGCTAAATTAGCAATAATCCATAACTGGTCATTTGAAGACTTACAGCAAATATAGACGATGTTAATATCGATGAGGACAATCAGGTAGACCTCCTCGCACTCTTTCAAAAAATGAGTTGGCATGGCTGTACATACTATTGCTGGCTGCACATACTCCAAAATTATTGTGATATCTCAATATAATTGAACAATATATATGATGTATTACTAGACTAAATATTATTTACTATTGCCGTAAATATAGGGTACACTGCCACTGCCTTTCAGGATTCGAAAGGTCAAGGATTTGGCATATCCCGATCTAGCTCAACCTCCTGAATCTGTCATTCAGCATCCCGTGTACAGCCTGGATAGCTCAGTCGGTAGAGCATCAGACTTTTAATCTGAGGGTCCAGGGTTCAAGTCCCTGTTCGGGCGTTGTCTTTAGCGCCGTTTGCCTGCTATGAAATAGTGTAAACGAAGTGTGCTTTAGATCATAAAGCGCTCATTTCCTGTGTGAAAATCCACAGGTGATGGCTTCACTATCCGTCTCTTCATATGTACGACAGTAGCGAGTGTTTGTCAAAAAATGGTGGTAGTCGCTGTTATTTTAAGCCAGTGCGGTGCACTTTAATCTGCGTGTAAATGGAACCACACTTCCCCTTGTTTCATGGGTAGTGTGGTTCCTTTCGTCAACCTTCGTTTTCATGGTAAAGCTTCAAATGTGCCGTTTGTACTAGAAATTGTTTTAATCGGAGCAACGGGGGCGCTGAAATACTTTGCTGTTGAAAAAAATGTAATAACTGACCTCGACGTGATTCGAACACGCAACCTTCTGATCTGGAGTCAGACGCGCTACCGTTGCGCCACGAAGTCTAATTGCACTTGCTGGACGGGCTGCTTGCACCACTTTTGCATGTATTAGCAACGGGCCTGTGCCAGATATCACAGATTATGAATTCTTCATGTATATATATATATATGTATATCCAAATATGGGTCAGAATTCTGATCCTGTCAGTCATTAGTTTTGGCTTTCAGCATTCTTGTGGTTTCATGAGAAAATGTACAGATTGTGTCAAACAATGCCTACTAAATTTTCAGGTTGATGTGAATAATGTGACTGCTTTTCTCTCACAAATTGCAAGGTACATGTTGAGAGAATACAAAGAAACCCTCACAGGCTTAATGCTAAATGCAGTGCATCTAAAACAAAATGGTCACAATGTGACACCTGTGAGTGGCATTTAGGTTTGCGACTTCCCAAAAGTTGACCAATTTGTGGAAGTAATCAAAAAGCATTTCAAGCATTATTCAAGTAGAAATGAAATGTGCACTACGCCACACTTGTTAGGAGTACGATACAACAATATTTGAGGTTGACCATGAAACTAGATAAAGCTGCCACTGGATTCCAGGATTTGACAAATGCTGTACTTCACCAGTAATTGATTTGTGAAATTGGGCGCACTACCAAGGCACTGCATTGATGTAGATTACTGGGGTTTGGCAATGTGATAATTGATCATTGACTGAGGGTCTATCGAACACTTTCTGAGGGGTGACTGATTTGCAGGTGAAAAAACTGCCCGAGATGAAATAGGGTCCCTAACTATCACCTACCTTTGTGGGCAGAGTCCGGAGAGATTGGTCTCAGTTGAAAAACGGACATGATGTCAAATGTATCACAACTAGCTACAGCTAAGCTTATCACTGCTTTGCAGATCGCTGCTTGCTGACAGGATTTCAGATCCTATCTAGACCCACCAGCGGCTTACATTAGAATCGAGCTAGCGGCCAGATAGCAGCATGAATACATCAGTAAGTTAGGCTATCAATATAGCAGCGAACTAACGTCAGCAGTTTCAAATGGCAAGTAAATTCTAATTGTATGAAGGGAGCCTGGCCGGAAAACCTTGAGACAAAAAAACTTACACCTGTTTTAGAAAGACAATGGACCAATCCTCTTTTTCTTATTGTTCATTCTAACTAGCTAAATTAGCAATAATCCATAACTGGTCATTTGAAGACTTACAGCAAATATAGACGATGTTAATATCGATGAGGACAATCAGGTAGACCTCCTCGCACTCTTTCAAAAAATGAGTTGGCATGGCTGTACATACTATTGCTGGCTGCACATACTCCAAAATTATTGTGATATCTCAATATAATTGAACAATATATATGATGTATTACTAGACTAAATATTATTTACTATTGCCGTAAATATAGGGTACACTGCCACTGCCTTTCAGGATTCGAAAGGTCAAGGATTTGGCATATCCCGATCTAGCTCAACCTCCTGAATCTGTCATTCAGCATCCCTTGTACAGCCCGGATAGCTCAGTCGGTAGAGCATCAGACTTTTAATCTGAGGGTCCAGGGTTCAAGTCCCTGTTCGGGTGTTGTCTTTAGCGCCGTTTGCCTGGTATGAAATAGTGTAAACGAAGTGTGCTTTAGATCATAAAGCGCTCATTTCCTGTGTGAAAATCCACAGGTGATGGCTTCACTATCCGTCTCTTCATATGTACGACAGTAGCGAGTGTTTGTCAAAAAATGGTGGTAGTCGCTGTTATTTTAAGCCAGTGCGGTGCACTTTAATCTGCGTGTAAATGGAACCACACTTCCCCTTGTTTCATGGGTAGTGTGGTTCCTTTCGTCAACCTTCGTTTTCATGGTAAAGCTTCAAATGTGCCGTTTGTACTAGAAATTGTTTTAATCGGAGCAACGGGGGCGCTGAAATACTTTGCTGTTGAAAAAAATGCAATAACTGACCTCGACGTGATTCGAACACGCAACCTTCTGATCTGGAGTCAGACGCGCTACCGTTGCGCCACAAAGTCTAATTGCACTTGCTGGACGGGCTGCTTGCACCACTTTTGCATGTATTAGCAACGGGCCTGTGCCAGATATCACAGATTATGAATTCTTCATGTATATATATATATGCATATCCAAATATGGGTCAGAATTCTGATCCTGTCAGTCATTAGTTTTGGCTTTCAGCATTCTTGTGGTTTCATGAGAAAATGTACAGATTGTGTCAAATAATGCCTACTAAATTTTCAGGTTGATGTGAATAATGTGACTGCTTTTCTCTCACAAATTGCAAGTTACATGTTGAGAGAATACAAAGAAACCCTCACAGGCTTAATGCTAAATGCAGTGCATCTAAAACAAAATGGTCACAATGTGACACCTGTGAGTGGCATTTAGGTTTGCGACTTCCCAAAAGTTGACCAATTTGTGGAAGTAATCAAAAAGCATTTCAAGCATTATTCAAGTAGAAATGAAATGTGCACTACGCCACACTTGTTAGGAGTACGATACAACAATATTTGGGGTTGACCATGAAACTAGATAAAGCTGCCACTGGATTCCAGGATTTAACAAATGCTGTACTTCACCAGTAATTGATTTTTGAAATTTGGCGCACTACCAAGGCACTGCATTGATGTAGATTACTGGGGTTTGGCAATGTGATAATTGATCATTGACTGAGGGTCTATCGAACACTTTCTGAGGGCTGACTGATTTGCAGGGGAGAAAACTGCCCGAGATGAAATAGGGTCCCTAACTATCACCTACCTTTGTGGGCAGAGTCCGGAGAGATTGGTCTCAGTTGAAAAACGGACATGATGTCAAATGTATCACAACTAGCTACAGCTAAGCTTATCACTGCTTTGCAGATCGCTGCTTGCTGACAGGATTTCAGATCCTATCTAGACCCACAGCGGCTTACATTAGAATCGAGCTAGCGGCCAGATAGCAGCATGAATACATCAGTAAGTTAGGCTATCAATATAGCAGGGAACTAACGTCAGCAGTTTCAAATGGCAAGTAAATTCTAATTGTATGAAGGGAGCCTGGCCGGAAAACCTTGAGACAAAAAAACTTACACCTGTTTTAGAAAGACAATGGACCAATCCTCTTTTTCTTATTGTTCATTCTAACTAGCTAAATTAGCAATAATCCATAACTGGTCATTTGAAGACTTACAGCAAATATAGACGATGTTAATGTCGATGAGGACAATCAGGTAGACCTCCTCGCACTCTTTCAAAAAATGAGTTGGCATGGCTGTACATACTATTGCTGGCTGCACATACTCCAAAATTATTGTGATATCTCAATATAATTGAACAATATATATGATGTATTACTAGACTAAATATTATTTACTATTGCCGTAAATATAGGGTACACTGCCACTGCCTTTCAGGATTCGAAAGGTCAAGGATTTGGCATATCCCGATCTAGCTCAACCTCCTGAATCTGTCATTCAGCATCCCGTGTGCAGCCCGGATAGCTCAGTCGGTAGAGCATCAGACTTTTAATCTGAGGGTCCAGGGTTCAAGTCCCTGTTCGGGCGTTGTCTTTAGCGCCGTTTGCCTGCTATGAAATAGTGTAAACGAAGTGTGCTTTAGATCATAAAGCGCTCATTTCCTGTGTGAAAATCCACAGGTGATGGCTTCACTATCCGTCTCTTCATATGTACGACAGTAGCGAGTGTTTGTCAAAAAATGGTGGTAGTCGCTGTTATTTTAAGCCAGTGCGGTGCACTTTAATCTGCGTGTAAATGGAACCACACTTCCCCTTGTTTCATGGGTAGTGTGGTTCCTTTCGTCAACCTTCGTTTTCATGGTAAAGCTTCAAATGTGCCGTTTGTACTAGAAATTGTTTTAATCGAAGCAACGGGGGCGCTGAAATACTTTGCTGTTGAAAAAAATGCAATAACTGACCTCGACGTGATTCGAACACGCAACCTTCTGATCTGGAGTCAGACGCGCTACCGTTGCGCCACGAAGTCTAATTGCACTTGCTGGACGGGCTGCTTGCACCACTTTTGCATGTATTAGCAACGGGCCTGTGCCAGATATCACAGATTATGAATTCTTCATGTATATATATATATGTATATCCAAATATGGGTCAGAATTCTGATCCTGTCAGTCATTAGTTTTGGCTTTCAGCATTCTTGTGGTTTCATGAGAAAATGTGCAGATTGTGTCAAACAATGCCTACTAAATTTTCAGGTTGATGTGAATAATGTGACTGCTTTTCTCTCACAAATTGCAAGGTACATGTTGAGAGAATACAAAGAAACCCTCACAGGCTTAATGCTAAATGCAGTGCATCTAAAACAAAATGGTCACAATGTGACACCTGTGAGTGGCATTTAGGTTTGCGACTTCCCAAAAGTTGACCAATTTGTGGAAGTAATCAAAAAGCATTTCAAGCATTATTCAAGTAGAAATGAAATGTGCACTACGCCACACTTGTTAGGAGTACGATACAACAATATTTGGGGTTGACCATGAAACTAGATAAAGCTGCCACTGGATTCCAGGATTTAACAAATGCTGTACTTCACCAGTAATTGATTTTTGAAATTTGGCGCACTACCAAGGCACTGCATTGATGTAGATTACTGGGGTTTGGCAATGTGATAATTGATCATTGACTGAGGGTCTATCGAACACTTTCTGAGGGCTGACTGATTTGCAGGGGAGAAAACTGCCCGAGATGAAATAGGGTCCCTAACTATCACCTACCTTTGTGGGCAGAGTCCGGAGAGATTGGTCTCAGTTGAAAAACGGACATGATGTCAAATGTATCACAACTAGCTACAGCTAAGCTTATCACTGCTTTGCAGATCGCTGCTTGCTGACAGGATTTCAGATCCTATCTAGACCCACAGCGGCTTACATTAGAATCGAGCTAGCGGCCAGATAGCAGCATGAATACATCAGTAAGTTAGGCTATCAATATAGCAGCGAACTAACGTCAGCAGTTTCAAATGGCAAGTAAATTCTAATTGTATGAAGGGAGCCTGGCCGGAAAACCTTGAGACAAAAAAACTTACACCTGTTTTAGAAAGACAATGGACCAATCCTCTTTTTCTTATTGTTCATTCTAACTAGCTAAATTAGCAATAATCCATAACTGGTCATTTGAAGACTTACAGCAAATATAGACGATGTTAATATCGATGAGGACAATCAGGTAGACCTCCTCGCACTCTTTCAAAAAATGAGTTGGCATGGCTGTACATACTATTGCTGGCTGCACATACTCCAAAATTATTGTGATATCTCAATATAATTGAACAATATATATGATGTATTACTAGACTAAATATTATTTACTATTGCCGTAAATATAGGGTACACTGCCACTGCCTTTCAGGATTCGAAAGGTCAAGGATTTGGCATATCCCGATCTAGCTCAACCTCCTGAATCTGTCATTCAGCATCCCGTGTACAGCCCGGATAGCTCAGTCGGTAGAGCATCAGACTTTTAATCTGAGGGTCCAGGGTTCAAGTCCCTGTTCGGGCGTTGTCTTTAGCGCCGTTTGCCTGCTATGAAATAGTGTAAACGAAGTGTGCTTTAGATCATAAAGCGCTCATTTCCTGTGTGAAAATCCACAGGTGATGGCTTCACTATCCGTCTCTTCATATGTACGACAGTAGCGAGTGTTTGTCAAAAAATGGTGGTAGTCGCTGTTATTTTAAGCCAGTGCGGTGCACTTTAATCTGCGTGTAAATGGAACCACACTTCCCCTTGTTTCATGGGTAGTGTGGTTCCTTTCGTCAACCTTCGTTTTCATGGTAAAGCTTCAAATGTGCCGTTTGTACTAGAAATTGTTTTAATCGGAGCAACGGGGGCGCTGAAATACTTTGCTGTTGAAAAAAATGTAATAACTGACCTCGACGTGATTCGAACACGCAACCTTCTGATCTGGAGTCAGACGCGCTACCGTTGCGCCACGAAGTCTAATTGCACTTGCTGGACGGGCTGCTTGCACCACTTTTGCATGTATTAGCAACGGGCCTGTGCCAGATATCACAGATTATGAATTCTTCATGTATATATATATATGTATATCCAAATATGGGTCAGAATTCTGATCCTGTCAGTCATTAGTTTTGGCTTTCAGCATTCTTGTGGTTTCATGAGAAAATGTACAGATTGTGTCAAACAATGCCTACTAAATTTTCAGGTTGATGTGAATAATGTGACTGCTTTTCTCTCACAAATTGCAAGGTACATGTTGAGAGAATACAAAGAAACCCTCACAGGCTTAATGCTAAATGCAGTGCATCTAAAACAAAATGGTCACAATGTGACACCTGTGAGTGGCATTTAGGTTTGCGACTTCCCAAAAGTTGACCAATTTGTGGAAGTAATCAAAAAGCATTTCAAGCATTATTCAAGTAGAAATGAAATGTGCACTACGCCACACTTGTTAGGAGTACGATACAACAATATTTGAGGTTGACCATGAAACTAGATAAAGCTGCCACTGGATTCCAGGATTTGACAAATGCTGTACTTCACCAGTAATTGATTTGTGAAATTGGGCGCACTACCAAGGCACTGCATTGATGTAGATTACTGGGGTTTGGCAATGTGATAATTGATCATTGACTGAGGGTCTATCGAACACTTTCTGAGGGGTGACTGATTTGCAGGTGAAAAAACTGCCCGAGATGAAATAGGGTCCCTAACTATCACCTACCTTTGTGGGCAGAGTCCGGAGAGATTGGTCTCAGTTGAAAAACGGACATGATGTCAAATGTATCACAACTAGCTACAGCTAAGCTTATCACTGCTTTGCAGATCGCTGCTTGCTGACAGGATTTCAGATCCTATCTAGACCCACCAGCGGCTTACATTAGAATCGCGCTAGCGGCCAGATAGCAGCATGAATACATCAGTAAGTTAGGCTATCAATATAGCAGCGAACTAACGTCAGCAGTTTCAAATGGCAAGTAAATTCTAATTGTATGAAGGGAGCCTGGCCGGAAAACCTTGAGACAAAAAAACTTACACCTGTTTTAGAAAGACAATGGACCAATCCTCTTTTTCTTATTGTTCATTCTAACTAGCTAAATTAGCAATAATCCATAACTGGTCATTTGAAGACTTACAGCAAATATAGACGATGTTAATATCGATGAGGACAATCAGGTAGACCACCTCGCACTCTTTCAAAAAATGAGTTGGCATGGCTGTACATACTATTGCTGGCTGCACATACTCCAAAATTATTGTGATATCTCAATATAATTGAACAATATATATGATGTATTACTAGACTAAATATTATTTACTATTGCCGTAAATATAGGGTACACTGCCACTGCCTTTCAGGATTTGAAAGGTCAAGGATTTGGCATATCCCGATCTAGCTCAACCTCCTGAATCAGTCATTCAGCATCACGTGTACAGCCCGGATAGCTCAGTCGGTAGAGCATCAGACTTTTAATCTGAGGGTCCAGGGTTCAAGTCCCTGTTCGGGCGTTGTCTTTAGCGCCGTTTGCCTGGTATGAAATAGTGTAAACGAAGTGTGCTTTAGATCATAAAGCGCTCATTTCCTGTGTGAAAATCCACAGGTGATGGCTTCACTATCCGTCTCTTCATATGTACGACAGTAGCGAGTGTTTGTCAAAAAATGGTGGTAGTCGCTGTTATTTTAAGCCAGTGCGGTGCACTTTAATCTGCGTGTAAATGGAACCACACTTCCCCTTGTTTCATGGGTAGTGTGGTTCCTTTCGTCAACCTTCGTTTTCATGGTAAAGCTTCAAATGTGCCGTTTGTACTAGAAATTGTTTTAATCGGAGCAACGGGGGCGCTGAAATACTTTGCTGTTGAAAAAAATGTAATAACTGACCTCGACGTGATTCGAACACGCAACCTTCTGATCTGGAGTCAGACGCGCTACCGTTGCGCCACGAAGTCTAATTGCACTTGCTGGACGGGCTGCTTGCACCACTTTTGCATGTATTAGCAACGGGCCTGTGCCAGATATCACAGATTATGAATTCTTCATGTATATATATATACATGTATATCCAAATATGGGTCAGAATTCTGATCCTGTCAGTCATTAGTTTTGGCTTTCAGCATTCTTGTGGTTTCATGAGAAAATGTACAGATTGTGTCAAACAATGCCTACTAAATTTTCAGGTTGATGTGAATAATGTGACTGCTTTTCTCTCACAAATTGCAAGGTACATGTTGAGAGAATACAAAGAAACCCTCACAGGCTTAATGCTAAATGCAGTGCATCTAAAACAAAATGGTCACAATGTGACACCTGTGAGTGGCATTTAGGTTTGCGACTTCCCAAAAGTTGACCAATTTGTGGAAGTAATCAAAAAGCATTTCAAGCATTATTCAAGTAGAAATGAAATGTGCACTACGCCACACTTGTTAGGAGTACGATACAACAATATTTGAGGTTGACCATGAAACTAGATAAAGCTGCCACTGGATTCCAGGATTTGACAAATGCTGTACTTCACCAGTAATTGATTTGTGAAATTGGGCGCACTACCAAGGCACTGCATTGATGTAGATTACTGGGGTTTGGCAATGTGATAATTGATCATTGACTGAGGGTCTATCGAACACTTTCTGAGGGGTGACTGATTTGCAGGTGAAAAAACTGCCCGAGATGAAATAGGGTCCCTAACTATCACCTACCTTTGTGGGCAGAGTCCGGAGAGATTGGTCTCAGTTGAAAAACGGACATGATGTCAAATGTATCACAACTAGCTACAGCTAAGCTTATCACTGCTTTGCAGATCGCTGCTTGCTGACAGGATTTCAGATCCTATCTAGACCCACCAGCGGCTTACATTAGAATCGAGCTAGCGGCCAGATAGCAGCATGAATACATCAGTAAGTTAGGCTATCAATATAGCAGCGAACTAACGTCAGCAGTTTCAAATGGCAAGTAAATTCTAATTGTATGAAGGGAGCCTGGCCGGAAAACCTTGAGACAAAAAAACTTACACCTGTTTTAGAAAGACAATGGACCAATCCTCTTTTTCTTATTGTTCATTCTAACTAGCTAAATTAGCAATAATCCATAACTGGTCATTTGAAGACTTACAGCAAATATAGACGATGTTAATATCGATGAGGACAATCAGGTAGACCTCCTCGCACTCTTTCAAAAAATGAGTTGGCATGGCTGTACATACTATTGCTGGCTGCACATACTCCAAAATTATTGTGATATCTCAATATAATTGAACAATATATATGATGTATTACTAGACTAAATATTATTTACTATTGCCGTAAATATAGGGTACACTGCCACTGCCTTTCAGGATTCGAAAGGTCAAGGATTTGGCATATCCCGATCTAGCTCAACCTCCTGAATCTGTCATTCAGCATCCCGTGTACAGCCTGGATAGCTCAGTCGGTAGAGCATCAGACTTTTAATCTGAGGGTCCAGGGTTCAAGTCCCTGTTCGGGCGTTGTCTTTAGCGCCGTTTGCCTGCTATGAAATAGTGTAAACGAAGTATGCTTTAGATCATAAAGCGCTCATTTCCTGTGTGAAAATCCACAGGTGATGGCTTCACTATCCGTCTCTTCATATGTACGACAGTAGCGAGTGTTTGTCAAAAAATGGTGGTAGTCGCTGTTATTTTAAGCCAGTGCGGTGCACTTTAATCTGCGTGTAAATGGAACCACACTTCCCCTTGTTTCATGGGTAGTGTGGTTCCTTTCGTCAACCTTCGTTTTCATGGTAAAGCTTCAAATGTGCCGTTTGTACTAGAAATTGTTTTAATCGGAGCAACGGGGGCGCTGAAATACTTTGCTGTTGAAAAAAATGTAATAACTGACCTCGACGTGATTCGAACACGCAACCTTCTGATCTGGAGTCAGACGCGCTACCGTTGCGCCACGAAGTCTAATTGCACTTGCTGGACGGGCTGCTTGCACCACTTTTGCATGTATTAGCAACGGGCCTGTGCCAGATATCACAGATTATGAATTCTTCATGTATATATATATATATGTATATCCAAATATGGGTCAGAATTCTGATCCTGTCAGTCATTAGTTTTGGCTTTCAGCATTCTTGTGGTTTCATGAGAAAATGTACAGATTGTGTCAAACAATGCCTACTAAATTTTCAGGTTGATGTGAATAATGTGACTGCTTTTCTCTCACAAATTGCAAGGTACATGTTGAGAGAATACAAAGAAACCCTCACAGGCTTAATGCTAAATGCAGTGCATCTAAAACAAAATGGTCACAATGTGACACCTGTGAGTGGCATTTAGGTTTGCGACTTCCCAAAAGTTGACCAATTTGTGGAAGTAATCAAAAAGCATTTCAAGCATTATTCAAGTAGAAATGAAATGTGCACTACGCCACACTTGTTAGGAGTACGATACAACAATATTTGAGGTTGACCATGAAACTAGATAAAGCTGCCACTGGATTCCAGGATTTGACAAATGCTGTACTTCACCAGTAATTGATTTGTGAAATTGGGCGCACTACCAAGGCACTGCATTGATGTAGATTACTGGGGTTTGGCAATGTGATAATTGATCATTGACTGAGGGTCTATCGAACACTTTCTGAGGGGTGACTGATTTGCAGGTGAAAAAACTGCCCGAGATGAAATAGGGTCCCTAACTATCACCTACCTTTGTGGGCAGAGTCCGGAGAGATTGGTCTCAGTTGAAAAACGGACATGATGTCAAATGTATCACAACTAGCTACAGCTAAGCTTATCACTGCTTTGCAGATCGCTGCTTGCTGACAGGATTTCAGATCCTATCTAGACCCACCAGCGGCTTACATTAGAATCGAGCTAGCGGCCAGATAGCAGCATGAATACATCAGTAAGTTAGGCTATCAATATAGCAGCGAACTAACGTCAGCAGTTTCAAATGGCAAGTAAATTCTAATTGTATGAAGGGAGCCTGGCCGGAAAACCTTGAGACAAAAAAACTTACACCTGTTTTAGAAAGACAATGGACCAATCCTCTTTTTCTTATTGTTCATTCTAACTAGCTAAATTAGCAATAATCCATAACTGGTCATTTGAAGACTTACAGCAAATATAGACGATGTTAATATCGATGAGGACAATCAGGTAGACCTCCTCGCACTCTTTCAAAAAATGAGTTGGCATGGCTGTACATACTATTGCTGGCTGCACATACTCCAAAATTATTGTGATATCTCAATATAATTGAACAATATATATGATGTATTACTAGACTAAATATTATTTACTATTGCCGTAAATATAGGGTACACTGCCACTGCCTTTCAGGATTCGAAAGGTCAAGGATTTGGCATATCCCGATCTAGCTCAACCTCCTGAATCTGTCATTCAGCATCCCGTGTACAGCCTGGATAGCTCAGTCGGTAGAGCATCAGACTTTTAATCTGAGGGTCCAGGGTTCAAGTCCCTGTTCGGGCGTTGTCTTTAGCGCCGTTTGCCTGCTATGAAATAGTGTAAACGAAGTGTGCTTTAGATCATAAAGCGCTCATTTCCTGTGTGAAAATCCACAGGTGATGGCTTCACTATCCGTCTCTTCATATGTACGGCAGTAGCGAGTGTTTGTCAAAAAATGGTGGTAGTCGCTGTTATTTTAAGCCAGTGCGGTGCACTTTAATCTGCGTGTAAATGGAACCACACTTCCCCTTGTTTCATGGGTAGTGTGGTTCCTTTCGTCAACCTTCGTTTTCATGGTAAAGCTTCAAATGTGCCGTTTGTACTAGAAATTGTTTTAATCGGAGCAACGGGGGCGCTGAAATACTTTGCTGTTGAAAAAAATTTAATAACTGACCTCGACGTGATTCGAACACGCAACCTTCTGATCTGGAGTCAGACGCGCTACCGTTGCGCCACGAAGTCTAATTGCACTTGCTGGACGGGCTGCTTGCACCACTTTTGCATGTATTAGCAACGGGCCTGTGCCAGATATCACAGATTATGAATTCTTCATGTATATATATATATATGTATATCCAAATATGGGTCAGAATTCTGATCCTGTCAGTCATTAGTTTTGGCTTTCAGCATTCTTGTGGTTTCATGAGAAAATGTACAGATTGTGTCAAACAATGCCTACTAAATTTTCAGGTTGATGTGAATAATGTGACTGCTTTTCTCTCACAAATTGCAAGGTACATGTTGAGAGAATACAAAGAAACCCTCACAGGCTTAATGCTAAATGCAGTGCATCTAAAACAAAATGGTCACAATGTGACACCTGTGAGTGGCATTTAGGTTTGCGACTTCCCAAAAGTTGACCAATTTGTGGAAGTAATCAAAAAGCATTTCAAGCATTATTCAAGTAGAAATGAAATGTGCACTACGCCACACTTGTTAGGAGTACGATACAACAATATTTGAGGTTGACCATGAAACTAGATAAAGCTGCCACTGGATTCCAGGATTTGACAAATGCTGTACTTCACCAGTAATTGATTTGTGAAATTGGGCGCACTACCAAGGCACTGCATTGATGTAGATTACTGGGGTTTGGCAATGTGATAATTGATCATTGACTGAGGGTCTATCGAACACTTTCTGAGGGGTGACTGATTTGCAGGTGAAAAAACTGCCCGAGATGAAATAGGGTCCCTAACTATCACCTACCTTTGTGGGCAGAGTCCGGAGAGATTGGTCTCAGTTGAAAAACGGACATGATGTCAAATGTATCACAACTAGCTACAGCTAAGCTTATCACTGCTTTGCAGATCGCTGCTTGCTGACAGGATTTCAGATCCTATCTAGACCCACCAGCGGCTTACATTAGAATCGAGCTAGCGGCCAGATAGCAGCATGAATACATCAGTAAGTTAGGCTATCAATATAGCAGCGAACTAACGTCAGCAGTTTCAAATGGCAAGTAAATTCTAATTGTATGAAGGGAGCCTGGCCGGAAAACCTTGAGACAAAAAAACTTACACCTGTTTTAGAAAGACAATGGACCAATCCTCTTTTTCTTATTGTTCATTCTAACTAGCTAAATTAGCAATAATCCATAACTGGTCATTTGAAGACTTACAGCAAATATAGACGATGTTAATATCGATGAGGACAATCAGGTAGACCTCCTCGCACTCTTTCAAAAAATGAGTTGGCATGGCTGTACATACTATTGCTGGCTGCACATACTCCAAAATTATTGTGATATCTCAATATAATTGAACAATATATATGATGTATTACTAGACTAAATATTATTTACTATTGCCGTAAATATAGGGTACACTGCCACTGCCTTTCAGGATTTGAAAGGTCAAGGATTTGGCATATCCCGATCTAGCTCAACCTCCTGAATCTGTCATTCAGCATCCCGTGTGCAGCCCGGATAGCTCAGTCGGTAGAGCATCAGACTTTTAATCTGAGGGTCCAGGGTTCAAGTCCCTGTTCGGGCGTTGTCTTTAGCGCCGTTTGCCTGCTATGAAATAGTGTAAACGAAGTGTGCTTTAGATCATAAAGCGCTCATTTCCTGTGTGAAAATCCACAGGTGATGGCTTCACTATCCGTCTCTTCATATGTACGACAGTAGCGAGTGTTTGTCAAAAAATGGTGGTAGTCGCTGTTATTTTAAGCCAGTGCGGTGCACTTTAATCTGCGTGTAAATGGAACCACACTTCCCCTTGTTTCATGGGTAGTGTGGTTCCTTTCGTCAACCTTCGTTTTCATGGTAAAGCTTCAAATGTGCCGTTTGTACTAGAAATTGTTTTAATCGGAGCAACGGGGGCGCTGAAATACTTTGCTGTTGAAAAAAATGCAATAACTGACCTCGACGTGATTCGAACACGCAACCTTCTGATCTGGAGTCAGACGCGCTACCGTTGCGCCACAAAGTCTAATTGCACTTGCTGGACGGGCTGCTTGCACCACTTTTGCATGTATTAGCAACGGGCCTGTGCCAGATATCACAGATTATGAATTCTTCATGTATATCCAAATATGGGTCAGAATTCTGATCCTGTCAGTCATTAGTTTTGGCTTTCAGCATTCTTGTGGTTTCATGAGAAAATGTACAGATTGTGTCAAACAATGCCTACTAAATTTTCAGGTTGATGTGAATAATGTGACTGCTTTTCTCTCACAAATTGCAAGGTACATGTTGAGAGAATACAAAGAAACCCTCACAGGCTTAATGCTAAATGCAGTGCATCTAAAACAAAATGGTCACAATGTGACACCTGTGAGTGGCATTTAGGTTTGCGACTTCCCAAAAGTTGACCAATTTGTGGAAGTAATCAAAAAGCATTTCAAGCATTATTCAAGTAGAAATGAAATGTGCACTACGCCACACTTGTTAGGAGTACGATACAACAATATTTGAGGTTGACCATGAAACTAGATAAAGCTGCCACTGGATTCCAGGATTTGACAAATGCTGTACTTCACCAGTAATTGATTTGTGAAATTGGGCGCACTACCAAGGCACTGCATTGATGTAGATTACTGGGGTTTGGCAATGTGATAATTGATCATTGACTGAGGGTCTATCGAACACTTTCTGAGGGGTGACTGATTTGCAGGTGAAAAAACTGCCCGAGATGAAATAGGGTCCCTAACTATCACCTACCTTTGTGGGCAGAGTCCGGAGAGATTGGTCTCAGTTGAAAAACGGACATGATGTCAAATGTATCACAACTAGCTACAGCTAAGCTTATCACTGCTTTGCAGATCGCTGCTTGCTGACAGGATTTCAGATCCTATCTAGACCCACCAGCGGCTTACATTAGAATCGAGCTAGCGGCCAGATAGCAGCATGAATACATCAGTAAGTTAGGCTATCAATATAGCAGCGAACTAACGTCAGCAGTTTCAAATGGCAAGTAAATTCTAATTGTATGAAGGGAGCCTGGCCGGAAAACCTTGAGACAAAAAAACTTACACCTGTTTTAGAAAGACAATGGACCAATCCTCTTTTTCTTATTGTTCATTCTAACTAGCTAAATTAGCAATAATCCATAACTGGTCATTTGAAGACTTACAGCAAATATAGACGATGTTAATATCGATGAGGACAATCAGGTAGACCTCCTCGCACTCTTTCAAAAAATGAGTTGGCATGGCTGTACATACTATTGCTGGCTGCACATACTCCAAAATTATTGTGATATCTCAATATAATTGAACAATATATATGATGTATTACTAGATTAAATATTATTTACTATTGCCGTAAATATAGGGTACACTGCCACTGCCTTTCAGGATTTGAAAGGTCAAGGATTTGGCATATCCCGATCTAGCTCAACCTCCTGAATCTGTCATTCAGCATCCCGTGTGCAGCCTGGATAGCTCAGTCGGTAGAGCATCAGACTTTTAATCTGAGGGTCCAGGGTTCAAGTCCCTGTTCGGGCGTTGTCTTTAGCGCCGTTTGCCTGCTATGAAATAGTGTAAACGAAGTGTGCTTTAGATCATAAAGCGCTCATTTCCTGTGTGAAAATCCACAGGTGATGGCTTCACTATCCGTCTCTTCATATGTACGACAGTAGCGAGTGTTTGTCAAAAAATGGTGGTAGTCGCTGTTATTTTAAGCCAGTGCGGTGCACTTTAATCTGCGTGTAAATGGAACCACACTTCCCCTTGTTTCATGGGTAGTGTGGTTCCTTTCGTCAACCTTCGTTTTCATGGTAAAGCTTCAAATGTGCCGTTTGTACTAGAAATTGTTTTAATCGGAGCAACGGGGGCGCTGAAATACTTTGCTGTTGAAAAAAATGTAATAACTGACCTCGACGTGATTCGAACACGCAACCTTCTGATCTGGAGTCAGACGCGCTACCGTTGCGCCACGAAGTCTAATTGCACTTGCTGGACGGGCTGCTTGCACCACTTTTGCATGTATTAGCAACGGGCCTGTGCCAGATATCACAGATTATGAATTCTTCATGTATATATATATATATGTATATCCAAATATGGGTCAGAATTCTGATCCTGTCAGTCATTAGTTTTGGCTTTCAGCATTCTTGTGGTTTCATGAGAAAATGTACAGATTGTGTCAAACAATGCCTACTAAATTTTCAGGTTGATGTGAATAATGTGACTGCTTTTCTCTCACAAATTGCAAGGTACATGTTGAGAGAATACAAAGAAACCCTCACAGGCTTAATGCTAAATGCAGTGCATCTAAAACAAAATGGTCACAATGTGACACCTGTGAGTGGCATTTAGGTTTGCGACTTCCCAAAAGTTGACCAATTTGTGGAAGTAATCAAAAAGCATTTCAAGCATTATTCAAGTAGAAATGAAATGTGCACTACGCCACACTTGTTAGGAGTACGATACAACAATATTTGAGGTTGACCATGAAACTAGATAAAGCTGCCACTGGATTCCAGGATTTGACAAATGCTGTACTTCACCAGTAATTGATTTGTGAAATTGGGCGCACTACCAAGGCACTGCATTGATGTAGATTACTGGGGTTTGGCAATGTGATAATTGATCATTGACTGAGGGTCTATCGAACACTTTCTGAGGGGTGACTGATTTGCAGGTGAAAAAACTGCCCGAGATGAAATAGGGTCCCTAACTATCACCTACCTTTGTGGGCAGAGTCCGGAGAGATTGGTCTCAGTTGAAAAACGGACATGATGTCAAATGTATCACAACTAGCTACAGCTAAGCTTATCACTGCTTTGCAGATCGCTGCTTGCTGACAGGATTTCAGATCCTATCTAGACCCACCAGCGGCTTACATTAGAATCGAGCTAGCGGCCAGATAGCAGCATGAATACATCAGTAAGTTAGGCTATCAATATAGCAGCGAACTAACGTCAGCAGTTTCAAATGGCAAGTAAATTCTAATTGTATGAAGGGAGCCTGGCCGGAAAACCTTGAGACAAAAAAACTTACACCTGTTTTAGAAAGACAATGGACCAATCCTCTTTTTCTTATTGTTCATTCTAACTAGCTAAATTAGCAATAATCCATAACTGGTCATTTGAAGACTTACAGCAAATATAGACGATGTTAATATCGATGAGGACAATCAGGTAGACCTCCTCGCACTCTTTCAAAAAATGAGTTGGCATGGCTGTACATACTATTGCTGGCTGCACATACTCCAAAATTATTGTGATATCTCAATATAATTGAACAATATATATGATGTATTACTAGACTAAATATTATTTACTATTGCCGTAAATATAGGGTACACTGCCACTGCCTTTCAGGATTCGAAAGGTCAAGGATTTGGCATATCCCGATCTAGCTCAACCTCCTGAATCTGTCATTCAGCATCCCGTGTACAGCCCGGATAGCTCAGTCGGTAGAGCATCAGACTTTTAATCTGAGGGTCCAGGGTTCAAGTCCCTGTTCGGGCGTTGTCTTTAGCGCCGTTTGCCTGGTATGAAATAGTGTAAACGAAGTGTGCTTTAGATCATAAAGCGCTCATTTCCTGTGTGAAAATCCACAGGTGATGGCTTCACTATCCGTCTCTTCATATGTACGACAGTAGCGAGTGTTTGTCAAAAAATGGTGGTAGTCGCTGTTATTTTAAGCCAGTGCGGTGCACTTTAATCTGCGTGTAAATGGAACCACACTTCCCCTTGTTTCATGGGTAGTGTGGTTCCTTTCGTCAACCTTCGTTTTCATGGTAAAGCTTCAAATGTGCCGTTTGTACTAGAAATTGTTTTAATCGGAGCAACGGGGGCGCTGAAATACTTTGCTGTTGAAAAAAATGCAATAACAGACCTCGACGTGATTCGAACACGCAACCTTCTGATCTGGAGTCAGACGCGCTACCGTTGCGCCACAAAGTCTAATTGCACTTGCTGGACGGGCTGCTTGCACCACTTTTGCATGTATTAGCAACGGGCCTGTGCCAGATATCACAGATTATGAATTCTTCATGTATATATATATATGCATATCCAAATATGGGTCAGAATTCTGATCCTGTCAGTCATTAGTTTTGGCTTTCAGCATTCTTGTGGTTTCATGAGAAAATGTACAGATTGTGTCAAACAATGCCTACTAAATTTTCAGGTTGATGTGAATAATGTGACTGCTTTTCTCTCACAAATTGCAAGTTACATGTTGAGAGAATACAAAGAAACCCTCACAGGCTTAATGCTAAATGCAGTGCATCTAAAACAAAATGGTCACAATGTGACACCTGTGAGTGGCATTTAGGTTTGCGACTTCCCAAAAGTTGACCAATTTGTGGAAGTAATCAAAAAGCATTTCAAGCATTATTCAAGTAGAAATGAAATGTGCACTACGCCACACTTGTTAGGAGTACGATACAACAATATTTGGGGTTGACCATGAAACTAGATAAAGCTGCCACTGGATTCCAGGATTTAACAAATGCTGTACTTCACCAGTAATTGATTTTTGAAATTTGGCGCACTACCAAGGCACTGCATTGATGTAGATTACTGGGGTTTGGCAATGTGATAATTGATCATTGACTGAGGGTCTATCGAACACTTTCTGAGGGCTGACTGATTTGCAGGGGAGAAAACTGCCCGAGATGAAATAGGGTCCCTAACTATCACCTACCTTTGTGGGCAGAGTCCGGAGAGATTGGTCTCAGTTGAAAAACGGACATGATGTCAAATGTATCACAACTAGCTACAGCTAAGCTTATCACTGCTTTGCAGATCGCTGCTTGCTGACAGGATTTCAGATCCTATCTAGACCCACAGCGGCTTACATTAGAATCGAGCTAGCGGCCAGATAGCAGCATGAATACATCAGTAAGTTAGGCTATCAATATAGCAGGGAACTAACGTCAGCAGTTTCAAATGGCAAGTAAATTCTAATTGTATGAAGGGAGCCTGGCCGGAAAACCTTGAGACAAAAAAACTTACACCTGTTTTAGAAAGACAATGGACCAATCCTCTTTTTCTTATTGTTCATTCTAACTAGCTAAATTAGCAATAATCCATAACTGGTCATTTGAAGACTTACAGCAAATATAGACGATGTTAATGTCGATGAGGACAATCAGGTAGACCTCCTCGCACTCTTTCAAAAAATGAGTTGGCATGGCTGTACATACTATTGCTGGCTGCACATACTCCAAAATTATTGTGATATCTCAATATAATTGAACAATATATATGATGTATTACTAGACTAAATATTATTTACTATTGCCGTAAATATAGGGTACACTGCCACTGCCTTTCAGGATTCGAAAGGTCAAGGATTTGGCATATCCCGATCTAGCTCAACCTCCTGAATCTGTCATTCAGCATCCCGTGTGCAGCCCGGATAGCTCAGTCGGTAGAGCATCAGACTTTTAATCTGAGGGTCCAGGGTTCAAGTCCCTGTTCGGGCGTTGTCTTTAGCGCCGTTTGCCTGCTATGAAATAGTGTAAACGAAGTGTGCTTTAGATCATAAAGCGCTCATTTCCTGTGTGAAAATCCACAGGTGATGGCTTCACTATCCGTCTCTTCATATGTACGACAGTAGCGAGTGTTTGTCAAAAAATGGTGGTAGTCGCTGTTATTTTAAGCCAGTGCGGTGCACTTTAATCTGCGTGTAAATGGAACCACACTTCCCCTTGTTTCATGGGTAGTGTGGTTCCTTTCGTCAACCTTCGTTTTCATGGTAAAGCTTCAAATGTGCCGTTTGTACTAGAAATTGTTTTAATCGAAGCAACGGGGGCGCTGAAATACTTTGCTGTTGAAAAAAATGCAATAACTGACCTCGACGTGATTCGAACACGCAACCTTCTGATCTGGAGTCAGACGCGCTACCGTTGCGCCACGAAGTCTAATTGCACTTGCTGGACGGGCTGCTTGCACCACTTTTGCATGTATTAGCAACGGGCCTGTGCCAGATATCACAGATTATGAATTCTTCATGTATATATATATATGTATATCCAAATATGGGTCAGAATTCTGATCCTGTCAGTCATTAGTTTTGGCTTTCAGCATTCTTGTGGTTTCATGAGAAAATGTGCAGATTGTGTCAAACAATGCCTACTAAATTTTCAGGTTGATGTGAATAATGTGACTGCTTTTCTCTCACAAATTGCAAGGTACATGTTGAGAGAATACAAAGAAACCCTCACAGGCTTAATGCTAAATGCAGTGCATCTAAAACAAAATGGTCACAATGTGACACCTGTGAGTGGCATTTAGGTTTGCGACTTCCCAAAAGTTGACCAATTTGTGGAAGTAATCAAAAAGCATTTCAAGCATTATTCAAGTAGAAATGAAATGTGCACTACGCCACACTTGTTAGGAGTACGATACAACAATATTTGGGGTTGACCATGAAACTAGATAAAGCTGCCACTGGATTCCAGGATTTAACAAATGCTGTACTTCACCAGTAATTGATTTTTGAAATTTGGCGCACTACCAAGGCACTGCATTGATGTAGATTACTGGGGTTTGGCAATGTGATAATTGATCATTGACTGAGGGTCTATCGAACACTTTCTGAGGGCTGACTGACTTGCAGGGGAGAAAACTGCCCGAGATGAAATAGGGTCCCTAACTATCACCTACCTTTGTGGGCAGAGTCCGGAGAGATTGGTCTCAGTTGAAAAACGGACATGATGTCAAATGTATCACAACTAGCTACAGCTAAGCTTATCACTGCTTTGCAGATCGCTGCTTGCTGACAGGATTTCAGATCCTATCTAGACCCACCAGCGGCTTACATTAGAATCGCGCTAGCGGCCAGATAGCAGCATGAATACATCAGTAAGTTAGGCTATCAATATAGCAGCGAACTAACGTCAGCAGTTTCAAATGGCAAGTAAATTCTAATTGTATGAAGGGAGCCTGGCCGGAAAACCTTGAGACAAAAAAACTTACACCTGTTTTAGAAAGACAATGGACCAATCCTCTTTTTCTTATTGTTCATTCTAACTAGCTAAATTAGCAATAATCCATAACTGGTCATTTGAAGACTTACAGCAAATATAGACGATGTTAATATCGATGAGGACAATCAGGTAGACCACCTCGCACTCTTTCAAAAAATGAGTTGGCATGGCTGTACATACTATTGCTGGCTGCACATACTCCAAAATTATTGTGATATCTCAATATAATTGAACAATATATATGATGTATTACTAGACTAAATATTATTTACTATTGCCGTAAATATAGGGTACACTGCCACTGCCTTTCAGGATTTGAAAGGTCAAGGATTTGGCATATCCCGATCTAGCTCAACCTCCTGAATCAGTCATTCAGCATCACGTGTACAGCCCGGATAGCTCAGTCGGTAGAGCATCAGACTTTTAATCTGAGGGTCCAGGGTTCAAGTCCCTGTTCGGGCGTTGTCTTTAGCGCCGTTTGCCTGCTATGAAATAGTGTAAACGAAGTGTGCTTTAGATCATAAAGCGCTCATTTCCTGTGTGAAAATCCACAGGTGATGGCTTCACTATCCGTCTCTTCATATGTACGACAGTAGCGAGTGTTTGTCAAAAAATGGTGGTAGTCGCTGTTATTTTAAGCCAGTGCGGTACACTTTAATCTGCGTGTAAATGGAACCACACTTCCCCTTGTTTCATGGGTAGTGTGGTTCCTTTCGTCAACCTTCGTTTTCATGGTAAAGCTTCAAATGTGCCGTTTGTACTAGAAATTGTTTTAATCGGAGCAACGGGGGCGCTGAAATACTTTGCTGTTGAAAAAAATGTAATAACTGACCTCGACGTGATTCGAACACGCAACCTTCTGATCTGGAGTCAGACGCGCTACCGTTGCGCCACGAAGTCTAATTGCACTTGCTGGACGGGCTGCTTGCACCACTTTTGCATGTATTAGCAACGGGCCTGTGCCAGATATCACAGATTATGAATTCTTCATGTATATATATATACATGTATATCCAAATATGGGTCAGAATTCTGATCCTGTCAGTCATTAGTTTTGGCTTTCAGCATTCTTGTGGTTTCATGAGAAAATGTACAGATTGTGTCAAACAATGCCTACTAAATTTTCAGGTTGATGTGAATAATGTGACTGCTTTTCTCTCACAAATTGCAAGGTACATGTTGAGAGAATACAAAGAAACCCTCACAGGCTTAATGCTAAATGCAGTGCATCTAAAACAAAATGGTCACAATGTGACACCTGTGAGTGGCATTTAGGTTTGCGACTTCCCAAAAGTTGACCAATTTGTGGAAGTAATCAAAAAGCATTTCAAGCATTATTCAAGTAGAAATGAAATGTGCACTACGCCACACTTGTTAGGAGTACGATACAACAATATTTGAGGTTGACCATGAAACTAGATAAAGCTGCCACTGGATTCCAGGATTTGACAAATGCTGTACTTCACCAGTAATTGATTTGTGAAATTGGGCGCACTACCAAGGCACTGCATTGATGTAGATTACTGGGGTTTGGCAATGTGATAATTGATCATTGACTGAGGGTCTATCGAACACTTTCTGAGGGGTGACTGATTTGCAGGTGAAAAAACTGCCCGAGATGAAATAGGGTCCCTAACTATCACCTACCTTTGTGGGCAGAGTCCGGAGAGATTGGTCTCAGTTGAAAAACGGACATGATGTCAAATGTATCACAACTAGCTACAGCTAAGCTTATCACTGCTTTGCAGATCGCTGCTTGCTGACAGGATTTCAGATCCTATCTAGACCCACCAGCGGCTTACATTAGAATCGAGCTAGCGGCCAGATAGCAGCATGAATACATCAGTAAGTTAGGCTATCAATATAGCAGCGAACTAACGTCAGCAGTTTCAAATGGCAAGTAAATTCTAATTGTATGAAGGGAGCCTGGCCGGAAAACCTTGAGACAAAAAAACTTACACCTGTTTTAGAAAGACAATGGACCAATCCTCTTTTTCTTATTGTTCATTCTAACTAGCTAAATTAGCAATAATCCATAACTGGTCATTTGAAGACTTACAGCAAATATAGACGATGTTAATATCGATGAGGACAATCAGGTAGACCTCCTCGCACTCTTTCAAAAAATGAGTTGGCATGGCTGTACATACTATTGCTGGCTGCACATACTCCAAAATTATTGTGATATCTCAATATAATTGAACAATATATATGATGTATTACTAGACTAAATATTATTTACTATTGCCGTAAATATAGGGTACACTGCCACTGCCTTTCAGGATTCGAAAGGTCAAGGATTTGGCATATCCCGATCTAGCTCAACCTCCTGAATCTGTCATTCAGCATCCCGTGTACAGCCTGGATAGCTCAGTCGGTAGAGCATCAGACTTTTAATCTGAGGGTCCAGGGTTCAAGTCCCTGTTCGGGCGTTGTCTTTAGCGCCGTTTGCCTGCTATGAAATAGTGTAAACGAAGTATGCTTTAGATCATAAAGCGCTCATTTCCTGTGTGAAAATCCACAGGTGATGGCTTCACTATCCGTCTCTTCATATGTACGACAGTAGCGAGTGTTTGTCAAAAAATGGTGGTAGTCGCTGTTATTTTAAGCCAGTGCGGTGCACTTTAATCTGCGTGTAAATGGAACCACACTTCCCCTTGTTTCATGGGTAGTGTGGTTCCTTTCGTCAACCTTCGTTTTCATGGTAAAGCTTCAAATGTGCCGTTTGTACTAGAAATTGTTTTAATCGGAGCAACGGGGGCGCTGAAATACTTTGCTGTTGAAAAAAATGTAATAACTGACCTCGACGTGATTCGAACACGCAACCTTCTGATCTGGAGTCAGACGCGCTACCGTTGCGCCACGAAGTCTAATTGCACTTGCTGGACGGGCTGCTTGCACCACTTTTGCATGTATTAGCAACGGGCCTGTGCCAGATATCACAGATTATGAATTCTTCATGTATATATATATATATGTATATCCAAATATGGGTCAGAATTCTGATCCTGTCAGTCATTAGTTTTGGCTTTCAGCATTCTTGTGGTTTCATGAGAAAATGTACAGATTGTGTCAAACAATGCCTACTAAATTTTCAGGTTGATGTGAATAATGTGACTGCTTTTCTCTCACAAATTGCAAGGTACATGTTGAGAGAATACAAAGAAACCCTCACAGGCTTAATGCTAAATGCAGTGCATCTAAAACAAAATGGTCACAATGTGACACCTGTGAGTGGCATTTAGGTTTGCGACTTCCCAAAAGTTGACCAATTTGTGGAAGTAATCAAAAAGCATTTCAAGCATTATTCAAGTAGAAATGAAATGTGCACTACGCCACACTTGTTAGGAGTACGATACAACAATATTTGGGGTTGACCATGAAACTAGATAAAGCTGCCACTGGATTCCAGGATTTGACAAATGCTGTACTTCACCAGTAATTGATTTGTGAAATTGGGCGCACTACCAAGGCACTGCATTGATGTAGATTACTGGGGTTTGGCAATGTGATAATTGATCATTGACTGAGGGTCTATCGAACACTTTCTGAGGGGTGACTGATTTGCAGGTGAAAAAACTGCCCGAGATGAAATAGGGTCCCTAACTATCACCTACCTTTGTGGGCAGAGTCCGGAGAGATTGGTCTCAGTTGAAAAACGGACATGATGTCAAATGTATCACAACTAGCTACAGCTAAGCTTATCACTGCTTTGCAGATCGCTGCTTGCTGACAGGATTTCAGATCCTATCTAGACCCACCAGCGGCTTACATTAGAATCGAGCTAGCGGCCAGATAGCAGCATGAATACATCAGTAAGTTAGGCTATCAATATAGCAGCGAACTAACGTCAGCAGTTTCAAATGGCAAGTAAATTCTAATTGTATGAAGGGAGCCTGGCCGGAAAACCTTGAGACAAAAAAACTTACACCTGTTTTAGAAAGACAATGGACCAATCCTCTTTTTCTTATTGTTCATTCTAACTAGCTAAATTAGCAATAATCCATAACTGGTCATTTGAAGACTTACAGCAAATATAGACGATGTTAATATCGATGAGGACAATCAGGTAGACCTCCTCGCACTCTTTCAAAAAATGAGTTGGCATGGCTGTACATACTATTGCTGGCTGCACATACTCCAAAATTATTGTGATATCTCAATATAATTGAACAATATATATGATGTATTACTAGACTAAATATTATTTACTATTGCCGTAAATATAGGGTACACTGCCACTGCCTTTCAGGATTCGAAAGGTCAAGGATTTGGCATATCCCGATCTAGCTCAACCTCCTGAATCTGTCATTCAGCATCCCGTGTACAGCCTGGATAGCTCAGTCGGTAGAGCATCAGACTTTTAATCTGAGGGTCCAGGGTTCAAGTCCCTGTTCGGGCGTTGTCTTTAGCGCCGTTTGCCTGCTATGAAATAGTGTAAACGAAGTGTGCTTTAGATCATAAAGCGCTCATTTCCTGTGTGAAAATCCAGAGGTGATGGCTTCACTATCCGTCTCTTCATATGTACGACAGTAGCGAGTGTTTGTCAAAAAATGGTGGTAGTCGCTGTTATTTTAAGCCAGTGCGGTGCACTTTAATCTGCGTGTAAATGGAACCACACTTCCCCTTGTTTCATGGGTAGTGTGGTTCCTTTCGTCAACCTTCGTTTTCATGGTAAAGCTTCAAATGTGCCGTTTGTACTAGAAATTGTTTTAATCGGAGCAACGGGGGCGCTGAAATACTTTGCTGTTGAAAAAAATGTAATAACTGACCTCGACGTGATTCGAACACGCAACCTTCTGATCTGGAGTCAGACGCGCTACCGTTGCGCCACGAAGTCTAATTGCACTTGCTGGACGGGCTGCTTGCACCACTTTTGCATGTATTAGCAACGGGCCTGTGCCAGATATCACAGATTATGAATTCTTCATGTATATATATATATATGTATATCCAAATATGGGTCAGAATTCTGATCCTGTCAGTCATTAGTTTTGGCTTTCAGCATTCTTGTGGTTTCATGAGAAAATGTACAGATTGTGTCAAACAATGCCTACTAAATTTTCAGGTTGATGTGAATAATGTGACTGCTTTTCTCTCACAAATTGCAAGGTACATGTTGAGAGAATACAAAGAAACCCTCACAGGCTTAATGCTAAATGCAGTGCATCTAAAACAAAATGGTCACAATGTGACACCTGTGAGTGGCATTTAGGTTTGCGACTTCCCAAAAGTTGACCAATTTGTGGAAGTAATCAAAAAGCATTTCAAGCATTATTCAAGTAGAAATGAAATGTGCACTACGCCACACTTGTTAGGAGTACGATACAACAATATTTGAGGTTGACCATGAAACTAGATAAAGCTGCCACTGGATTCCAGGATTTGACAAATGCTGTACTTCACCAGTAATTGATTTGTGAAATTGGGCGCACTACCAAGGCACTGCATTGATGTAGATTACTGGGGTTTGGCAATGTGATAATTGATCATTGACTGAGGGTCTATCGAACACTTTCTGAGGGGTGACTGATTTGCAGGTGAAAAAACTGCCCGAGATGAAATAGGGTCCCTAACTATCACCTACCTTTGTGGGCAGAGTCCGGAGAGATTGGTCTCAGTTGAAAAACGGACATGATGTCAAATGTATCACAACTAGCTACAGCTAAGCTTATCACTGCTTTGCAGATCGCTGCTTGCTGACAGGATTTCAGATCCTATCTAGACCCACCAGCGGCTTACATTAGAATCGAGCTAGCGGCCAGATAGCAGCATGAATACATCAGTAAGTTAGGCTATCAATATAGCAGCGAACTAACGTCAGCAGTTTCAAATGGCAAGTAAATTCTAATTGTATGAAGGGAGCCTGGCCGGAAAACCTTGAGACAAAAAAACTTACACCTGTTTTAGAAAGACAATGGACCAATCCTCTTTTTCTTATTGTTCATTCTAACTAGCTAAATTAGCAATAATCCATAACTGGTCATTTGAAGACTTACAGCAAATATAGACGATGTTAATATCGATGAGGACAATCAGGTAGACCTCCTCGCACTCTTTCAAAAAATGAGTTGGCATGGCTGTACATACTATTGCTGGCTGCACATACTCCAAAATTATTGTGATATCTCAATATAATTGAACAATATATATGATGTATTACTAGACTAAATATTATTTACTATTGCCGTAAATATAGGGTACACTGCCACTGCCTTTCAGGATTTGAAAGGTCAAGGATTTGGCATATCCCGATCTAGCTCAACCTCCTGAATCTGTCATTCAGCATCCCGTGTGCAGCCCGGATAGCTCAGTCGGTAGAGCATCAGACTTTTAATCTGAGGGTCCAGGGTTCAAGTCCCTGTTCGGGCGTTGTCTTTAGCGCCGTTTGCCTGCTATGAAATAGTGTAAACGAAGTGTGCTTTAGATCATAAAGCGCTCATTTCCTGTGTGAAAATCCACAGGTGATGGCTTCACTATCCGTCTCTTCATATGTACGACAGTAGCGAGTGTTTGTCAAAAAATGGTGGTAGTCGCTGTTATTTTAAGCCAGTGCGGTGCACTTTAATCTGCGTGTAAATGGAACCACACTTCCCCTTGTTTCATGGGTAGTGTGGTTCCTTTCGTCAACCTTCGTTTTCATGGTAAAGCTTCAAATGTGCCGTTTGTACTAGAAATTGTTTTAATCGGAGCAACGGGGGCGCTGAAATACTTTGCTGTTGAAAAAAATGCAATAACTGACCTCGACGTGATTCGAACACGCAACCTTCTGATCTGGAGTCAGACGCGCTACCGTTGCGCCACAAAGTCTAATTGCACTTGCTGGACGGGCTGCTTGCACCACTTTTGCATGTATTAGCAACGGGCCTGTGCCAGATATCACAGATTATGAATTCTTCATGTATATCCAAATATGGGTCAGAATTCTGATCCTGTCAGTCATTAGTTTTGGCTTTCAGCATTCTTGTGGTTTCATGAGAAAATGTACAGATTGTGTCAAACAATGCCTACTAAATTTTCAGGTTGATGTGAATAATGTGACTGCTTTTCTCTCACAAATTGCAAGGTACATGTTGAGAGAATACAAAGAAACCCTCACAGGCTTAATGCTAAATGCAGTGCATCTAAAACAAAATGGTCACAATGTGACACCTGTGAGTGGCATTTAGGTTTGCGACTTCCCAAAAGTTGACCAATTTGTGGAAGTAATCAAAAAGCATTTCAAGCATTATTCAAGTAGAAATGAAATGTGCACTACGCCACACTTGTTAGGAGTACGATACAACAATATTTGAGGTTGACCATGAAACTAGATAAAGCTGCCACTGGATTCCAGGATTTGACAAATGCTGTACTTCACCAGTAATTGATTTGTGAAATTGGGCGCACTACCAAGGCACTGCATTGATGTAGATTACTGGGGTTTGGCAATGTGATAATTGATCATTGACTGAGGGTCTATCGAACACTTTCTGAGGGGTGACTGATTTGCAGGTGAAAAAACTGCCCGAGATGAAATAGGGTCCCTAACTATCACCTACCTTTGTGGGCAGAGTCCGGAGAGATTGGTCTCAGTTGAAAAACGGACATGATGTCAAATGTATCACAACTAGCTACAGCTAAGCTTATCACTGCTTTGCAGATCGCTGCTTGCTGACAGGATTTCAGATCCTATCTAGACCCACCAGCGGCTTACATTAGAATCGAGCTAGCGGCCAGATAGCAGCATGAATACATCAGTAAGTTAGGCTATCAATATAGCAGCGAACTAACGTCAGCAGTTTCAAATGGCAAGTAAATTCTAATTGTATGAAGGGAGCCTGGCCGGAAAACCTTGAGACAAAAAAACTTACACCTGTTTTAGAAAGACAATGGACCAATCCTCTTTTTCTTATTGTTCATTCTAACTAGCTAAATTAGCAATAATCCATAACTGGTCATTTGAAGACTTACAGCAAATATAGACGATGTTAATATCGATGAGGACAATCAGGTAGACCTCCTCGCACTCTTTCAAAAAATGAGTTGGCATGGCTGTACATACTATTGCTGGCTGCACATACTCCAAAATTATTGTGATATCTCAATATAATTGAACAATATATATGATGTATTACTAGACTAAATATTATTTACTATTGCCGTAAATATAGGGTACACTGCCACTGCCTTTCAGGATTCGAAAGGTCAAGGATTTGGCATATCCCGATCTAGCTCAACCTCCTGAATCTGTCATTCAGCATCCCGTGTACAGCCTGGATAGCTCAGTCGGTAGAGCATCAGACTTTTAATCTGAGGGTCCAGGGTTCAAGTCCCTGTTCGGGCGTTGTCTTTAGCGCCGTTTGCCTGCTATGAAATAGTGTAAACGAAGTGTGCTTTAGATCATAAAGCGCTCATTTCCTGTGTGAAAATCCACAGGTGATGGCTTCACTATCCGTCTCTTCATATGTACGACAGTAGCGAGTGTTTGTCAAAAAATGGTGGTAGTCGCTGTTATTTTAAGCCAGTGCGGTGCACTTTAATCTGCGTGTAAATGGAACCACACTTCCCCTTGTTTCATGGGTAGTGTGGTTCCTTTCGTCAACCTTCGTTTTCATGGTAAAGCTTCAAATGTGCCGTTTGTACTAGAAATTGTTTTAATCGGAGCAACGGGGGCGCTGAAATACTTTGCTGTTGAAAAAAATGTAATAACTGACCTCGACGTGATTCGAACACGCAACCTTCTGATCTGGAGTCAGACGCGCTACCGTTGCGCCACGAAGTCTAATTGCACTTGCTGGACGGGCTGCTTGCACCACTTTTGCATGTATTAGCAACGGGCCTGTGCCAGATATCACAGATTATGAATTCTTCATGTATATATATATATATGTATATCCAAATATGGGTCAGAATTCTGATCCTGTCAGTCATTAGTTTTGGCTTTCAGCATTCTTGTGGTTTCATGAGAAAATGTACAGATTGTGTCAAACAATGCCTACTAAATTTTCAGGTTGATGTGAATAATGTGACTGCTTTTCTCTCACAAATTGCAAGGTACATGTTGAGAGAATACAAAGAAACCCTCACAGGCTTAATGCTAAATGCAGTGCATCTAAAACAAAATGGTCACAATGTGACACCTGTGAGTGGCATTTAGGTTTGCGACTTCCCAAAAGTTGACCAATTTGTGGAAGTAATCAAAAAGCATTTCAAGCATTATTCAAGTAGAAATGAAATGTGCACTACGCCACACTTGTTAGGAGTACGATACAACAATATTTGAGGTTGACCATGAAACTAGATAAAGCTGCCACTGGATTCCAGGATTTGACAAATGCTGTACTTCACCAGTAATTGATTTGTGAAATTGGGCGCACTACCAAGGCACTGCATTGATGTAGATTACTGGGGTTTGGCAATGTGATAATTGATCATTGACTGAGGGTCTATCGAACACTTTCTGAGGGGTGACTGATTTGCAGGTGAAAAAACTGCCCGAGATGAAATAGGGTCCCTAACTATCACCTACCTTTGTGGGCAGAGTCCGGAGAGATTGGTCTCAGTTGAAAAACGGACATGATGTCAAATGTATCACAACTAGCTACAGCTAAGCTTATCACTGCTTTGCAGATCGCTGCTTGCTGACAGGATTTCAGATCCTATCTAGACCCACCAGCGGCTTACATTAGAATCGAGCTAGCGGCCAGATAGCAGCATGAATACATCAGTAAGTTAGGCTATCAATATAGCAGCGAACTAACGTCAGCAGTTTCAAATGGCAAGTAAATTCTAATTGTATGAAGGGAGCCTGGCCGGAAAACCTTGAGACAAAAAAACTTACACCTGTTTTAGAAAGACAATGGACCAATCCTCTTTTTCTTATTGTTCATTCTAACTAGCTAAATTAGCAATAATCCATAACTGGTCATTTGAAGACTTACAGCAAATATAGACGATGTTAATATCGATGAGGACAATCAGGTAGACCTCCTCGCACTCTTTCAAAAAATGAGTTGGCATGGCTGTACATACTATTGCTGGCTGCACATACTCCAAAATTATTGTGATATCTCAATATAATTGAACAATATATATGATGTATTACTAGACTAAATATTATTTACTATTGCCGTAAATATAGGGTACACTGCCACTGCCTTTCAGGATTTGAAAGGTCAAGGATTTGGCATATCCCGATCTAGCTCAACCTCCTGAATCTGTCATTCAGCATCCCGTGTGCAGCCCGGATAGCTCAGTCGGTAGAGCATCAGACTTTTAATCTGAGGGTCCAGGGTTCAAGTCCCTGTTCGGGCGTTGTCTTTAGCGCCGTTTGCCTGCTATGAAATAGTGTAAACGAAGTGTGCTTTAGATCATAAAGCGCTCATTTCCTGTGTGAAAATCCACAGGTGATGGCTTCACTATCCGTCTCTTCATATGTACGACAGTAGCGAGTGTTTGTCAAAAAATGGTGGTAGTCGCTGTTATTTTAAGCCAGTGCGGTGCACTTTAATCTGCGTGTAAATGGAACCACACTTCCCCTTGTTTCATGGGTAGTGTGGTTCCTTTCGTCAACCTTCGTTTTCATGGTAAAGCTTCAAATGTGCCGTTTGTACTAGAAATTGTTTTAATCGGAGCAACGGGGGCGCTGAAATACTTTGCTGTTGAAAAAAATGCAATAACTGACCTCGACGTGATTCGAACACGCAACCTTCTGATCTGGAGTCAGACGCGCTACCGTTGCGCCACAAAGTCTAATTGCACTTGCTGGACGGGCTGCTTGCACCACTTTTGCATGTATTAGCAACGGGCCTGTGCCAGATATCACAGATTATGAATTCTTCATGTATATCCAAATATGGGTCAGAATTCTGATCCTGTCAGTCATTAGTTTTGGCTTTCAGCATTCTTGTGGTTTCATGAGAAAATGTACAGATTGTGTCAAACAATGCCTACTAAATTTTCAGGTTGATGTGAATAATGTGACTGCTTTTCTCTCACAAATTGCAAGGTACATGTTGAGAGAATACAAAGAAACCCTCACAGGCTTAATGCTAAATGCAGTGCATCTAAAACAAAATGGTCACAATGTGACACCTGTGAGTGGCATTTAGGTTTGCGACTTCCCAAAAGTTGACCAATTTGTGGAAGTAATCAAAAAGCATTTCAAGCATTATTCAAGTAGAAATGAAATGTGCACTACGCCACACTTGTTAGGAGTACGATACAACAATATTTGGGGTTGACCATGAAACTAGATAAAGCTGCCACTGGATTCCAGGATTTGACAAATGCTGTACTTCACCAGTAATTGATTTTTGAAATTGGGCGCACTACCAAGGCACTGCATTGATGTAGATTACTGGGGTTTGGCAATGTGATAATTGATCATTGACTGAGGGTCTATCGAACACTTTCTGAGGGGTGACTGATTTGCAGGTGAAAAAACTGCCCGAGATGAAATAGGGTCCCTAACTATCACCTACCTTTGTGGGCAGAGTCCGGAGAGATTGGTCTCAGTTGAAAAACGGACATGATGTCAAATGTATCACAACTAGCTACAGCTAAGCTTATCACTGCTTTGCAGATCGCTGCTTGCTGACAGGATTTCAGATCCTATCTAGACCCACCAGCGGCTTACATTAGAATCGAGCTAGCGGCCAGATAGCAGCATGAATACATCAGTAAGTTAGGCTATCAATATAGCAGCGAACTAACGTCAGCAGTTTCAAATGGCAAGTAAATTCTAATTGTATGAAGGGAGCCTGGCCGGAAAACCTTGAGACAAAAAAACTTACACCTGTTTTAGAAAGACAATGGACCAATCCTCTTTTTCTTATTGTTCATTCTAACTAGCTAAATTAGCAATAATCCATAACTGGTCATTTGAAGACTTACAGCAAATATAGACGATGTTAATATCGATGAGGACAATCAGGTAGACCTCCTCGCACTCTTTCAAAAAATGAGTTGGCATGGCTGTACATACTATTGCTGGCTGCACATACTCCAAAATTATTGTGATATCTCAATATAATTGAACAATATATATGATGTATTACTAGACTAAATATTATTTACTATTGCCGTAAATATAGGGTACACTGCCACTGCCTTTCAGGATTCGAAAGGTCAAGGATTTGGCATATCCCGATCTAGCTCAACCTCCTGAATCTGTCATTCAGCATCCCGTGGACAGCCTGGATAGCTCAGTCGGTAGAGCATCAGACTTTTAATCTGAGGGTCCAGGGTTCAAGTCCCTGTTCGGGCGTTGTCTTTAGCGCCGTTTGCCTGCTATGAAATAGTGTAAACGAAGTGTGCTTTAGATCATAAAGCGCTCATTTCCTGTGTGAAAATCCACAGGTGATGGCTTCACTATCCGTCTCTTCATATGTACGACAGTAGCGAGTGTTTGTCAAAAAATGGTGGTAGTCGCTGTTATTTTAAGCCAGTGCGGTGCACTTTAATCTGCGTGTAAATGGAACCACACTTCCCCTTGTTTCATGGGTAGTGTGGTTCCTTTCGTCAACCTTCGTTTTCATGGTAAAGCTTCAAATGTGCCGTTTGTACTAGAAATTGTTTTAATCGGAGCAACGGGGGCGCTGAAATACTTTGCTGTTGAAAAAAATGTAATAACTGACCTCGACGTGATTCGAACACGCAACCTTCTGATCTGGAGTCAGACGCGCTACCGTTGCGCCACGAAGTCTAATTGCACTTGCTGGACGGGCTGCTTGCACCACTTTTGCATGTATTAGCAACGGGCCTGTGCCAGATATCACAGATTATGAATTCTTCATGTATATATATATATATGTATATCCAAATATGGGTCAGAATTCTGATCCTGTCAGTCATTAGTTTTGGCTTTCAGCATTCTTGTGGTTTCATGAGAAAATGTACAGATTGTGTCAAACAATGCCTACTAAATTTTCAGGTTGATGTGAATAATGTGACTGCTTTTCTCTCACAAATTGCAAGGTACATGTTGAGAGAATACAAAGAAACCCTCACAGGCTTAATGCTAAATGCAGTGCATCTAAAACAAAATGGTCACAATGTGACACCTGTGAGTGGCATTTAGGTTTGCGACTTCCCAAAAGTTGACCAATTTGTGGAAGTAATCAAAAAGCATTTCAAGCATTATTCAAGTAGAAATGAAATGTGCACTACGCCACACTTGTTAGGAGTACGATACAACAATATTTGAGGTTGACCATGAAACTAGATAAAGCTGCCACTGGATTCCAGGATTTGACAAATGCTGTACTTCACCAGTAATTGATTTGTGAAATTGGGCGCACTACCAAGGCACTGCATTGATGTAGATTACTGGGGTTTGGCAATGTGATAATTGATCATTGACTGAGGGTCTATCGAACACTTTCTGAGGGGTGACTGATTTGCAGGTGAAAAAACTGCCCGAGATGAAATAGGGTCCCTAACTATCACCTACCTTTGTGGGCAGAGTCCGGAGAGATTGGTCTCAGTTGAAAAACGGACATGATGTCAAATGTATCACAACTAGCTACAGCTAAGCTTATCACTGCTTTGCAGATCGCTGCTTGCTGACAGGATTTCAGATCCTATCTAGACCCACCAGCGGCTTACATTAGAATCGAGCTAGCGGCCAGATAGCAGCATGAATACATCAGTAAGTTAGGCTATCAATATAGCAGCGAACTAACGTCAGCAGTTTCAAATGGCAAGTAAATTCTAATTGTATGAAGGGAGCCTGGCCGGAAAACCTTGAGACAAAAAAACTTACACCTGTTTTAGAAAGA
Source organism: Synaphobranchus kaupii (assembly GCA_029718625.1). NCBI lineage: Eukaryota > Metazoa > Chordata > Actinopteri > Anguilliformes > Synaphobranchidae > Synaphobranchus > Synaphobranchus kaupii. Next base: position 29,787,008 of record CM056383.1, on the reverse strand, counting down.
CAATGGACCAATCCTCTTTTTCTTATTGTTCATTCTAACTAGCTAAATTAGCAATAATCCATAACTGGTCATTTGAAGACTTACAGCAAATATAGACGATGTTAATATCGATGAGGACAATCAGGTAGACCTCCTCGCACTCTTTCAAAAAATGAGTTGGCATGGCTGTACATACTATTGCTGGCTGCACATACTCCAAAATTATTGTGATATCTCAATATAATTGAACAATATATATGATGTATTACTAGACTAAATATTATTTACTATTGCCGTAAATATAGGGTACACTGCCACTGCCTTTCAGGATTCGAAAGGTCAAGGATTTGGCATATCCCGATCTAGCTCAACCTCCTGAATCTGTCATTCAGCATCCCGTGTACAGCCTGGATAGCTCAGTCGGTAGAGCATCAGACTTTTAATCTGAGGGTCCAGGGTTCAAGTCCCTGTTCGGGCGTTGTCTTTAGCGCCGTTTGCCTGCTATGAAATAGTGTAAACGAAGTGTGCTTTAGATCATAAAGCGCTCATTTCCTGTGTGAAAATCCACAGGTGATGGCTTCACTATCCGTCTCTTCATATGTACGACAGTAGCGAGTGTTTGTCAAAAAATGGTGGTAGTCGCTGTTATTTTAAGCCAGTGCGGTGCACTTTAATCTGCGTGTAAATGGAACCACACTTCCCCTTGTTTCATGGGTAGTGTGGTTCCTTTCGTCAACCTTCGTTTTCATGGTAAAGCTTCAAATGTGCCGTTTGTACTAGAAATTGTTTTAATCGGAGCAACGGGGGCGCTGAAATACTTTGCTGTTGAAAAAAATGTAATAACTGACCTCGACGTGATTCGAACACGCAACCTTCTGATCTGGAGTCAGACGCGCTACCGTTGCGCCACGAAGTCTAATTGCACTTGCTGGACGGGCTGCTTGCACCACTTTTGCATGTATTAGCAACGGGCCTGTGCCAGATATCACAGATTATGAATTCTTCATGTATATATATATATATGTATATCCAAATATGGGTCAGAATTCTGATCCTGTCAGTCATTAGTTTTGGCTTTCAGCATTCTTGTGGTTTCATGAGAAAATGTACAGATTGTGTCAAACAATGCCTACTAAATTTTCAGGTTGATGTGAATAATGTGACTGCTTTTCTCTCACAAATTGCAAGGTACATGTTGAGAGAATACAAAGAAACCCTCACAGGCTTAATGCTAAATGCAGTGCATCTAAAACAAAATGGTCACAATGTGACACCTGTGAGTGGCATTTAGGTTTGCGACTTCCCAAAAGTTGACCAATTTGTGGAAGTAATCAAAAAGCATTTCAAGCATTATTCAAGTAGAAATGAAATGTGCACTACGCCACACTTGTTAGGAGTACGATACAACAATATTTGAGGTTGACCATGAAACTAGATAAAGCTGCCACTGGATTCCAGGATTTGACAAATGCTGTACTTCACCAGTAATTGATTTGTGAAATTGGGCGCACTACCAAGGCACTGCATTGATGTAGATTACTGGGGTTTGGCAATGTGATAATTGATCATTGACTGAGGGTCTATCGAACACTTTCTGAGGGGTGACTGATTTGCAGGTGAAAAAACTGCCCGAGATGAAATAGGGTCCCTAACTATCACCTACCTTTGTGGGCAGAGTCCGGAGAGATTGGTCTCAGTTGAAAAACGGACATGATGTCAAATGTATCACAACTAGCTACAGCTAAGCTTATCACTGCTTTGCAGATCGCTGCTTGCTGACAGGATTTCAGATCCTATCTAGACCCACCAGCGGCTTACATTAGAATCGAGCTAGCGGCCAGATAGCAGCATGAATACATCAGTAAGTTAGGCTATCAATATAGCAGCGAACTAACGTCAGCAGTTTCAAATGGCAAGTAAATTCTAATTGTATGAAGGGAGCCTGGCCGGAAAACCTTGAGACAAAAAAACTTACACCTGTTTTAGAAAGACAATGGACCAATCCTCTTTTTCTTATTGTTCATTCTAACTAGCTAAATTAGCAATAATCCATAACTGGTCATTTGAAGACTTACAGCAAATATAGACGATGTTAATATCGATGAGGACAATCAGGTAGACCTCCTCGCACTCTTTCAAAAAATGAGTTGGCATGGCTGTACATACTATTGCTGGCTGCACATACTCCAAAATTATTGTGATATCTCAATATAATTGAACAATATATATGATGTATTACTAGACTAAATATTATTTACTATTGCCGTAAATATAGGGTACACTGCCACTGCCTTTCAGGATTTGAAAGGTCAAGGATTTGGCATATCCCGATCTAGCTCAACCTCCTGAATCTGTCATTCAGCATCCCGTGTGCAGCCCGGATAGCTCAGTCGGTAGAGCATCAGACTTTTAATCTGAGGGTCCAGGGTTCAAGTCCCTGTTCGGGCGTTGTCTTTAGCGCCGTTTGCCTGCTATGAAATAGTGTAAACGAAGTGTGCTTTAGATCATAAAGCGCTCATTTCCTGTGTGAAAATCCACAGGTGATGGCTTCACTATCCGTCTCTTCATATGTACGACAGTAGCGAGTGTTTGTCAAAAAATGGTGGTAGTCGCTGTTATTTTAAGCCAGTGCGGTGCACTTTAATCTGCGTGTAAATGGAACCACACTTCCCCTTGTTTCATGGGTAGTGTGGTTCCTTTCGTCAACCTTCGTTTTCATGGTAAAGCTTCAAATGTGCCGTTTGTACTAGAAATTGTTTTAATCGGAGCAACGGGGGCGCTGAAATACTTTGCTGTTGAAAAAAATGCAATAACTGACCTCGACGTGATTCGAACACGCAACCTTCTGATCTGGAGTCAGACGCGCTACCGTTGCGCCACAAAGTCTAATTGCACTTGCTGGACGGGCTGCTTGCACCACTTTTGCATGTATTAGCAACGGGCCTGTGCCAGATATCACAGATTATGAATTCTTCATGTATATCCAAATATGGGTCAGAATTCTGATCCTGTCAGTCATTAGTTTTGGCTTTCAGCATTCTTGTGGTTTCATGAGAAAATGTACAGATTGTGTCAAACAATGCCTACTAAATTTTCAGGTTGATGTGAATAATGTGACTGCTTTTCTCTCACAAATTGCAAGGTACATGTTGAGAGAATACAAAGAAACCCTCACAGGCTTAATGCTAAATGCAGTGCATCTAAAACAAAATGGTCACAATGTGACACCTGTGAGTGGCATTTAGGTTTGCGACTTCCCAAAAGTTGACCAATTTGTGGAAGTAATCAAAAAGCATTTCAAGCATTATTCAAGTAGAAATGAAATGTGCACTACGCCACACTTGTTAGGAGTACGATACAACAATATTTGGGGTTGACCATGAAACTAGATAAAGCTGCCACTGGATTCCAGGATTTGACAAATGCTGTACTTCACCAGTAATTGATTTGTGAAATTGGGCGCACTACCAAGGCACTGCATTGATGTAGATTACTGGGGTTTGGCAATGTGATAATTGATCATTGACTGAGGGTCTATCGAACACTTTCTGAGGGGTGACTGATTTGCAGGTGAAAAAACTGCCCGAGATGAAATAGGGTCCCTAACTATCACCTACCTTTGTGGGCAGAGTCCGGAGAGATTGGTCTCAGTTGAAAAACGGACATGATGTCAAATGTATCACAACTAGCTACAGCTAAGCTTATCACTGCTTTGCAGATCGCTGCTTGCTGACAGGATTTCAGATCCTATCTAGACCCACCAGCGGCTTACATTAGAATCGAGCTAGCGGCCAGATAGCAGCATGAATACATCAGTAAGTTAGGCTATCAATATAGCAGCGAACTAACGTTAGCAGTTTCAAATGGCAAGTAAATTCTAATTGTATGAAGGGAGCCTGGCCGGAAAACCTTGAGACAAAAAAACTTACACCTGTTTTAGAAAGATAATGGACCAATCCTGTTTTTCTTATTGTTCATTCTAACTAGCTAAATTAGCAATAATCCATAACTGGTCATTGGAAGACTTACAGCAAATATAGACGATGTTAATATCGATGAGGACAATCAGGTAGACCTCCTCGCACTCTTTCAAAAAATGAGTTGGCATGGCAGTACATACTATTGCTGGCTGCACATACTCCAAAATTATTGTGATATCTCAATATAATTGAACAATATATATGATGTATTACTAGCCTAAATATTTTATATTGCCGTAAATATAGGGTACACTGCCACTGCCTTTCAGGATTCGAAAGGTCAAGGATTTGGCATATCCCGATCTAGCTCAACCTCCTGAATCTGTCATTCAGCCTCTCGTGTACAGCCCGGATAGCTCAGTCGGTAGAGCATCAGACTTTTAATCTGAGGGTCCAGGGTTCAAGTCCCTGTTCGGGCGTTGTCTTTCACACCGTTTGCCTGATATGAAATAGTGTAAACGAAGTGTGTTTTAGATCATAAAGCGCTAATTTCCTGTGTGAAAATCCATAGATGATGCCTTCACTCTCCGTCTCTTCATATGTACGACAGTAGCGAGTGTTCGTCAAAAAAATGGTGGAAGTCGCTGTTATTTAAAGCCAGTGTGGTGCACTTTAATCTGCGTGTAAATGGAACCACACTTCCCCTTGTTTCATGGGTAGTGTGTTTCCTTTCGTCAACCTAAGCGGCCCTTCGTTTTCATGGTAAGGCTTCCAATGTGCCATTTGTAGTAGAAATTGTTTTAATCGAAGCAACGGGAGCGCTGAAATTCTTTGCTTTTGAAAAAAATTTAATAACTCAACATGATTTGAACACGCAACCTTCTGATCAGGAGTCAGACGCAGTACCGTTGCGCCATGAAGTCCAATTGCTTACTATGGAAGGGCTGCTTGTGGCAGTTTTGCATGTATAAGCAACGGGCCCATGCCAAATATCACAGATTATGAATTCTTCATATACAGACCCTTTCCAAAAAATTTGAATATCATGGAAAAGTTGTTTAATTTCCATAATTCCATTCAAAAAGTTAAACTTTCATAGATTATAGATTCAGGGCCCACAATTTAAACGATTTCAAGTATTTATTTGTTTATTTTTACATAATTTGGGCTTCCAGCTCATAAAACCCATGAAAACAGGAATTCAAAAAATTAGAATACTGTGAAGAAATCACCATTTACTTCTCAGTTTTTGTAGAAAAAAAAGAAAGAAATTAGGATCACATCAAATCAATCAAAATATGGTACTTTCAAAACGATATGTCAATCTTCAATACTTGGTTGGGAATCCCTTTGCCTTAATCACTGCCTCGATGCGACGTGGCATTGAGGCAATCAGCCTGTGGCATTGCCTGGGAGTTATGGAAGCCCAGATTTCCTTGATGCTTGCTGTCAGCTCTTCTTTGTTGTTGGGTCTGGTGGCCCTCATTTTCCTCTTGAGAATACCCCATAGATTCTCAATGGGGTTTAGGTCCGGCGAGTTGGCTGGCCAGTCAAGCACTGTGATGGCATGGGCATCAAACCAGGTTTTGGTGCTTCTGGCGGTATGGGCAGGGGCCAGGTCCTGCTGGAAGATGAAATCTGCATCTCCATACAGATCCTCAGCAGAAGGAATCATGAAGTCCTCTAAAACATTCTGGTAGACTGTTGCGGTGACCTTGGATTTAAGAAAGCAGAGTTTACCAACACCTGCACTGGACATTGCACCCCAAATCATGACTGACTGTGGATATTTCACACTGGACCTCAAGCAGCTTGGGTTCTGTTCCTCACCCGTCTTCCTCCAAACCCTTGGACCTTGATTCCCGAATGAAAGGCACACTTTACTTTCATCGGAAAAGAGGACCTTGGACCACTGGCCAACAGTCCAGTCCTTCTTCTCCTTGGCCCAGTGGAGACGCTTCCTACGTTGGCTCAGGTTCAGATGTGGCTTGACCCGAGGAACCCGACAATTGTAGCCCATCTCCCGGATGCGTCTGAATGTGGTGGTTTTTGAAGCTGTGACTCCCGCCTCATTCCACTCTTTCTGGATCTCTGCCAGATTCTTGAATCTTCTCTGTTTGATAATCCGCTGAAGCCCACGGTCATCTCTTTTGCTGGTGCATCTTCTCCTGCCACATTTTGCCCTTCCACTAGACTTTCCATTGATATGCTTGGACACAGCACTCTGTGAACAGCCAGCCTCCTTAGCTATGAACTTTTGTGGCTTACCCATCCTATGGAGGGTATCAATGATGGTCTTCTGGCCAGTTGGCATGTCTGCAGTCTTCCCCATATTGAACCGAACTGAGACATTTGAACCAAACTGAAGCAATTTAATGACACCTGGGGAAACCTGTGCAGGTGCTTTGTGATTAGTAGATGATTAGTGTGTGACACTCAGTTTAAAACATTCATGCCCTGCAAAATTTGGGCTGATTTCTTCACAGTATTCTAATTTTATGAATTCCTGTTTTCGTGGGTTTTATGAGCTGGAAGCCCAAATTATGTAAAAATAAACAAATAAATACTTGAAATCGTTTAAATTGTGGGCCCTGAATCTATAATCTATGAAAGTTTAACTTTTTGAATGGAATTATGGAAATTAAACAACTTTTCCATGATATTCTAATTTTTTGGAAAGGGTCTGTATATATATATCCAAATATGGGTCAGAATTCTGATCCTGTCAGTCATGAGTTTTGGCTTTCATTACATTACATTACATTCATTTAGCAGATGCTTTTATCCAAAGCGACGTACAATAAGTGCATACAGAGACATCATCAAGATCACTACAGAACAGACAAGACAAAGCACATCCTTCCGATAATGTAGCAGCTATCCCTAGTAATGAACGTTGACTGTAGTTCACAGTAAGCTGTGGGTAAATCAGCTATACTACACTTCTATTCTAAATACCATTATAAACTATAACAAACAGACAGGAAAAACACAGGGCACTAGTAAACACAGGGAACTGATATTCCTAGGTTAGAACATCAGTCAAGGTGGAGTCTGAAGAGGTGTGTCTTCAGGCCTCGACAGAATGCAGGCAGGGTTCGAGTAGCACGTAGGGGAATGGGAAGTTCATTCCACCACTGAGGAGCTAAGGTGGAAAAGCTCCGCAGTCGGGACGAGCGAGAGCCGTTGACATGGAGGGGGGGAAGTGCGAGTCGCCCTGCTGTAGAAGAGCGAAGTGGTCGAGCAGGAACATAGTTCTGGATTAAGTCCTGCAGGTAGGCGGGGCCTGTCCTATTGGCTGCAGTGTAGGCCAGGGTCAGAACTTTGAACCTGATCCTGGCTGCAACTGGCAGCCAGTGGAGTGACCTCAGCAGGGGGGTTACATGGGAAAATTTCGGGAGGTTGAACACAAGCCGGGCAGCTGCAATCTGGATCAGTTGAAGAGGCAGAATGGCGCAGGCCGGTAGGCTTGCGAGCAGGGAGTTGCAGTAGTCCAGGCGTGAGTTGACCATAGTCTGGACAAGAAGCTGGGTGGAGTAGGTGGTCAGGTACGGTCGAATCCTCCTGATGTTGTACAGGAGGAACCTGCAGGACCGTGCCGTCGCCCTGATGTGCTCTTTGAAGTCCAGCCGGTCGTCCAAGACCACCCCCCAGGTTCCTTGCAGAGCGGGAGGCAGCCACCACGGTCCCGTCAACGGTGATGGAGAGGTCATGTAGTGGGGAGGTCTTGTACGGCATGAAGAGGAGCTCTGTCTTGTCAAAGTTGAGCTTCAGGTGATGGGTAGCCATCCACTCAGAGATGTCAGTCAGACAAGCAGATATCCTCTCCTTAACCTGTGGGGTAGAGGGAGGGAAAGAGAGGAAGAGTTGAGTATCATCAGCATAGCTATGGTATGAGAAGCCATGTGATCATCACTTGTGGTTTCATGAGAAAATGCACAGATTGTGTCAAACAATGCCTACTAAATTTTCAGGTTTATGTGAATAATGTAACTGCTTTTCTCTCACAAATTGCATGGTACATGTTGAGAGACATAATGGACATCTAAAACATAATGGTCACAATGTGACACCTGTGAGTGGCATTTAGGCTTGCGACTTGTGTAATTGATTGGTGGGTATTTATATATCTCCCGGTGCGTTGTCTGTATTTCCTTTTGACTCTGAAGGAGACGTCGAAACGTCAGTCTCATTAAATATTTTTTGCTCTGAGCTCTGTGTGCTCCAGTCCTCCTTATCTCGGGTTAGTCCTCGCGAAGTGGTCCGGGTAAGGTATTCTTTCAGTTCGCTGGTCCTTTTGTTGAGCACCTATAGTCCTTTTTTATATAGCCGGCCTGTAGCACATTTGGGATTACCCCCTTTTTACATTGTAACTTTTTCTTTATCAATAGGCTCTAGCTAATTATAAAGAAAAGGTTCTCTCTCCCCCTCGGTGATCCATGATTGCCATTTAATTTAAGGTGACACACTCAAGAAAGTGTAATTGCTGTCATTACCCCAGCTGCCTAAGATGTATACAACACGTCATGCTGCCACAGCTGACCTCAAAACTTAGGGGAAGCTTTGCTTGATGTGTAGCTATAATCGATCGGTTTAGCTAACTAACCTAGCCTCACAGCAAGCAACATTGTTCAATTAATTGATAGCTAATAGCAATCACTTACCATTAAAATTTCACGTTTCCTTCGAGTTGAATCTGTGCTGGCTCTGTGAGAACTTTTTCCACCAGGGCCAGCGGCAGAGTCGATGGAACTGAAGAAGTCGAGTGAACGGATAACGTTAGGACCGCGCCAGGTATCAATCTCACACGGTCCTGTTTTCAAAATCCCATCCTGAATCCCCGGGGACAATCCTGCACCCTAAAATTGGCATCGCATACAATCACATTTTTCTACACAGATGAGCAGGCTCCTCACCTGTACAAATCCCACCCATGCAGGAAAATAGCTAACGTTACTTTTCCTGATGGAAAAATGTGAACTATGTGCAGCCTGCACAAACAGTTCCCTGGCATCCTAAATCACTGTGAAACTTACTAAAACTGAAATTTAACTAGCTTATACCATGGCTTGGCTAAATACTCGATTCTGATTGGCTGGAGGGTGGGCATTTATTTCGTTAAACCGCCCGGCAATGAAGTAGCGCCGGCAACATTTTAATCACCGTTCTAAATTAATACGCCGTCTACGTTATCTGCTGCCAGCGCCATTAGAGTCGACACTTTCATGAATGGTATCCATAGCAACACCAACAGCTGATTAATAAAGCCGGCAAATAACGCTAAATCCGCCAATTTGAAAAGTTTGTCTTCGCCAAATATCTTAGTTACAACAACTTTAATCTAGCAAAGAAGTTTTGTGGTTAGAGGTGCAGTATTTATTCAGTTTGGAAATATGAACGTAACATATAGTAGGGCTTTACCTAGCTAATGTAATTTATACCATGGTATGGGTGAATACTCGATTCTGATTGGTCAATGACTGGTCGTTATTCTGTATAACCGGTCAGTCATCCGGGTCACAAGTTTAATCACAGTTCTAAATTAATGCGCTGCCTGCCTGGCCAGCTAGTACTAGCTACGCAACCTGGGAATGGAAAACATGACCGGTCAATTCAGAGTCCAAGACGTTCTAGAAAATAAGTGGAATAAATAAATTGAATTAATAAAGTAAACGAATGTAGCCTACCTACTTTATTTCCCTCAGTGACTTGTCATTGTTTTTAAGATAATGCAAATGCAATACGTGGCGAGGTAACTATATAGCTAGCCATAGTTACATTATCACGGAGTTAGCAAAGCGCATGGTGTTTATGTGCAATGCGTAGCCTAATCTTTTTTTTTTTTTTTACTGCGAGCCATAAATCCGTCTCTAAGGTAGAAGTTAACGTTGCCGTAGCAACAGCATACATCTGATTTATAAAAATCGGTAAACAACATTAATCTACAGATTAAAAAAAGTTTGTATTCGGCAGATATCTTAGTTACAACTACTTCAATCTAGCAAAACATTTTTGTGGTCAGAAGTGGAGCATTTATTCAGTTGGAAATACGAATTTATCATAGTATGAATTTGCATGTAAATTGACGTCGGCAACACGCTGACTGCTTGTGAATGCAAGCTAGGCTACTTCACAAAGCATGTTAATCTGTAGCCTATATCTAGAAAACATTTTATCCAGCGAAAATTCTTCGATAAGTTACATCTAACAAACTCCGTAGTATTTTTTAGATGGTCCCATAGGACATCATGATGCGAATCTGCTACACACTGCGTGACCAAACCATTTTTAAAAAGCAAGACAGAGAGAGGGAGGTAATGTTGAATCTGATTGAGTTATGGTTTCATACAATTTTCTTAAATAATGTAATGACAAAAATAACTAAAATTGGTGCCAATTGTACGTTATAACCGAGAAGGAACTATTTTCCCCCCGATAGAATCAATTATTTTCAGAACTAACGACGAGAGGGTTTGCATAGCAACGCACTTAAATAGAACTAGTAACGAGAAATAGAATTAGTAACGAGATGTTTTCTGTTCAATTAGAACTACCAACCAGCTGTTTTGCATGACAACGCAAAAAGAACAAGCCCAAAGAGCTGCGGAAGTATATTTAAATTTCAGCTGATCAAATCGATAAAAATCTATAAATATGAAAGTAACTATATATAATCATTGTTGGTAACCATGGTATAAGCGCAATAATCAACTCCGAGGTGTGCATTACACGGTTTTAACCGCACTCCGCTGAGGCAACCACCCTCCGCTTCGCGTCGGGTGGTTCTTCGCCTCAACGTCGTGCGGTTAAAACCGTGTAATGCACACCTCGTCGTTGATTATTGCTTACGTAACGCTGACTTGAGCAACGCTGATTGCGAATGCGAACAAGTTACTTCACAAAGCACGTTAATCTGTATATAAAAAAAAAACATTTTATCCAGCGAGATGTCTTAGATATGACAAGTTACATCTAACAGTAACAAACTCTGTATCTACAGTAGGCTATTTTTTTCAGATGTTCCCATCTCATGATGCAGATCGTGAAATGCAATTTCCTTAGCCATGGGCTGTTTAAAATAGGCTGCGTGACCAAAGCATTTTTAAAAAGCAAGACGGAGAGAGGGAGGTAAATTGAGTTGCAGTTTCATGCATTTTTCTTAAATAATGTAACTAATGACAAAAATAACCCAAATTGGTGCTCATTTCATGGTATAAAGTTGAGAAGGAACTATTTGCTTCCATATAGAATCAATTGTTTTCAGAACTACCAACGAGAGGTTTTTGCATAACTACGGACAAAATAGAACTAGTAACGAGAAATAGAAGCAGCAACGAGATGTTTTCTGTTCAAATAGAACTACCAACGAGCAGTTTTGCATGACAACGGCAAACTACATGCCAAAATGGCCTCGGAAGGATATTTAAATTTCAGCTGATAAAGTAGATAAAAATCAATAAATATAAATGTAACTATATATAATAATTGTTGGTAACCATGGTATAAGCGCAATAATGACCTCGGAGCCGGGCATTTAACAGTTTAAATGCCCTTCGCAGAGGGAAATTGCCCTCGGCTGCGCCTTGGGCAATTTACTACCTCCGCGTCGGGCATTTAAACTGTTAAATGCCCGGCTCCGAGGTCATTATTGCTTACTAAACGTAATGTTAACTTACCGCACATAGCTACGACAACAACCCACTGGTCTAGCTTGATGATTAACGTTAGCTAGCTGGTTAGGTAACGTTAACTTACAGGAGATAGATATGATAACAACGTTAGTCTAATTTGCATAGTAGCCTACACAGACAGTAGTCTGACAAGTAGTTAAAATATCAGTGCAGTAGCTCTGATGGTGTGAGTATGGCAATAATTTGTCTCAATAATGTTTAACTATGTAAATTAATCTCAACATTAAACAGCTGACCCACAGCTACCAAACTGGAACCAAATGAGAACGCGCTCACTCCAAAGATTGATATCTGCCAACAACTGCTTTTCCTGAAGTGCCCGGATGTGCACAAACTGAAACTGAATTTCTGAGATTGAATTTTTACAAACTGAATTTCTGAGATTGAATTTTTGCAAACTGAATTTCTGAGATTTAATTTTTACAAACTGAATTTCTGAGATCTGAATTTGAAATCTGAGTTTAAGTGAATAGCCTACCGAAATTCAAATTCAAATCACATAATTCAGTTTCAAAACGTATATAGGGCCTATAAATTCAAATTACAAAATACAGATTCAGTGTAATGAAATTCAATTTCAAAACGTATATACAAACTATAAACTATGTGTTTACAGGACAATAACGCTGCCACCAAGGAGCAGTAAGTGATAGCAGTTTTATTTTATTGGTTGCTATGTACACTGTATGTATTTTATTTGTATGAAAATTGACTCTTTCATTGGGGTAAAATGTGACTACTTTTACTTTTTTATGTTTGCATGCGTTATTTTATGTAATGTCTTAGAGTGGACAGGAATGCATGCAAGGGGACTTCCGGTTGGATATGACAGAGTAGACACGTGAAGAATCTCGCTTCCTTAACTTTTATTTGTTTAACCTTTCAAAACCCCATAATCTCACTAACTCGTCACCAAGTGGATGATATTGTCATTTTGAGCAACATATCACCGAGATATGGCAACCAAATCAACCAAACAAAGCAAAAAAGAACAAACTGTCAAATCCGATCCCCCTGGGGAAGCTAGCAATGAACTCAACATGGCGACCATGGCTAGCCTCCTAGAAGAACACCGAAAGGCCCTCTCCGCTGACTTTATGGCTTTTTTGTTTCTATAGCTAGCATATACTACATTATTAGTCCCAATTCTAGCGAGGATGTACAATGATTCCCTTCAGGAAGGCCGATTACCAGCAACTTTGTCTATGAATCCGGCCCCCACTGCACCTCTCAAGGACTCATGGGAGTGTGACTTGGGCGTTAACATCTCCGACAGCCAGTGGAGCGACATTCTCGATCTGGTGCACTCGTCATCTATATGTGCCAGGCATGGCCTACTGCAGTGCAAGGTCTTCCACAGAGCTCACTTTACCAACGCTAAATTGGCAAAAATATTCCCTGATAGAAGCGATGCCTGTAATAGATGTAAGCAATCTCCAGCTGACCACTTGCATATGTTCTGGACATGCCCGGGGCTGACAGATTTTTGGTCCAATGTATTTAAAACCCTTGAACAGGCGTACAACACAAATATAGATCCTAACCCTCTGACTGCTTTGTTGGGCCTCCCCCCGGCTCGGAATATGCCCACTACAATACAGCGTGTCTTTGCCTTACCACTCTGTTAGCCAGATGCTCCATCCTTCTCAAGTGGAAACATGCCTCTCCTCCAACACAGGAGACAATGGGTACGTTTACATGCACACTAATACTCCGATCTGAACCCGGTTATGGCAATACTCTGGTTACTGAAATGGTCATGTAAACACCTTTATCCGATAATGTAAGGTCATAATCCGTGTTTTCGAAACCCGATTAACACCCCTGGTTTTTTGGCCAAACTTTCGATTTTTTGGAGCATGTAAACACCTTTCTCCGGTTTCTTTCGGCTTTTCAAAACTACGCATGTCAGGCAGAAGAGGCGGTGTAACGTCAAAATGATTCCACCCATCAACATTTGCTATGCCTGGGGTTCCTTCAGCATCTCACTTCCAGAATTTTATTATTAAATTAGCATTTCACCGGTGAAAATATATTGTTCAGTGTTACGTGCTTGTGTTTGTACTAGCTAGTTTGTGGCTAGCACATTAAATAACTGAAATTTTTGGGAAATTCGCCAGATTTAGAGATCGGTAAAGCTAGCTAACGTTAGTACAATAATATAAATCAACCACTACTAGCAATTAGCTATAAATAAGTAGCTATAATAATTACTAGCTAGCTATAATAATAATAGCCTACTAACGTAAATTTTTGACGGGCGGATCATTTTTGTTCTTACAACGGGAAGCAGTTAGTAGCTACGTTTTCCACAGAGCCGATTATGGAGAGAATCATGTAAACGCGGCTTTTGGAGTAATCACATTTCTTATGTCCATGTGAACGCAATAAGTTAAATACTGGCGTAAGCTGATCGTCTCCAGTAATCGGATATTGCTGTGCATGTAAACGTACCCAATGACAGGTGGATACAGGAAGTCTTACAATGCATACAACTGGAAAAGTTAAGATTCTTACTGAAAGGCTCTCTGAAATCCTTCCACATGACCTGGAGTCCCCTACTAGTCTTTATCAATGACCTCACTATCACTCCTGGTGCTGATGGTGTTTCCTAGGTGGAGCCCGCTGGAGAGGGAGAGAGGGACCCTCACTGTTCCTTCCCTATGATCCTCTTTACCGATTGCCTATTCTGCTATATGCCTTTTTCCATTTCACCTACTATTATTATAACTATTATGATTAGTACCACGGTACTATTTTATTTTCATTTATAAATTAGCTATCGCATTTACTACATATGTTTATTGACTCATCCTCTCATCCCACTTTATGCTGCATTGTATTTACTTATTTTATTTTTGTGACCATGACCAACATGGGGTGGTGGGCGGGTGGGTGGTTCTTTTTCTTAGTTTTTCTGTCACAGACACCTTGCCATGTCCTGCATTTGATGTACTGACAACGAATGCATGCAACATCTTTTTTTACCGTGAGTGTTGCAATTATTGGAAAATTAGTGTGGATACAGGGATTTACGAGGAGATAAACTGGGGAGGCAACCCACATGGAAAGTTTATATACTGCAGTATATTTTAAATATATTGTGAAGATAATTTTGATATATTTACAATATACATTACATTACAGTCATTTCGCAGACGCTTTTATCCAAAGCGATGTACAATAAGTGCATACAGAAACGTCATTGAAATCACTACAGAACAGACAAGACAAAGCACATCCTTCCCATAATGTAGCAGCTATCCCTTGTAATGAACGTTGAATGTAGTTCACAGTAAGCTGTGTGTAAATCAGCTACACTACACTTCTATTCTAGGTACCATTATAAACTATAACAAACAGACAGGAGAACACAGGGAACTAGTGCCATGAGGTCCTAGATTAGAATATCAATCAAGGTGGAGTCTGAAGAGGTGTGTCTTCAGGCCACGACAGAATGCAGGCAGGGTTAGATTAGAATGTAGGGGAATGGGAAGTTGAGGAGCCAGGGTGGAAAAGCTCCGCAGTCGGGATGAGCGAGAGCCGTTGACACGGAGGGGGGGGGGGAGTGCGAGTCGACCTGCTGTAGAAGAGCGAAGTGGTCGGGCAGGAACATAGTTCTGGATTAAGTCCTGCAGGTAGGTGGGGCCTGTCCTATTGGCTGCAGTGTAGGCCAGGGTCAGAACTTTGGACCTGATCCTGGCTGCAACTGGCAGCCAGTGGAGTAACCTCAGCAGGGGGGTTACATGGGACAATTTCGGGAGGTTGAACACAAGCCGGGCAGCTGCATTCTAGATCAGTTGAAGAGGCTGCAGTATATTCTTTTTCCATAAGGGAATGGCCTCTTGCCCTGTCCCCTTATGGCTTCAGTGCTTCCCGACTGATTGGGGAAGGTCAATTGCTTGAATAACAACAGCAATTCAGTATATTATCAATTTTAATCACATCATATCAAAAGCAAGGCTAATCAGAATGCAATATATACAGTAATTAGCAAAGACAACCAACAATTCAAGGTGAAATAACTTGGGGGAATAGATGCAAAACCAAACAAATGTAGTACTATAAAAGATATTGAAGTATCATTTTATTTTAAAAATTACCATTCATATACAGTGAAAGACATTAGATTTAAAAGGAACTAGAATACAACAACAATATACCATGTTGCACATTGCTCTTTGTGCTTAAAAATCAGAAATAAGAGCATATATAAAATATACAGCAACACACATTTTTTCCAAAGACATAAACAGATTTGGCTATACACTACTGTAATGGCTTGTGATGCTGTTCCTGTATTACACATGTAATTCAGAAGGTACTGCTCTTGTGGACAATGGAAGCATATCGCAGGAAAAATGAAAATATAAAATGGCAATGTAATCCTACATTTCATTTCAATTTAATTGCATTTACCATTTCATATACTAGTATTGACATTTCATTTAAACAGATATGCATGCTTTATGATTAGCTTTATACCTCATGTGCATTTGCACTTTCTGACAAGGTATTTAAATTTCATTATCAAAGACATTACTACGCTATAAAGGTGGAAAGATTCAAACAGTTATCCTAATCTTAAAAGGGAAACTGCCTCCTGTCTTTGCCACAAAATATAGTCTCCTACTCCACTACAAATGTGGAAATTTTTTTTATTGCAAATGCATTCCAAGGCCGATTGAATTTACATTTTCATAACTTCCACCTGCCAGTCATCCCATCAATGTGGGTGTTGCGCCTGGAAGTAACTTTTTCTACCAAACTAAGAAGTGTTCAATCATATTTTAAACCCAGTTATGCCCATAATACATATATGAATGAGAAACAATTTTTTTACATCCTATCTTACACCCAGCACTAAGCAGCGCTAACCCAAACGCAAGTGTCTTTGCTATCTTACACCCGGCGCAGGGGTCATTATAGCGCCCAGTGCGCACAACGTTTAAATACCAAGTAAGTGAACTGGGTGGGTTGGTCTTAAGATAAGGTGTGGCCAGGATCATATTTGGTCAGAAAGCGCTTGCGCGAAAACCACCACAAACCTGGTCTAAAGTCATGTCGCAGTTGTTTACATGTTATTTTAACAGCGTATATAAGTGTGTCTACATAGGCGTGTGCACAACGCGTGTATACCCTCCTGTCTGTTACACACAGGGGCGCGCACAAGCATGACTAAAAATATCAAGATTACAATGTGAAATATTATTATTGTGTAGGCTATATCAAAGAATCCATAATAATAAAAGGGTCCATAGGTCAAAGACCACATAACTGTCCCTCAGCAAATGGGAATGCCGCATTAAATTTGCTTTCAGCCCACTCCATCAACATCCAGGTAATGTGCGATGGTACGTGTGAGGTTACATGTTGACTATTCGCAATTATCCTGGATAAAGCTATGACTTAGCCTATATTTGCCAATAGTTCCTGCAATCTTCCAGGGGGACAATCTTCTGTTACAGGACAATAAAAATGTTTCTGATAATACCTATATCAAGCCTAATGTGTGAATTGTCATTTAGACCTAATGTGTGAATTGTCATTCAATGGAAAACTCACGCACTGCAATAGACGGACATTTGAGTTCAGAAAATGCGCTTTAGATGTCACTACAATACACCTCTCTTCATCTAAGCCTACAGCCTGTAAGTAAATGGAATGGTTTTGACTGAAAAAAGTTCTAAACCTTGTCCAATATTGCATTTATTGTTTTTCAAATAGCCTAGGCTACAGTCCCCGGAAGCATAAGGTTTTTTTTCGATAGCCTACGGTTAAAAAACAGAGATTAATTAAAATTTCACTATTTTAACTGAATTGTAACCTTATTCGTCATCCTTCATATTTTTTCAATTACAGTGACCAGGTTTTCATACTCTCATCTTATTAAAACCCCGCTGATTTCACCTGTTATACCGTGACTGAACAAAACGATTTTAAAGAGAACTAATTAGAAATGAAAACAAATTTGCAGCACATTACACAATTAATTCACAATTAATTTTAATGCCATTCTCTGCATTTGTGCTTTAACTTCATGCAGGAGCAGGTCTGTTTCATCTGCTGTAAATTGCACTTTTCACAGTATTCCCGGGAAAGTGGACTTGTTTAAAAGCATTAAGCTACGAGTAAAATGCGTTGGTCACATTTCCATAAACAGGACATTATAAAACTTATAAAAGGGAAAATATGCGTGTACCTATGGGTTGCCAACCTGACAGCTTTATTGTATTTAGTGTCATCATCAAAGTAAAATAACGGTATTTATGTTATTAATCAATATTAGAATGCACGTAATGAACTTCGGATGAAGCTTGATCTTCAAGAACTCCATGAGAACAGCCTCATGGAATTGATGTTTGACAATGCTTCATTGTACAATCAAACCAAATTCATTAAACAAGCAGGCTAATTTGGCGTTTTCTAAGGTGAGATGGAAGCTATATTCTGGTAGCTTATTCTCAACTGTTGCAGGTGCTTTTAACAAAATGTAACCGCATATATTTTCTAAAATAACAGCACTGTTGGGAATTACCGGGAACCGCGCCGGTGTTAAACCCTAATGTTAAAAATTTTTATTGTGTATATCAAAACGGTAATGGTTAGTCGGAATAATATTGATCATACTATTGATCCTTATAGTCTATTCCTTGCTCTCACTACACATGCATGAGCATGTCTGTTTCGCCATCATATAAGCAATCCGCCAAGGTGGAAAAGCAAGCTTTTAAAGGGAATGGGATATATTTTGATTGGTTTATTGCATCCTATGCCCAAGACACACCTAATTAATGAAGAGACTAAGTTGCACCATCCTCAACAGAAGCTCAGGAACACCTTCAAATAAGACCATCAGACCACCCAGCACAGAGCTGGCTTTCACTGTACACCAAATATGCATGGTTCTCAACAGTCATTCCATTTTTATTTTATTTTTTTAAAATTTGTTTCTGATTTTTCCCCATTTTCTCCCAATTTAGTAGCCAATTGAACCCATATTCTAATTCAATTGCCCCCGTGTAGCAAACGCTAGAGAATCACCGCTACACAACCCCATCAGCCGGCGGTAGGACGGGAGGGCGCCACGTCCTCTTCAAGGCGCGACTCCTCCTAGCTCCTGACCGTGATTCCAGCCCGCCCAGGGCCGCTATGCGTGCAGCAATTCTCTCCGAGCTATGCTAGTATCCCAGCATAGTCCATCTAAATATTACACAAAACTGTTTTCAAGAACTAGAAAACAAATTAGTTAGTCTGAATGAATATGCAAATATGGGCGCCCATACTTTATTTCACGAAATAGTGGGAATAGGAATCAATAAGATAACGGCTGTCATTGTAGCAAGGAGGATACATTATAACAATGAACGTAGATAGCAGGTATTTATTTAACAGTAAGAATAAATACATTTTTAATCATGGAGCAAATCGTGTTACATAATACAAAAGTAACTAATATTTGAATCAAACAAGCAATACAACATCTATTATAACTAATAGTGAATAATGAAGCAAATAAAAACTTTATCAAAATAAAACCCATCATCAGATGGAAATGTGATTTTATGTGACACTAATGGCACAAGTATTGCTAGTAAATATAGTTACGATCATTTCAGTCCTGACAAACATCTGTAATACCAGGCACAAACTAAGACATCCAATGAAACAGTTTGTAGTAAACCGCACTGTAAAAAAAATACTATAAAAAACAGCAGCAATGTTGCCAGTGAAAAACCATTTAAAGGGGAAAACTGTTGTTTAGCAGTATAAATCCTGTTATTATAAATCCAGTTTTTTTAATGTAAAATAATGGCAATAACTCATTATTTAACGGCCATCCTCTAAAATAACAGGATTTATAATTTTTTTCCATTAATTCAATGGTTTTTCACAATTTTCATACAAGATTTTTTTTTACAGTGTCATATGAACGTAGATAGCAGGTATTTATTTAACAGTAAGAATAAATACATTTTTAATCATGGAGCAAATCGTGTTACATAATACAAAAGTAACTAATATTTGAATCGAACAAGCAATACAACATCTATTATAACTAATAGTGAATAATGAAGCAAACATGCAAAATCTCACATTTAAATATGGCTGTTCGCGGCTGGAGTGATTGAAGACCTGGGTGCTAAAAGTACTGAAGTCACATTTTTTGACAATTTGAGCATAGAAGTTGAAGTTTAGACAAGTTGAGCATAGAAACATGTTGTATTTGTTTAGTCCACCCTATAAATATTGTTAACAGAAAAGGTGCCTAAGTCTCTTTTCTCCACTATGGAAACAACAGGTTATCGTATTCTGGTACACAAGAACTATTCGGATTTGATTTTCTCAAAATAGACATTTTGTGACTTCAGTACTTTTAGCACCAGGGTCTTCAATTTATGTTAATGACTCTTAGTTGATTGCCTGAAAATGGTGAAATGATAAAACGTGCAAATATTTCGGCTGTGCACACAAAATAACACCCCTTATTTGGGGTCTTAGGTCTCGACCCCTTAAACAGCTCCTTATTCCAAATTAAGTTCCATTCAGATCAGGAATTATGCTCGTAGCCATGGTCCAAATTTATAAATGTGTTCTGGCTGGCTTGAGATTTTCCCATAGAGCAACAATTAACAAAACATTATCTGAAGACATTTTCACATTCAATTGTTTTTTGATAAAATCCTATGTTCTCAAGAAGAACCAGAAGCTCTGTGATGATAACCATTTATAAGAAAACAAATAAAAAAATTTCTGCCCCACTAATCGATGGCATAACTTCCATGTTCCATTACCAACGTTGATTAGACATCGTCAAAATATTTGGTGGTGATGGTGGGCCTATTGTAGCCCCTGTGTCCTTGCGAGATGGACATTATTTGGCAAAGACTAACTGTTATATAGATTTTCTACTGTTTGACCATTTCTGACGTAGATTTTGGTCAGGGGAGTGATCTAATACAGAAACTATTAATTCTCAATCTTTCTGTGTGATTGTGTGCATTTCTGTATCCTTATGAAGCATCAGGGTTGTGTTCAAATTATTTTATATCAATTGGAATGTATGTTCTGTACAGACCAATTTCTGTGGTTGGTTTGCCAGATAATGGCCTTGGACCTTCTATGTTATTCCGATTTATGTACAATATAAAGATACATGAAAATCCATAAAATCCCACTGAAAATTTGCCTCTGGCAAGACAAATTCACTTCTCAACCAAAATTAATGTGAATATCTATAGATCATATGTGATAATTCCTCTGTACCAGCAAGGTGAACTGAATGGATTTCAGCTGCTCATCCAATGACGAAATGAATCATTCATATATAAAATAAGATTAAAGTATAATACAGCAGACAGTAAGATTCCAGGTGCAACCAGTCCTGTGCCATGAAACTCACTCCTTGCAATAAGAAGGCTCTCCCAAAAAATGTGGAGAATCCTGGGGGTCCTGCCATGTTCCTGTGAGGTCCTGTGAGCAGCTGACCATTCCACACCATCTTTATCAACAGAATTTACTGTACCAGGTGAAGGCACTGACAAAGAAAGGAAGACAGGCTGGGAGAGGCGGGGCCTCACACGTGCCAAGGCTGAGGTTTTTGTGTCTGTGTGTATAT
This sequence comes from Synaphobranchus kaupii, assembly GCA_029718625.1. NCBI lineage: Eukaryota > Metazoa > Chordata > Actinopteri > Anguilliformes > Synaphobranchidae > Synaphobranchus > Synaphobranchus kaupii. Next base: position 29,765,799 of record CM056383.1, on the reverse strand, counting down.
ATTTGTATGTATGTGTGCGCGTATAGGTAAATGATGGTTAGCCTAGATAGGCTAAATTAACGATTCTCATCACGTTGTGAATGAACACTGAATGACATGAAGTAAACCACAACAGGAAAGTTAATGGTTGTACAACAATATAAATCAGCCATACCCCATCTTTGGAAAAAAAAACATTGAAAGGAATGAAACCTTATTTCAGTCTCAACATACCCCAACGAGTCGGCCACAGTATCACTTCAATCACACATTCCTCCATACTTCCCGTAGAGCAAAAAAAAAAATTTCCATTCTAACTGTCATGTCAACAGGAGGCGGTGACACCCATAGGAGATTTCCTTCCTCAACCTCTCTTCAAAGATGAAGGTGCGTTTCTTAAAAGTGAGAGAGTTAGTGAGACACCATTGCAGCTCCCTAACAGAAGATTCAGTAGGCTACCACACAATGGCTAAAAGGGAGACATGTTCACTTGGGTTTGGTAGGGAGACTGTACCTTGTCATCCACATATACTGGCTCCATTTCCAGAAGGTCTATGTTGAACTCTCATGTTGGATATCCAAGCTCCTGTTTTCCCAAGAACAACTGATTAGTTCTAGTACTGATTTGCAATGATTCACATCCTGAAATGGCATGCATACAAAAGAATTAGGCTTATAAATGGCTAAAACTGATAGTGAGGCAGTTGGAAGCAAAAGTAAATTTTTTCCCCTGTAATCTCTTTGACAAACTTTGACACAAGTGCTTCCAGATCCTCTTATGCTAGCCTCCTCTGTTCTCTCGCTGTTTCATTTGCCCTTCTTCTTTTCTCCTCTCTCTGGGTTCGAGGCCCATCCTTTCCCCATGGTAAGGGAGGTATGTATTCGGACAGAACCTTATTTGATCTCCTTTGACGTTTGGAAGCATCCACCTCTCATTCAAATCCCTCCACCCCATTGCGCAGGAACTCCTGAAATCTGTTCAGCATTTGACAGCTGGTGGGGAAATTAAATTCACAAAACAATCCACCTGCATTTGGACAAGACAAGTGCAGCTGAGGCTTTTGTCTGGGTCTCTTTGCCAAGTTTTATTTAGCAGTCACACATGAGCTTTTAGTAGGAATGAATGAATGAATGAATTTGTTTATTTCGAACATAAAACAATTATAAAAAACAGATAAAATACAACAACAAACAAAACAATAATAACAATGTTCGAAAAGGAGTAGGAAGAAGTCTAAACTTATAAATTCCTACCCCTTTCTCACATACAGTGCATCCGGAAAGTATTCACAGCGCTTCACTTTTTCCACATTTTGTTCTGTTACAGCCTTATTCCAAAATTGATTAAATTCATTTTTTCCCTCAAAATTCTACACACAACACCCCATAATGACAGTGTGAAAAAAGTTTTTTTGAGATTTTTGCAAATTTATTAAAAATAAAAAAATAAAATTTCTCATTTACATAAGTATTCATACCCTTTGCTTTAACGTATTTTTAAAGTATCATATTTCATATTTGGTCGCATATCCTTTACATGCTGTTACTTCCTGAAGTCTGTGACCATCAACATCAAAAAACTGTCGATATATTATTTTCAGGTACTGTTACAAGCGATACTATAACCTCTCTGCATTTGAATGGATCTCTATGGAAATTGGGGGGTGAGACTAGATTCAGCTGTAAATTACACTGGTACAGTATGGAACACATGGCTGGCTAAATGGCTGTAAGTTATCAAGGGTCTGAGCTATCAAACGAGCCCCAAACCATCACTGTTGCCAGATATGGAGTAGATGTGGATGGATCACTTTAAGGGTTGTTTCTCCTGACTTTTTCCCCCATAGAGTTCTATAGGAAAATGAGTCCGGAGAAATAGCCCATGCAGTGATCCATCCACATCTACTCCATATCTGGCAACAGAGTGATGGTTTGGGGCTGGTTTGATAGCTCAGACCCTTGATAACTTACAGCCATTTAGCCAGCCATGTGTTCCATACTGTACCAGTGTAATTTACAGCTGAATCTAGTCTCACCCCCCAATTTCCATAGAGATCCATTCAAATGCAGAGAGGTTATAGTATCGCTTGTAACAGTACCTGAAAATAAGATATCGACAGTTTTTTGATGTTGATGGTCACAGACTTCAGGAAGTAACAGCATGTAAAGGATATGCGAGGATATACGGCAAGGGAAGAAAAGGCAAGACAGGTTATTCAGATCACACACACTTTATACTTGGACCGCGTAGGCTTGTTCCAAGCCGGAACTGGACTTTTCCCTGGACTGGGCTTGTTCCAAACTGGAACTGGACTTCACTTTGAATGGACTTGTTCCAAACCGGAACTGGACTTGACCAGGACTGGACTTGTTCCAAACCGGAACTGGACTTGACCAGGACTGGACTTGTTCCAAACCGGAACGGGACTGGTTACGGACTGGACTTCGTTCCTGACCGGAACAGGACTGGATTCGGACCGGACTTCGTTCCTGACCGGAACGGGACTGGATACGGACTGGACTTCGTTCCTAACCGGAACAGGACTGGATACGGACCGGACTTCGTTCCAAACCGGAATGGGACTGGATACGGACTGGACTTCGTTCCTAACCGGAACGGGACTGGATACGGACTGGACTTCGTTCCAAACCGGAACGGGACTAGATACGGACTGGACTTCGTTCCTAACCGGAACGGGACTGGATACGGACTGGACTTTATGTATAATATGAACATTTAAAATCGTGAGGGAATTGGGGCGGGACTTGATAAGCAGGCTGCTTTTTTCCCGTATCCCTTTTCGGCAGGAAATGTATTTGTTAAATGCATATTTCAGAAATGTGATGCAATGTGATCATACACATGCCGAAATAAATAAATAAATAAATAAAGACTTCGTTCCTGACCGGAACGGGACTGGATACGGACTGGACTTGTTCCAAGCCGGAACAGGACTTGGCAACCGGGCAACACTCGTTCCAGGCCGGAACTGGAGTTGATAGGATTAGACTGGGTTGAACACACGGTAGACAGACGGACAGACAGATGTGAGAGCGCGAAGCATCCAATAAATTAAACTTCAATCAATCTCCTGAAGAGTAGGGAGCAACAATTAATACAGACTGACCGGGTTTGAGGCTTTGGGGAAATCAGAGAGTTAGAAGAGTGCAGGGAATGCAATGGAGACAGACAACCGGTTAGTTGGAGCAGGGGATGAGAGGGCGCGGGAGCAGAAGAGCAGGACCGTGGATCAGGATCCGGGCGTTTGCAGCAGGGCAGCAGCAGAAAGCGCAACCGTAACCGTGGTAGCAGTAGCGGCACGGCCGGACGCTGGTTCAGCTGCAGTGTGGAAGGACAGAAGCCCTGACGGCTGCACGTCCGTCAGGAGGGGGGCTGTTGACCGCAACGCAGGCAGGAACAACCAACAACTGCAGATCGGGCAATGGGAACAGACAGAGTTAAAGGGTAAGTTCGCTATTTTGGACCTTGGACCCTATTTGCGGTCCGTCTTCCATGAACCTGACCCATGAAGTCCATTTTTTCGCTGATCGGTCCAGTATTGAGTTCGGTACAGATTTCCTGTAGGCTCTCACTGGGCTACAATGGAAGTGAACGGGGCAATCAGAAATGTTATGGAAAAACAACGATAAATGTGCTTTTATAGCTCAGTGTGTATTCTTACGGTCTCAGTATGCTCTCCTGTGAAATGTAGGCTATCGCAAACGCAAACCGAACGTTGAAACAACAGTTCCATTTGAAACAGAACTATTTCTCCGACCGCACTACCTCACACTGTAAACTTCCGCAGTCTAGCTACGTTGTAGAGAGGGGGGGGGGGGCCGCTTGAAAAGCAGTTGATCACAAATCCTGACCTCCCGTTGGAGTTTACTAGCTAGTAGCGTACAGCAGAAATGTTTGTAACGCAGTTTTTATAATCATCATTTGTAATAATTCATCACAGCAATGGTGCGCGAATGTGCAGTCCCCGGTTGTGGGAATAAAATGTCTGGACGCTCAAATACCAGTTTTCACAGGCTTCTGTTCTCTGACCCAGAAAGATTGAGACTTTGGCTGGTTGTCTTACGGATCGACATAAACACTCCAGTCAATCAACTCCGTTTGGCAGACTCGCGAGTTTGTGGAGCGCATTTCGACGCTACTGATTTCTGTAACCGCAAATCAGAAGCAAAACACTGGTTTCTAAAGAACACAGCTGTTCCTCGTGTCGGACCTGCAGCACTATCAAGCACCGGAGCGGAGGTAAGTTATATTTAGCTATAACGTTACTAACATTTTTATTTTTTTTGAGCGCGTCCTCTGACCCAGCACTCAATACCAACTAACAAAATCCGAGCTTGACATAAGTTGTTTTCTTGTAACAAAACTGTCGGAAACGTTCATCAACTATAACTTTTTACAATTCTATAATGTTTTATTTACAAATGCTTGACGCATGGTGTCCTGTCCAAAGTTCTCATCTATCACATATCTGTTGGCAGTCATAGTGTAATGGTAATCAATGGAGATGATCCAGTGTCATCCACGGATACATCCAGGTTTTCAATGGCATTCGGTAGCAACAGATCCCACTCCCTACAACCAGTGACGGCGCCAGGAACTTTTCTCTCCCTGGGCTAAGGGTGGGCTAGGTCAATACATGGGGGTGCTAAGGTTAGCTGTGTTTCCCCCAAGATGGCTTTTGTGTCTGCGGGGGGCGGGGGTGTTCGTGTGGATTTTGTCAGCACTAACACACACAACCGCTACAGTATACAGACTAGGTACCTCAATAAAACTCCTTTCTGCCCTGCCTCTCTCCACTGCCTGCACAAGTGGCAGAGCATCCATAAAACAGTCAGAATTGTATAATTCTGTAAATTGAAATGACATTATAAATGTCATTTGGCTTCATCAATAAGAGAAGAGAGGATAAATTATCAGTTTAACGTTAGCCTATGTCAAAAAAGATGGCTAAAATATTGTTGTTTAACCGCTGCTCTGCGATTGGGACATTTAGGAGTTTCGTTATCTAACGAAGATCGCAAACTTTACTTATGAGTTAGTTACGCTCCTAGGCGTGTTTCATAAACTGCACCGTAACGTTTGCGTTGCTTTCTGTATTATCAGAACAGCAGCCACTGTCACCATTCTCCCCCATCTCATTTAGGCTTATCTTATACATTGAGCTACATGGAAGAAATATGAGATCTTTAACATTACCTTTGAAGGCAAGCTCCTCTTATTAGCTGAAGTCGAGATGACGAAGATTAAAAATGATCATTTAGCTAATTTAGGTTAGTTATTCGCTTTCCAAATCTAATCATCTGTGCATGTCCAAGCAGCCAATGTTGTGAGATTAGTCTACCGCCAATCAAAACACTGTAATTCACACTTGGGAGTTGCGACCGAGGGAAGTCCACACACTCCACAAATCTGTTGAGAAGTTGATCATTTCCGAAGACGCATCACATGGAGAGCTTATGCGAACACATTTTCTATTGATTTTAAAATGATAGTAGGCTAAATTAGTATTCAAACAATGACGTTTCCATTTTACATTTTTTGACGTGGTAGCAAACTCTGTAGGCCTGATGTATTGTAGGCTATGGGAAACACTGGTTTGCTAACGTTAGAAATCAGTTTACGTTATTTTGTCATTTATGTGAGCTCCCTACACACACATCCCCACACCCGTAGCCTACATCATAGCGTAGGCTACACACGCTGCGTAGCCAGGGTGAATATCAGAAAGCGATTAGAATTGTTGATTTACTTTTATATATTTCTTTATTATAATTATAAAAAAATTATTAAAATGCCTGGGGGGGCTAAACCGGGGCTAAGCAAATTTGTGACGGGGCTTTAGCCCACCCTTGCCCCGGTGTAGCGCCGTCCATGCCTACAACACAAACTTTCCTCCTCTCTGGGCATCTGCTTGCACCTCTTGCAAGAACACCAAAAGTCCCCCGAAATTCTTGGTCTAGCCTCGGCAGCGACTTCGGATAACATTACCTGCACAACTTCAGCCTCTCTCTCTTGCTCTCTTATCATCCATCTCTTGTAGTTCCGTGTCCGTGTATTCTGGCTCAAATCTGTAGCCAGTAACGTCAAAGTCAAAATCGAATTATTCGTCTTCGTAATCATTATAGTCATCCATCATCCAAGTTTTTTTGTGGAAATTGTAGCCTACGTTGCTGCAGGTAAACAAACGCAGACTGCTCAGCTAGATAGTTTCGTAAACGGCCGGCACACCTTCCCGCTCCCCTACCCCCGACACATAGTACTCTGCGGGAGCAGCGAAAACAAGCAACAGAGAAATGCTTACTTCCAAGCCATGCCAAGCACGTAAAAATGTTCGGATTGAGATACATTTCACAGGAGAGCATACTGAGACCGGGAACAATACACCCTGAGCTTCCCGTCTCATTTATTGTACATGAAAGCACATTTATCGAACATTTCTGATTGCCCCGTTCACTTCCATTGTAGCCCAGTGAGAGCCTACAGGAAATCTGTACCGAACTCAATACTGGACCGATCAGCGAAAAAATGGACTTCATGGGTCAGGTTCATGGAAGACGGACCGCAAATAGGGTCCAAGGTCCAAAATAGCGAACTTACCCTTTAAATCAGAGAGCAGACGTGCTTGTTCAAGGCAAGAGCGGACTTAGGTTCAAACAGAGCGGGAGGAGATTTAACTCCAAACCCGCAAAGACTTAGGAATTACACACGACAGGATACCAGGACACAGGACAAGACCAGAAGTTTCTCGGACAACTACGTTAACGAACTGGCAAAGAACAGAGAACACCGGGTGACTAAATACAGCATTTAATTGTATCAATTATGTGCCGCGTGCGAATGTATGCAAGAGTGATTAGCGGGGAAGTGGGATAGGCTGAAAGGAGTGGCGTGAATCAGGGTGAGACAATTAGGAGGATATGCCCAAACTGCAGCACGGGGAAAGACGAACAAGACACAGGGGAATAGGGAAAACAAGGGACAACAAACGGATGGGAAAGCGGTCGTCACAACTCCTCCTCTATTAACTCATATTATATAAACTCCTCCTCTATTAACTCATATAATATATATATATATACATACATACACACATATACATACACATATACATATATATACATATATATACCTACATACATACATACACACATAACGATTATCGCAAATTTATTTACAACTCAAATTTCCACCCGGGGTCTAAAAAAAATAATAATAAAGATAATAAGAAGAAATAAATAAAACCAACCAGTTAACACAGCCCTTTCTCATCCATATACCTCTTAAAAATGTTTTTTTTTATATATCCTTTTAAAGTGATTTATATTTGTACTATACAAATATAACTCCACACCCAGACCATTCCACAAATTCACCCCACAGACTGAAATGCACATACTCTTCATTGTTGTACGAACACAATGTTTTTTAAAATTAAACTCGCCTCTGAAATTATAACCCCCCTCTCTGTCACAGAAAATGTTTTGTATATTGCCCGGGAGTAAATTATTTCTTGCTTTTAACATAATTTGTGCGGTCTTAAATTCTACCTAGATCCATGAACTTCATGGCATGTGACTTTAAAAACAGTGTGTTCGTGTGCTCCAGATATCCTACATTGTTAACTATCCTGATTGCTCTTTTTTGTAGTGTGCATAATGGTTGTAAGTTGCTTTTTGTAAGTGTTACCCCAAATCTCCACACAGTAATTCAGATATGGTAGTATAAGTGAGCAATATAGCTTCTTTTAGTGAGCATAAGTGAGCAATTCAGCTTCCTTCCTTGTCTGAGCAGCGCGTTTTTATGTTTCCTATTCCTGAAGCGGATTATTATGGCTGGTATGTCGCCCTTGTTTCTCCGAGGGAGAGGATGGCACGCTTCGATGTCGTTGTTGCTGACGGATATGCCTTTGTTGTTGAAGAAAGCAGTCACCTGTTGCTCGAGGGACTCCAGGTCGGGCACGGTGGGCTCCCCGCCGTCCGCTGTTGTCACCGCCCGGGCATATGACCAGGGCCTGGTCTCCAACCCGCTGACAATAACGTAGTTTATGCGGGAGTACTGCTCCAGGTCTGCCACTCGGCATTCCTAGAGGGCCATCATCTTGTCCTTCTCGGCATTTTGTCTCTTAAGTTCCTTGATTTCACCCATCATGTCCATGATCAGTTTTTGTTGCATAGAGATAGATTTCTCCGGACAAAAAGTCCAGCACTCTCTTTATCTCCTCGACCTCCTCGTCCGAAATTGCACTGCCCTTCTTTGGTGGCATTTTGTTTGTTTGTGCAGTGTGTCTGCAACTTACAGACCAAGCATATAACAAACAGTTACTGTGGTCACAGCCGTAAACAGCCCAGCTAAGCTAACTAGCCAAGCTAGCTAGCCAGCTTACCGGCTTCAGTCTTTCAAGTCTGAGTTCCTTGATCAGTGTCGTATTCCAGGCTGTGGTCAAAGCCAAATATCTCAGGTGTATATAGTCCGACTTTCAAAATCCAAAATCAGTCGTCTTTTACAAAGAAATGCAGTCAAAAAGTCGAGTACGAGAAGCACGAAAATACAAACACACAGCGACTCAGTTGGACCGGAAATGCCCCCAATTCTAATGTGTCCTCGAATGGTAAGACGACTTCCAAGGCATGCCAGATGAAATGTACCTTCAGGTGAAACGGGTAGAATTTCACATTCACCTTTAAACTCACAATGAAGTATACCCCAAACTCCACACAATTCTAATCTATACATTAGATAAGCCATTATTGGTAATTGCGAACGTGATCATTTTTTGACAACTTTTCCATGTCCCTGGCTAAAGAGAACAGATAGATTTGTTATTCCAATGCACAATTAAGAAAGATGTGTTACTCCTGCCCACAATGAAAAGAGAGTCTTATAGTATCCATGTATCAGTCCATGCATGAATTTGAAGAATTAGGACATTTATACAACTAAATTCCCAAACCTGCTTGAAAACTAGCAGAGTGTATTAAAGATTAAAGTTTGCCAGCTATAAAAAAACTGAAACAAATGTAGTTTGTCTAAAACTTACATGCATGTGCATATGTGTGAATGTCATAAACTGATCACAATACATATGCTTATTAAAATATTGTAATGTCATGTAAAAATTGTCATGTATATAATTTCCCTATTCCCATCAAAGAGCAATTGAAAACCTTGCTCAAAGGCAACTTTTCAGTAACACTTTCTATGATAGGTCCTTCACAAGAGCTACATATCACCTTCATAAACACTACATAAACATTCATAATACTTATGTCAATAACCATAGGTATTTGGTGTGTTATGTCACCATTGATGTAGCAAGTGCCATCACAATTACATGTAACACAAACCATATGCCTATTTTCAGTTATTGAGGTAAGCATTGTCCATGCAGTGCTTATATGTAGTAATACAGCTCTTATGAAAGACCATTCATAGAGAGTGTTACCAGATTTTCTGTAAAATCCTATTAGGCAGAGAGGAGACTTGTATTCCCTGTCCATAATTAACAGAGAGGAGCGATTTAGAAATAGTCTTCAGTGAGTGTGTAATCTTTGGGTGGGAGAGCTTTAGAGATCCACGTAAGTAATGACCGGTGCTGTTCCTGGAGTCATTAGTAAGCAGCAATAATGGGTGTACTCACACTTGGTGCTGCCGAATAAAATCTGCAAATTGCCGGTCTTTGGCGTACAGCTCAATTATTCGTATCCGATCCTGAATTTCCTGGAGAACAGAACAGGTGAGGGAAGGAGAGAGGTAAGGGGGAGAGTTATGTAATGAGAGGAACCCAGAGGTCTCAGTGGTTTTGCAGCAGACGGTATGCCCTGAAAAACATTGCCTAACACAGCACTGAAGAGTTACCCCTGGACCGACAGCACACCATCAGAGCTGAATTGAAAATGCAGCCCTCAGTCCACAGGGTCAGCCAACAGGGAGAGGGTGAGGTCAGACCTTCCATTTACTTGACTTTCTACCAAAATTCAACATCAAATCTTTCTATTCATGGCCCGTGTCACAGTCAGTTTCTACACAACACAACTAAATAATTGGAAACCATTTTTTACCAAACATAGACGAGACATTTCCCCGAGGGGAAATTCCTCATAGTCTGCCCTTGCATACTACATTGGCCTGCTGCCTGGATTAGTGGTCAATTCCATTTATATTGAGTAAATTCAGGAAATTAATTTCATGAAATGTAATTGAATGAATTGAAACATTTCCTATAATGTTCCATGAGTATTTCAATTGTTTAATAAAATTTCAGTTAGTTTCCTGAATTGACAGAATTTAAATATACACTAATTTGCAGGGTACTATACTGCATCACAGTGACTCCCGGTCCACGACATGCCACGTCAAGACAAACCTCTCTGCTGAGCTCGTTGTTCTCATAGATGTGCCGGATTTCCTCGCTGCTGAAGTCAGTGGAGGCTTCGGCACTAGCACTGCTGTAGCACGGCATCTCTGGGTAACGGCGGTAGTAGTGACTGTACCCTGTGGTGATGTCACTCTCGTACATGGGGTTGTACTTAGTTGCTCTCTCCAAGGACGGCATACTGTCCCCACGACTTAGGAAAGGAAAGGGAGAGGGAGCAGAAGAGAGTAAGGACATTGTGTCAAAACAAATGGCCCACTAAGATTATTAGGGGAGGCACAAAGGTTCCAGAAAAGCTCTTTAGCTCAGGGTTGCACTCTGTTGATGAATAACAAGCAGCTCTGCTAATTAAACGCCCTGGTTTATCCTAACTTTTTAGCGTCATTAGCATCAGAGCTCCTGTGTGCCTCTGCATTTAAGATTACACAGAGGCAGCACTATGGACACTATGGATGTGCATCTCATCACTGAGGCCGATGCGATATGCATCACCATGCATTGCCAACGATCCGATACATTAAAGATACATAATATGAAGCAACAATACGATTCACCCCTATCGCGATGCAGTGCGTTTCGACACGATTTGATTCAACACAATGCGATTCAGCGCGATACAATGCGATTCAACACGATGCAAAAGAATGATGCTATGCAATTAAATATGGTACAGCAGAGAGTTTGATTTTATTTCTTAAAGGGATAGTTCGGAATTTTGGACATAATGTCTCAATTACGACTTACCCATGATGTAGTTGATTGATGGAAACCATTTTCAGATAATTCCATGCTGTCTCTTCTTTTGGACATACACACATTGCTAATGCTAGCGCAACTCTAAGGTAACTGGTAGCATCCACTACCAAACGGACTTAAACACTCCACAGTGCACCCAAAGCAAATAAAATACGACGACAGTCTATCGGGGTTATTTTCAGTGATTATACCATAATTTTTGAAGTCAAACTATCGTTGAATCCTTTACTTTGTGCTGATGAGGGGTAATAATTCAGCTTCACCAGTCCAGGCCCGTCCCTCCTTTGGTTTATCCTCCCGACTTCACGCAACCGGAGTCCCAGATGCATCACCCCGCCCCCCCCCTTTGAACTGATGATTGAACTGATTATTGAATTGACTATTACCATTCAGTCCACCTTTAGTCTAAACCGGGGCCGGCCAGCGAAGGATGGGCACCCCCTTTCTAGCCAGGTTCCTTCCGAGATTTCTTCCCACTGGGGAGTTTTTTCTCGCCAATGTTCAGTGTTTTTTCTCCCCTACCGGGGAGTTTTTTTTTACCTCATTTTGCTGGTTGGGGGCTAAGGCCCTGGTTTTTTGCTCAATTTTCCTTCTGTTTCCCTGTGCAGCGTCTTTGTAACAGTTCTCTGTAAAAAGCGCTATACAAATAAAATTGAATTGAATTGAATTGAATATGGATCGCTTCAGGAATTCACCCTTCATTTTAAGTCCAAACTCTCTTAACTTCTTTTACAATAACACGTTCTTCCAGAGTCTGATGCAAACAGGATTTATTGTATATAATTCAAAGGAATTACATGCAGTAACCCAGGCTGATCTGCGCAGATAAAAGCATGCATCCACAGTTCATTCTCCCTTCAGTGGGCCCGTCAGAGGCAGTCTGACGCACACCCCCTTCCCAGTCAGTTTCTGTCTAAGTCTTTTCTTTGTCCATGAATGGTGGGTGCGTGAGTGTAAGTTCTGAGTGTGAGATGTCTAGTCTGAGTCTTCCAGTGTATCCCAGTATGGTCCAGCGTGTGGTCCGAATGGTCCGCATGGTCAGGAGGGTCTCTCCTGTGACCTGTATGGCTGTTCTTTATATCCTTTCCCATAGTTCCACCCTTTGTGGGGCTTAGAAACCATCTCCTCCCATAACCTGCCCCTAATTTTTTAATTAAACAAAACCCATACATTTTACACCATTATTTATGATTTCCGAGTGCTCATATTTCTTAAAAGATGGGAGTACATCCTTTTGCCACTACTCTGTGTTTTTGGTCCTGTGATGCGCATGTGTCAGCCCCCCTCTAACAGTCCCACTTTATAACATTACAGTTTACACCTTATACACAATTTTTGATATACATTGGCTATGCATTGTGTGATTAGGTGTATATTTGTTGTGCATTGTATACATATAACTTGGTTTACATTTATAGCCTGATTCTTGCTTCCATTGTGATTATAAAATAACATGATGGTCCTTGTGGGTCCCATGACCTCCCATGGCTCTAATCAAAGATTTTATGGCATTCTTCCCAGTCTGTGCTACTGAGATTCTTTACAGGAGTTTTCTGGGATTTTTCGCCCACACTGACCTATATTCTCTGTGGAAGTACGGCGGCGGAGCTAGCTGTAGATTTGCCAGGGTATCTGCCTGTAGGCTATCTGCTGTACTCCACAGTTGTCGACACAATCCGTTTTGCCATAAAGTTACATATTTGGTAGACAACTAGTCAGCTAAACACAAACATGCTACAGAATAACACAGCATATACAAGCAAGCACACTGGCTACCAATTTGCAGGAAAAGTTTGACCACTTCCATGACTTCCCAATCGTGGCAACTAGCTAGCTAAATTGAATAGATAGATCATGCATGCAATCATTTATTAGTTACCTGCTCGTCAGTTATTTTCAGTGCATGAAGAAAAACAGGTGATGGCATAGTAGTCTCTTTCAGTAGAGGGGTGTCCCGACCGTCCTTTTTTGATTTTCACATAGTCATCCTCCGTGAAATGTTCACTACACACTTTTAACTTTTTTAGAGTCTCAATTGGTGTGTTGACATCCATGCGAGCAGCAAGAAGCCACAGCTGTTTTCTTCGTTGATCTTCCACTGGAAATCGGTGAAAACTTTTTGGTGCCCATTTTTTTTGCATGATTTGAACCTTGAAATACACACCGAAATACCTTCTTACCTGAGCGTTAGCTAATAATACTAATAGTCTGATTCTTTCACACGCGCGATATTGTTGTTGGCCGGCACTACATACGGCGGCAGAGCTATACTTTACATATAGTTTGACTTCAAAAATGATGGTATAATCACTGAAAATAACCCAGATAGACTGTCGTCGTATTTTATTTGCTTTGGGTGCACTGTGGAGTGTTTAAGTGCGTTTGGTAGTGGATGCTACCAGTTACCTTAGAGTTGCGCTAGCATTAGCAATGTGTGTATGTCCAAAAGAAGGGACAGCATGGAATTATTTGAAAATGGTTTCCATCAATCAACTACATCATGGGTAAGTCGTAATTGAGACATTATGTCCAAAATTCCGAACTATCCCTTTAAGCAGCAAATCATACATTAACTAAAAAAGTGCCATTTTTACTTTACATATTTGTTTCTCTACTACTGCAACTCAGTAAGCATCTCATTTATGCTGTTTCTTTTTGACCTCTAGAAAAACTTGGACCTTTCACAAACAGGCATTTTCACAAGTCAATAACAATTAACATGTGCAATGTGCCGTAACTACTGCGAGCAGATGGATGTGCTTAACTCTCAGCAGGTAGGCTAAGTCAGCAGTGAGCAGAAAGCAGTGGTGCAGTTTCTATATGAACAATAAAAAATTTAAATAACCTTTCACAAACAGGTCTTTCATAACTTCTTACAAAAAAAAAAAACGGTTAACTATTATTGGCAGTCACAGGCTGCTGTAAACACCAGTCTCACTGTCATTACACCCCACACTAAATTTAACTCATATGTCCTACTTTAAGGTTTTTCTTCAGGAGTATTAGTTGATCCACATGATCAGGATGAAGCAAACTGCACTGTGCTGTAACTATGTCACCAGCTGTGCTAAACACTCTTTCAGAGGGTACACTTGTTGCTGGGATGGACAGGTAGCTCTTTGCCTATGCTGAAAGCAGTGGAAGATCCACTTGTTTTTTCCACCACTGCAACACATCACCACTCAGACCTAAATAATCTCTCTCTCTGTACTTTAAGATTTCCTCCTTAGCTCTCTCCCTTGTGGTCTTCATCGGTGCTCTTGCAGTGAGGAAATCCCAGAACATCTGGTCAAAGGCCGTCATCATCTAGGGAGTGGAACAGAAAAGAAGAGGGGATTATCAGTTGTGCTGAAAAAATATGTCAGTCAATACTACACTACAAAAATCATGACATACAATACTATACAGTAATAACACATGCATCTTCAAATCAACATAGTTTTATAACTTTTGGCACAGTTCCTAAACTTCCTATCAAAACAAACCTGTCTCACTCTCTTCTTCTCTGTGGGGGCTCCTGTCACCTTCTGTTTCAGCTGCCTGGCCCTCATTCAGTGTGTCACTGTCCCCTACCTGACAATAATCAGTATAATACAGAGACTAGCTATTAGATTTCCTTAAACTAAACAAATAAACATAATTTAAGTAAGACACATGTAAATAAGAGTGAGAGAGAGACAGAGACACTGAGTATAACCTTACCTCTCCATCCATCTTCACCAGCTCTGCTGTTATCTTCATGAATATCATGTCCTTAGTGTCATTGTCAACCAGGAAAGCCAGGTCTTTGAAGCGTGGATCAAGCGCTGAGGCATAGTGGAGGAGTTCTTGGAGATATGTGTAGCGACCATCAAAGTCCTGTCTGAATTGCTCCTTCATCTGGGAAATTACCAGAAGATCGCTCATCTGGCTGGAAATGTCTCTGCAGTTTGGCCTAGATTGGGGAGATCATTGAGATGGTGGGGTTTTTTGTGTGGTTGCCACTTTCAGAGGGGACATCAATTTGATGACCTCTTGGATCAGTGTCATGTCTTCTCCTCTCTTTATCTTCCTTGACAGCTGGGTGTTCAACACGGCAGGCTGCTACTCTGAAAAATGCTCCAACATGTCAGGGAACTGTTCAATCTTGTGGAAACCTAGCTTGTAGTTTGGCAGGTGTAACTGGGCCTGCATTTCACGTAGAGCTTCAGTTGCTTTTGTGAAAAAAAGTTACCACCTTCCTCACTTTCACCAGAAGCTCTGACACCCTGTCCGCCTTCAGGGATTTTTGCGAGGCCAGATTTAGTGGGTGTGCGATGCATCGCACATGTGGGTCCATCTCTGCACCAACGTGGTTTTGCAAAACCCACTCATCATCAATGTAGTGTGCTGTGACCGTGACATACGAGTCAGTGGCGCAAGACGTCCAGCCATCAACTGTTATTGCAACTCTGTGGGCATTGCGCAGTGACTCAGCGATCTATCGTCTCACTTTGTCGTACAGAACAGGGATTTGTTTCTCGGTGAATAGCTTCCTATTTGGTATGTGGTACTTTGGCTCCAAGATGTAGAGGAGGTATTGGAAGCCCACATACTCTGTAACACTGTAAGGCTGGATATCTTTACAAATAAAGAAGGCGATGACGTCGGTTATTGTCTTAGAATGGGTAGAGCTGTTAGCCAGCGGGGCGTAAAAAAAAAGTTGCGATACTTTGCTCACCAGTCTTGCTAACGGTAGGCATACCGCTGGGGCTAGCTAGAGCTGAATCCGAGGGGGAGGGGAAGGCAGACGTCTCCACAGAGTCCACACCATGTCGCCGCTTCAGGTGAGTATTTAAGTTCGTCGTGCTGCCTGTGTACTTTATAGCGGCATGGCATATTCTGCAAATTACATGCGTCTTGTCAAGTTGTCCGTCTCTCTTGAAAAATCAGAAGTGTCGCCAAACATTTGATTTATAGGAATGCTTCCGTGGAATGTGTAGCTCTTCCTCCTCCATGTTGATCTCTAATGTGACACGCCTTGGCCTCCGTAGTAGTCTCTGACGTCTGGCCACTGACAGCAGTGGAGACGATGAGAGAGCGCACTTCAGAAACAGTTCAGAGAGGAGGTATCAATATAAATATCAAAAATACGCCACACCTCATCTTAAAGGATTAACATGGTGGTTGAATGTGACACTTGCCAGCTGTCTTTTGGCAACAACAAAACAAATGTGCATAATTTTTTTTATTATTCAGTCATTTAAATGTATTTTATAACTTATTTTTCTAAGCCTAAATTTCCAACTATAAATGTTCACCCAAACTGTCTGGTCATGGTAATGAGAACTGTAAATAGAGAGCCGAAGTTGCCACGTCACTAACAGGCTTCTCCGTTCCGGAAGAGAAATTATCCCCACTCCTTCTCCCGTTGACTTTTCTGCTACTGACAGATATAACAAGGCAAGGTATCATACCAGCTTCTCGGTTCCATAACATTATTACGTAACACCCAAACTATTTCATTTGTGAAATAAACTCCAAATTTATAATGATTTAAGCAAAGGAAGAAGACTATAGGCAAATATTTTTTATTAATAAACAAACTACACAATGTCGCGTTAGCCAATCATCACAGTTCGCACGGTGCTCGGTCCTCCTTGTCAACAAGAGTCAGGCAGGAATATTGCTTTATTGAATATAGCATTACATCCTCTCGCTTTTTGTACATAGCCTAATCATTTTAATTATAAACATTTATTAGCGAGGTAGGAGATGGTGCAGTGTTTTGCACCAAATTGTTGCCATCGGTCGGGTGTAATGTTAGCCTACTGTCCTGTCAATTTATGTACAGTTGTGTTCAAAAACAATGCAGTACAACATCAGTAACCTGATGAACCACTGTTATTAGTAGTAGTGATATTTCTGCATGGCAAATAATGTACTTGTAGATGTAGTAGTGTAATAGAAAAACAACAGACCCAACTGTCATGACATGCACGCTGCTTGTTCTGAGTAACTGACTCATTCATTGAAAGGGGCGTGTTCAAAATAATAGCAGTGTGGAGTTTAGTTAGAGAATTCATTCATTCTGTGAAAAAACAGGTGTCATTAATTGTCCTTTATTAAGGAAGAAGGGAAGCAAATGTTTCACACATTGTTATAAAATATATTTCCTTCTGAATTGCTAAGTAAAATGGGCCGTTCCAAACATTGTTTGGAGGAACAACGTAATTTGATTAAAAAGTTGATTGGAGAGGGGAAAACGTATAAAGAAGTGCAGCAAATTATAGGATGCTCAGCTAAAATGATCTCAAATGCTTTAAAATGGCAACAAAAACCTGAAACACGCGGAAGAAAACGAGCAGCTACTGTTAAAACAGATCGAAGAATAGTCAGAATGGCAAAGATTCAGCCAATCATCACCTCCAGAAAGATCAAAGATGATCTAAAATTACCTGTGCTGTTACAGTCAGAAGACGTTTGATCGAAGCTAAGCTATCAGCAAGAAGCCCCTGTAAAGCACCATTGTTGAAAAAACGGCATGTGCAGAATCGGGTTAAAATTAGCTAAGGAACACATCGATTGGCCCAAAGAGAAATGGCGTAACATTCTGTGGACTGATGAAAGTAAAATTGTTCTTTTCGGGTCTAGTGGTCGTCGACAGTACGTCAGACGACCCCCGGGTACTGACTTCAAGCCACAGTACACTGTGAAGACAGTGAAGCATGGTGGCGCAAAAATCATGGTATGGGGATGTTTTTCATACTACGGTGTTGGGCCTATTTATCGTATACCAGGGATCATGGATAAGTTTGAATACATCAAAATACTTGAAGAGATTATGTTGCCGTATGCCGAAGAGGAAATGCCCCTGAAATGGGTGTTTCAACAAGACAACGACCCCAAACACACGAGTAAGCGAGCAACATCTTGGTTCCAGACAAAAAGGATTGAGGTAATGGAGTGGCCAGCTCAATCCCCCGACCTCAACCCCATTGAAAACTTGTGGGGTGACATTAAAAATGCAGTTTCTGAAGCAAAACCCAAAAATTCACAGGAACTGTGGAATGTAGTTCGTTCATCCTGAGCTGAAATACCTGTTTCTAGGTGCCAGAAGTTGGTTGACTCGATGCAACGCAGATGCGCAGCAGTTATCAAAAACAATGGTTATGTAACTAAACATTATTTCAGTAATTTAAAGTGAAGTTAAATCTTGAAAAATTTCTTCAGTTTATACAGTAAGTGTTTGAGTTTGAAGAGAAAAATGTCGACACTGCTATTTTTTTGAACAGATTAATATTCCTTTTCTTTGCTTCCTGTAAAAGAATAACGCAGACTTGATAAAATTTGTTAATGCTTTGATTTGGAATTGAATGTGTAATGTTTCCACTACATTTGAAATATGGAACTAAAAGCTATTAAAAAATATTTGCACTTTATTCACTTTTTTTAATGCTATTTATTTGAACACAACTGTAGTTCCATCTAGTTAATGTAAGGTTAATGCAAAATCTACGTAAGCTATGTTAGGTCCACCGTCATCCCAAATGAGCAAAAGCTATAAAAACGGATTAAAATTTGCATTGTAAACCAAACCACTCCGGTTGAACTTCATATTGTAGTCATGTTTTCATAGCTTAAATATAAAAAAGTCTAAACAAGTTTACTACCGTTACCGTGATGTCATTTTCTTTTAGTTAGCGAGCTAGGTGGCTAACGTTAGCAGATCATTTGTTGAAGATAGCTGGCTAATAATACACATTTAGCAATCTACCTCACGAGATATAGTTACACAAAGCAAGTTGCGTAATGTTAACTTGGACAAATAGACAGAGCTAGCTAAAAATGGAGCTGATCTGTTGAGTTAAAACAGCAATATGTAGTGGACTAAAACTGTGCTGCTTCAGTGCGTGGCTCCGTTAATGCAAACAAATGACTGGATGTTACGTTCATGTTTAAACATGTTGAACTGGTCCAGTTGAAGGTGTGTCCAGTCATATTTCTTTACGGGGCGTGGATAAGGGAGTGGTTACCCTCGTGTGACGCACTACGAGGAGAACATTCTCAACCGGTTGAAAATAGGACGATAAATTTAACACGCCTACTTCTCCAAAACTAAAGAACTGACATATTTAATACTTTCATCGTGTTTCTTCAATGCCCTCTTGTGCAAATAGCATAGGAAAACCTAGAAAGTGTGACCAACCACCATGTTAATCCTTTAAGACCAACCCGCCCAGTTCACTTGTTATTTAAACAATGTGAGCACTGGATGCTAAAATGACATCTGCGCTGGTCTGAAACTAGCAAAGACTTGAGTTTGGGTTACCGCCGCTTAGCTTCGGGTGTAAGATAGGGCCCGTTTTCTTTTAGGATTTATCTGTTATTTATTTGCTAATAATACAGTACATATGAATGCTGAGCTGGCAGTCATTCTGTTATTATTATATTCTATTTAGTTATACAGTTGAAGTCGGAAGTTTACATACACTTAGGTTGAAGTCATTAAAACTCATTTTTAACCACTCCACAGATTTCTTGTTAGCAAACTAATGGTGTTGGCAAGTCAGTTAGGACTACTTTGTGCATAACACAAGTCATTTTGCCAACAATTGTTTACAGACAGATTACTCTTGATATCTTATTTTCTGGTACTCTTACAAGCAATACTAGAACGTCTCTGCATTTGAATGGATCTCTATGGGAATTGGGGGGTGGGACTAGATTTAGCTGTAAATTACACTGGAACAGTATGGAACATTGAATTGATTATTGAATTGACTATTACCATTCAGTCCACCTTTAGTCGAAACCGGGCCGGCCAGCGAAGGATGGGCACCCCCTCTTTCCTTCCGAAATTTCTTCCCACTGGGGAGTTTTTTCTCGCCACTGTTCAGTGTTTTTTTTCTCCCCTACCGGGGAGTTTTTTTACCTCATTTTGCTGGTTGGGGGCTAAGGCCTGGTTTTTTGCTCAATTTTCCTTCTGTTTCCCTGTGCTGCGTCTTTGTGACAGTTCTCTGTAAAAAGCGCTATACAAATAAAATTGAATTGAATTGAATTGAACACATGATTGGTAAAATGGCTGTAAGTCATTTTGATGTTGTAGGGTCACAGACATCAGGATTCAGGAAGTCATGGCATGCAAAGGATATGCGACCAAATATTAAAAATTTAAATGCACAGTCAACTTAGCGTATGTGAACTTCTGACCCACTGGAATTGTGATATAGTGAATTAAAAGTGAAATAATCTGTCTGTAAACAATTATTAGAAAAATGACTTGTGTCATGCACAAAGTAGATGTCCTAACAGACTTGCCAACACTATAGTTTGCTAAGAAATCTGTGGAGTGGTTAAAAATGAGTCTTAATGACTTCAATCTAAGTGTTTGTAAACTTCCGACTTCAACTGTAGCTATCTTGTTTCAGAGAAACATGCAAAATGATGTTGTTAGGTTACCATGGGTTACCACACAACTCAATATATCAATGACATATAGGAATGTTTTAACAGCAACAGCCCCGCCCTCCCAGACTGAAAAAAATTTCCGCAAATAAAATGTGTCTGAATGAGCAGGAGATAATAGAAATAACGTGTTAAAAGTGAAGACATGTCTTCAAAAACATGTGTCGTGGACATTAACTGCTGCTGTAAATGGCCCTGCTTTAATCCCTTCGTGCAGATGGCAAATTTGGTCAATTCTCACCTATTTAGGGGGTGCTCTGTTTAACGCTTTATATATCCAGGTGTGAGCATCACAGAAACTTGGCAAATAACTTAAATGAAACAAGACAGTTGTACCATTTACAACAGAAAATACAAACTGTTTATTTTCATAATTTAAGTCAAAATAAAGTGCCACAAATGCAAAGAAACTTGGCAATAAAAAAAATGCTTTAGTTTGTAATGAAATACTGAGAGCTACATTTGTGAAACAGATAATTTTATACATTTTGTGGAGCATAAGTGTGCAAAATCTGAGGATGATAGGCAGAACTACTAAAGATCTATGATGCAAAATATAGGCAGTGTACCCTGTTGTCCATTAGTGTCTCAAAATCTATCCAAATGGCTAAATTGTGCACTGCACTAAATCATAAAATAATTATATATTTAACTACTGTTAAATACTGTTTTGGATCATAAAACTCACTTTTGCATCATTTTCAAGTGGGAATGACTATCTTTTCATCAGTATAGGGGGTAGATATCTATGGGTCCAAAACCCTATCCAATACATGTCATAAAATGATTAAAATAGTTTTGTCCATTATAAAGTATATACATTTGCCCCTTCGGATGGTTTAAGATGAAAACATTGATATCACACTTTTACACACACCTAAATATGTGGCCTAATCATTCACTCATGTACCTCAATAAAACATAACTTTTTCCTGTATTCTACAGTATGTATTCTTTTGCCCTGCAATCACATTTTTCTGTAGTTTAAAAAAAAAAATGTTCCCATTTATAATGACTCCAAGGAAACTTTTACATGAATCTACCACATATCAGCGCGCAGTAAATTGGAATGAGTATTTTCCGTGCCTTAAGTGACAAGTATAGCCCAGGAAGATACAAAGCCTAAAGCCTAGATTATGTATGATAACATTACAATAAAATAATATTCCACCAACAGGAAAATGCTTCCAAATGTTCTAGCTTCAATGAAAGTCAGCACATCAAACATAAAACATGACTGAGCAATGATTACTCACACTACAGTGTGTGAAATGCACTCGAAATGCGAAAATAACCATCTCTAACATAGCCTACTGGACAAGACAGTGATCGACTGGAAAAACTAACGTACCCATGTAGCCAGCGAGAAGAAACGCATATTACAAGCAGGATGAAAAACTCCCGTTAGCGAATGCGTTTTCTGTAGCTGTTTGCGTCATATTACATTGACTAGATTAAAAATTCTGTTATGCTGGGCTGTAATTTATTGTAGAAGGCATCCCAGAAAAATTTGCAAACACAGTTGAAAATGATATACTGTCCTCTATCGGATAAAACAGTTGTGAATAAAACTGGAATAATTTGAAATACTTCAGAGCTGCAGGTAGGGCATATAGGGGTTCCACATCGTGTTATTTCTCAAACAGACTTGTCCAAGACAATAAATGAGCACTGAATTATGAAAGGAACATCTCTATGTGTAAAACCAATGGTAGGATTGTATATTTATTTCATATTTAGTAGCTGATATTGCTAGTAGAATGACGTGGTATAATGAGACAATAATTTCACGTTTATTTTGCATTAGAGTGAGCAGGGACTTTTCACGGCTTTTTTGGCATACGATCAGGCCAGAGCCATAGAGAGAGAGTTGTGTCAATGGAGGGTCCAAACGCTAACAGTCACATGGTTTATGTAGGTTTCAAATAGTTCCAAACAGCTCTTCACAGCTAATTTGAATGCATGTTTTCTATTAGGAACACAGAGACCAAACAGTGATTTATGGTAACTAGTAAAAGATGTGTGCATCGATTTACTATATGATTGCACGCCAACATACACTACTCACAAAAAGTTAGGGATATTTGGCTTTCGGGTGAAATTTATGGAAAATGTAAGTTCACGCTACAGTGATATTATACGTATCATGAAAGTAGGGCATTTAAGTAGAAGCATGCAATGGTGATTTCCTCATCTCAAACTATTTATTGAAACAAAAGCCAACAACAGTGGTGGGTATACCACAACAAAAATGTCAATGTCTCAATAACTTGTCATGTGCCCTTGAGCATCAATTACAGCTTGACAACGACGTCTCATGCTGTTCACAAGTCGACTTATTGTCTGCTGAGGCATGGCATCCCACTCTTCTTGAAGGGAGGCCCTCAGGTCATTGAGGTTCTGGGGTACAGAGTTACGAGCCTCTACACGGTGAGTCAGCTGATCCCATAGGTTTTCTATGGGATTCAGGTCTGGAGAAAGTGCAGGCCACTCCATTTGAGGTACCCCAGTCTCCAGCAGCCTTTCCCTAATGATGCGACCTCGATGAGCTGGAGCATTGTCGTCCATGAAGATGAAATTAGGCCTGTGTTGTTCATGCAGGGGCACAATGACTGGATTAATGATGTTATTCAGGTAGTATGGCCTTGTCACTGTACCATTCACAAAGTGTAGGGCAGTTCTGTATTGACTAGACACACCTGCCCACACTGTAACACCGCCACCACCAAAGGGTCGTCTGGTGACAACAGTGGCTGATGCATAGCGCTCTCCTTGACGTCTCCAACATCGTTGGCGGCCATCATTTCTGCTCAACATGAATCGACTTTCATCAGAGAACAGCACTGAGGCCCACTGGTCCCTCGTCCAGCGTAAATGCTCCCTGGCCCATGCAAGACGATGACGCCTGTGCCTGGTGGTGTGGTGGTACCCTTGCAGGTCGTCTAGCACGCAGACCACGCTGATGTAAACGGTTTCGAATGGTCTGACGTGACACTTGGGTGCCTCTCACCTCCCTTAAATGTGCCTGGAGTTGAGTGGCATTCATCATCCGGTTCCGCAGGGCACTGTTCACAATGAAGCGGTCATCAGTGTGGGATGTGGCCAAAGGACGTCCACTTCTATGCCTTTCTGTGACTCTTCCAGTCTCTCTGTATCTCTGTTGCAACCTGCCGATGACACTCTGTGACACTCTAAGCTCAGTGGCCACTTCCCTCTGAGAACATCCTGTTTGAAGCCTCGCAATGGCGAGGTACTGTTGATCAATTGTTAGGTGTCGTCTTGGTCTCATGATGTCAAAATGTGAACAGCATGATGAAGAGGACTGTTTAAATACCAATTCTAATTGAACCAGGAAATGTATTGGTCGATTCATGGATCAAACACCTGTTGTGAATTTTGCCGTTCAGCTCCTTGTTAGAGAACAGCAAGTTGTGCAAAAAGTACTGAAACATTGAATAGTTGGACATGTGCATTCAAAAGTTTAGAGAAGGTCAAATTAATTTCACCTGTAAAGGTTATAGTGCATTTTAGGTTCATCCTGAAATTTCACCCGAAAGCCGAATATCCCTAACTTTTTGTGAGTAGTGTATATTGGGATGTGTACTTACATGAATATGGTAAAAAAACATGTTTACCTCAAATTAGAGGATTAAGGTTAGTGTAAACTGCTAGCTGGCTGTTCATCATTACCATGCTATCTACCGTAGGCTGCACTCATTATAACATATATATAGCCACATAGGCTACCGTCGCCATTATTACTCCCATTAATAAATGATCTAATTACATTTAATGTGCATTCTTGTGTCTTCTGCAGTAGCTTAACTAAACAAGTCTATCTAGCTGAAGTCATGTACTACTGTATCAATTACATCTGACTTTGGCCCACTAACATTTCGTAATGTATTCCTATTACAACCGTAAGTGCAATACTCACTGTGGAAGTGGAGACTTTGTTGGACAATAAATGGAACGAGAAAATATTCAGGGTTCATCAGAAAACAATAACCAGGTAGGATATTTGGTTCATTAAACATGTCAGCCTAAATCATACTTTGTAAAAAAACAATTATTTACTAAAACGAAAGTACATCGGGTGTAGGCCTATTGTGAGCAAGGGAAAAACATTGAATGTTTATTAATACAACTTTTAAATAATAACTATATTATTGTTTCTATGTCGGTACATGGTTTTTTAGCATGTAGAAATGGTATGAATGTGATATGCAGCTGTGACTGTGGCAAGGTAACGGTTGTAGCTATTATAGCACCCTGCTGTTTTATTGCCATGCAGTTCAACTGAAAGGCTTATTGGGATGGCAGGTATGCCATCCGCCAAGGTACGGCTTGGTGGGGCATGCCCCATACCTATACAGCACCGAGAGTTTGGCACTTTTCAGGGTTTCCTACAGAAGTAACCACAATGACCATAGACACTGAGCCCTTAAAAACATTAACTTCTGTATGTTCTGACCTCATGTAACCACACAGCATTCAGATACAACTTCACACATCCACACAACAAAGCCCCAAACTTGGGTTATTTTGCAGTTTTTCTCCTTCCTCTTCCACTTCTTCTTCTTCTTCTTCCCATTTTCCTGCCAAACTGCCTGCCTCCGTCGCGATGTTATCCAATGGGGAGAATTATTATTTGAGGGTATGGTCCGTACACCTGCTCATCAAGCTTATCGTCCAATAAAAACGCTTCATACTAATGTTTTTTAATGTTAATGTAGCTAATGGCTTCAAGAAGTGCAAGAAGTTACTGTGGCTTAGTGGTTAAAACTGCAGTCTCTCACACAGTGGATAGTGGGTTCGAGCCCGGCAGCGCACATGTATATTTTCCACAAAAACAATGTGCAACTGTTAAGTACTTTTCATTTCTTAGACTGTTATTATTTTCACATTGACACATTAACGTGTTTTTATTGCAATGGCAAAATAGGTTTACAATATTAACTGTTCAATGTTTCACTTGTATTATATCACACCCTCCCCAAACCGGACGCTCGCTTTTGTCTGGTTTGGGGAGGGTGTTACGCTCTGCGGTCATGACTGACTGACTGTGGAGACCCCTTGCCTCGGCCAACATTTCTTTATTCATTAATTTCTTCACTTCAGCTCTGTTCACTTTATCCTTTTCACACATAACAAAAGGTCACCATAAAATTAACTACTAGGAAAATTAAGAATTTACGATAATAGCCTACATTAAGAATTGAGGATAGCCTCTTTTAAACTGCAAGCGTTTAAGCGATCGGATTTATAAACCGCCAATTCCCCAAACATATCTGATTCATGGTTAGTCACTTATAAATAAATAGATAGCCTCCGAATGTGGCTCTAGTCTACGCTACTCTGCTGATAATGTAGCTTACTGCAAACACTTTTAATTATTATAATAATAATAATAAGAAGAAGAAGAAGAAGAATCTCTGGAATGTACTTTCTTAGTAGCATCCACTGTTTTCTTTCTGGCTAAGATTCCTGGGAAATATGCATTGTCCAATTAAGCTTGTTCGCCAACGTTGCTTCCTGACAAGAAGCAGGAAGTAACGTTGGCGAACAAGCTTAAGCTTAAGCTAGGCTACTACGAAGCAAATCAACATGCATTATAGCCTAAATTCATTGCACTACAGAAAATTAAACTAAACCTAGCTGTCTGGTACCAAAACATTTCCCGCAGGTAACGTTCTACACTACCGGAAAAAAAACTCTGCTGTGCAGAAACTCACTAGCTCGTAGCCCACACATGGAAGGTTGGAGTTACGCATCCGGCAATCCAGTGTTGAATAGCCTACACTAGCTCGCTCGCTAGCTCGTAGCCCACACATGGAAGGTTGGAGTTACGTATCCGGCAATCCAGTGGTGAATAGCCTAACATTAAATGTATTTCATAGAATACTAATAGCCCTATTTTAAAACTGTATTTCCATATTTTACTGATGCCAACTATTTAGGCTGTACTGGCTATTTAGGCTGTATGTCTTTCAGCTAGAAAGTGTCTAGCCCATTGTGCATGTATGTCTGCATGTAGACTTGGTTCATTAATTTACATGCTTCTTCATGATCCATAGCTCAGGTGGTGCTGTTCATTGTATTTCATTACAGATTAAATACTGCTCATCTACAAACTATTTTAATGTAATTGTGTGCTGTCTGTAATAGGATAACTGTTCTCATTCTTGTCAATAGAGGGCGTTATGGTTAAACGAATGTCTGCATACATTTCTTTGGAATGCATGTCTCTCTCCGTGTTTATATTCATGCATTATTCATCATTAGTTAGCTATAAAAAATAAGTGATATCAGATCAAAAACGTCTACAACGTAAAAAAAAGCCAAGTTACTCACGCATAGCCTACATAGCGCTGTCCATAAGTTCTTAATTCCAACTTGCAAAAACTAGGCCTGCCTTTAAAAGTCTTGATATCAAAATGTGGCCAAATTACAACTAACAATATTGCCTATCGTAGCTCACACTAAATAAACTACCTCTATTCCAAAGCAATGCTATCCAAACTTTCCTAAATTATTTAATGCAACTTGGCCCTGTGTTTCTTCATCTTTGCATGTGAAGAGATTGTGCCTCATGGAACAACATATGATTTAAATGAATGCTCTTAACAGTTGAAGAATAATTACACTCCAGAAAGGATATGGTTGTACTTTGTTGGCAAGTTTACTTTAGAAAATATACAGGTTTTAAAATGTTAACTGCTGCTACAGCATTCTTTACAATTCACAAACAGACATTTATATGAAGAAACATCATGTACAATAGAGAAAGGGGTGATGAATAAATAAATGCAGATAAAAATTATGATGATATTTGCAAACAGAATTTTGTGAAAACAAGGATATCTATGCTCTGTAGGACCACACAGGTTTTGATAGAAATCCAAATAAATAAATCAATAAATACATAATAATAATAATAATAATAATACATTTTATTCATTCTGTGCTTTTCATAGACCCAAAGCAGTGGATGCAGACAATTGTTCAAACATGCCTTATAGTGTAGTAATTTTTCTGTTTAATTTCTAAGTGTAACACATCTGAATCAGAGTATTTCCACTATAAATTATTTTCATTTTGCAGTTTGATGTGGCACATACAGTTTCATTGACCACATTCTCTTGAGATGGTAAGATGAAGAAACACAGGGCCAAGTAGCATTAAATAATTTAGGAAAGTTTGGATAGCATTGCTTTGGAATAGAGGTAGTTTATTTAGTGTGAGCTACGATAGGCAATATTGTTAGTTGTAACTTGGCCACATTTTGATATCAAGACTTTTAAAGGCAGGCCTAGTTTTTGCAAATTGGAATTAAGAACTTATGGACAGCGCTATGTAGGCTATGCGTGAGTAACTTGGCTTTTTTTTACGTCGTAGACGTTTTTGATCTGATAAGGATATAAACTAATGTTTTTGCAAGCGGTGACATATCATGCTTTTCTGAAAAAGATTTCATTTATAATTTCAGAGAAATCGAGCGTAGCGTTAGTTCAGGCAGGCCACGAGAGTGAAACCTGGCCATAGGTGAATCAGCTGACAGCTCAGCTGAGTAGTGGCGATTCACCTATCAGTCCATTCACATAACAAGGCGTTCTATTTAACCGCCTCGCCCTACCATGGTGGATCCTCTTCCTGCACGCCCGCTGTACACAAAAACCCCCCTCCACCCCAGCTGCATCCTTTTCAGTTCCCTATTGCGCACAGACACCTAGCCTGTATCACTCCTGCATGGCTTACTAATATTTTTGACTGCCTACTGATTTCTTTCCTCTCTCCTTCCCGCTCAGGCGCTATAGATCAACGAACATCGTTCTCCAGAAGCAGCCGGTCAGCTCCAGCTCCACGCCTGTCCCCAGCTGATGATGCTACCTGCTGGCCTTCAATCCGTCTTCCACCACCGGCTCATTATATATTGACATTTTCATATGTTTTGTCTTGCCATTTTTCTATTCCATAATCAGCTATTCAGTTAACCGGTGCCAGTCAGCGGCGGATGGACTCCCCCCTCAGAGTCAGGTTCCGCCCAAGGTTTCTTCCTGCTAACAGCAGGGAGTTTTTCCTTACCACTGTCGCCCTAGGCATGGTCTACGGGGGTTCAGGCCCGGTTCCTTGTAAATTGTTGTGATAATGACACTTAAAAGTACCATATACAGTATATATAACTGATTGAATGGAAACTGTTAAAACCATTCACAGTGCTGCCGGTTCTGTTCTAAGTGCAACCCTATTGGGGGGTTGTTGCTGCTGCCCTCACCGCCATACCCATGCTTGCTCGCATGGATTAGCGGGAGGGTTTTTGAACAGAACCATACCGCCAAACCTAAAATGTATTGTTTTAAGAATGTCAATAAAGCTTTTACTTGAACAACAGTGGTCCTGACTGAAATATGAATAGCCTACTATAGCCTAATTGGGACATCGACATCCCACCACTAGGGGGGCACCGTGGATAAGGAGTTAAGAATCTCACCTAGATATGCTATTGTAAGCCAACATGGGAAATTTGGTTTTATAAGCACGGTAGTAACGGTAGGCCTTCTTGATTTGAGAAATGAAATCCGTTCATACACTGGCTACAATAAACGTTGGCCTATAAGCTTTCGTGTGATGGCTGCTCAAGCAAGCAAACAAAATCTCAGTTCATAGCCTATAGTTTTCGTTGGGCTATTAACAACACATAAACTTGACTAAAAACTGTTTACTGAAAACATTTAATGTTAAGTTCATGCTTGTACTAGAATGACAGTGCAAACTGAATTGACCCAAACATTGTAGTCAGTATATCTACACGTGAAGCGACTAAAACCCTACATTGAAAACATCGCATTTTGACTGGCAGAATTGCAAATTGATTTATCAGACCCACATTTCTGTCTTTATTCCACTAAATCCAGAAGGTTATGTGTGTTTCGCTGTTAATGTGTGCTTTAAAAAAGCAACGAAAAATGGCAAAGAATGAATCAATGTGACAAATGTGATGTTTTTGACAGATAATTAACTGAAATGTATAGAGGCTACAATTACTAGCTGGAAAACATGTACCAAGTCGATTATCCTATGAGGCTGAGGGATAATGGCTAGTTGGCTACCACCACCCATCAGACTATAAGCACACCCCGCAATGTTATATTTAACTAATAATTAGACGGCATGTTTTTCCACTAAACGCATGTTTACAATCCTTTGTTTCTAATAGTTGAGACCGTTTAAGAGAACGTAACCAATTACAACCTATTGATTGCTAACTTTATCCACATTGGCCCCATTTCTCGTAAAGTTACGTGGATTAGCCTACTCAGCTGGCTAACTGTGCTAAGTAAAACCCCAAAAACCCACAAATATGGAAAAAATGAACCAAAGCCCATGTTAATACAAAATCTCTGATATGAACTTGACAAACACTGTTCCAGTTTAACTCAGCAGTTAGCCAGCTAACTCAGTTAGCTAGGTACGAGGAATAGGCGGCTCATTAACATTAGCTAACATTATATCTATTATTAGCTAAGCTATATCTACTAATTTGGTGGAAAAATAATAAGCTAACATGCTTTAACTTACATTGTTAATTCAATTCAAATGTGCTAATGAGATAAGTATCAAAAATGGTGTTGATTCTAACTTCTTAATTTTGTAAAGTGCAGTCAAAACAGTAGGCTACAGTCAAAAGCACTGCTACTCCTACTGCCAATGTTTGGAACTATTGAGACTCTTCACGATCCGCCATATCTCTAAAATAATTGGTCCATTGGAGTGAATGTAGTTGACGCAACTCTCTCTATGGCTCTGGATCAGGCTATTGTTGGGTTTATCTTGTTGCTATAATTGATTCTAATTCACACAGATGCTATTGTCCACTATGTCACGCATGGGTAGGTACAGTTTCAGGCGAGAATGGGTGGGGGGTTGCTTGTTAAATGGACTTGCTACGGGAAAATACTGACACTTAGAAACTCCGTATTAGGCAGAGTGGTCACAAATCGTGTACCAATAAAGTTAAAACATGGAGTTTGTGGTTTCCCCTCATAGTTTGGCTGCAGGAGCAATGAATGTCTCAGTTGAGCAAAATCTTGCCGCTGGTGCCATGGCCACTAGGCATCTGCGCAAAGGGGTTAAGGCAGGGCCATTTACACTCTAAATGGCCCTGAAAATTATCATTGAAATTATCATTGTCAAGCAGCTGCTCCTTCCCAGTGAACATTTTTGTGTTGAAAAGTCGGTGAAACGCTGTCTTGCGTTCAGGTGAACAACTGGCTAAATTTGTAAGTTTTCTAACCAGGTAGAATGTAGCCAGGCTATATCCAAGTAAAACCTGAGCTAAAGTAGGGCTAAATTGACCTAATTGACACATTTATGTCAAAACATCTCTCAACCTGAGATTTACACCCCTCTACACGTCTAGATTCTGGCTTTTGTTCACTGGCTTGTTTGAACAGTCGGTGAAACGCCTTCTCATGTTCAGGTGAAAATTCAGCTAAATTTGGTTAAAAAGTTAGTTTTTTTAACTGGCTAGGTTGTAGGCAGGCTATATCCGGGTAAAACCTGAGCTAAAATAAACAATATCAAACAAATTCTGTCGTAACAACAACAGAAACCTGACAATAAACATGTATGTGTATGCCAAAGCGGCGAGAAAAGCCATGCTCACTGAATTGTAAAATAAACTAGTGAAATTATTGTGTAAATTATACCACGTCATTCTACTATCAATATCTGCTACTAAAAATGAAATAATCGTTCCAGTTCGATTGACAACTCTTTTATCTTTTTTGTTTCAGATTCTTTCCCATTTTTCTCCCAATTTGGTAGCCAAGTGAACCCCTATTCTATTTCAATTCCCCCCGTGTAGCAACCGCAAGAGAATCGCCGCTACACAACCCCGTCAGCCGGTAGTAGGAAGGAGGAAGCCATGTCCTCTTCAGAGCGTGACTCCTTGTGCTCCTGACTGTGATTCCAACACGCCCAGGGCCATTCTGTGCACAGCGATTCTCTCTCGCCTCACCTGGTAACAGCCGCCAATTGCCGCTCCCACAAGGCGCCAGCCATGCTTGGATCTGGCAGGACCGGGACATGAACCCCGATCCTCGCAGTACAACTGCACCGACTGAGAGTCAGCGCCTTTACCGCTGTACCACCGCAGCGGCGACAACTCTTTTATCTGATAGAGGACATGATATCCTTTGTGACGATGTTTTCAATGTCTTATTGGATGCTCTGAACAATAAATTACAGCCATGTGTAACAGCATGTATAGTTTTATAAGTTTAGTATTACGCAAAAAAGCTACCGAATGCACATTCGCTCGCCGAGGCATAACTGTTTTTTCCTGCTTTTTAATCGCAAGCTTTTACTTATTTTGGCCAAGTCATGTCGAGTAATGGTGAGTAATCCCCGCTGTGATTAGATGGATTTTGGCAGTGGTCAGGCGACGTATAAATTCTATCATAGAATATGCTATGCCGACATGACGGGTGTTTTCCCTACTCGACGTGTAAGTATTGTAATATGCTTGTAATATGCAGATGGTTTCGCTCGCTATATATATACGTTAGTTTTTCCACTCGACCACTGTTTTGTCCAATATGTTTGATATTGTTATTTTGACATTTTGAATGCATTTCACATACTGTAGTGTAAGCGTTCATTGGTGGCCCAGTCATGTTTTATGTTTTCATTGAAGCTAGAACATTTGGTAGCATTTTCCTAATGGTGGAATATTATTTTATTGTAATCTTATCATACATAATATAGACAATGCAGCAAAAGATTACATACTGTCCAAAATTCATTAGTCAGATGAAAAAAACACAGGGCCAAGTTACATTAAATAATTTAGGAGATATTGGGTAGCATTGCTGTGGAATAGAGCTAATTTAATTAGTGTGAGCTACGATAGACAACATTTTTTGTTGAAACATGGCCTCATTTTGATATCAATACTTTTAATGGCAGGCCTAGTTTTTCCAAGTGTTAATTAATTACTTACAGTCAGTGCTTTGTAGGCAATGCATGAGTAACTTGGCATTTTTGTACTTTGAAAACGTTTTTTGATCAAATATGAGTTTTGCACTGTTTGTTATGATCGAGTAGCTAACTGATGATATATAAATGTATGAATTATAAAATAAGGAAATGTAGAGAGACATGCACAATATACATGCATTTTAAGTGAAAGAAAGACAGGTGTGGATTCTGACCTTTACCATTAACTACAAATGAATGAAAGTGCAATATTATGGAAGGTTAGTGAATAGCAAAGTCACCACGTGTAGCCTATGCAAGACAGGGTTTGTTTTACATGTAACAGCATTGTAGTGATTTATTAGAGTTAAATGAGGCAACAAATTTATTTTATAAGAATAAATGACAGTTCCACATATCCTTCTATTAAAAAATGACATATATATAATAAATGACATTTCCACATATCCTTTTATTAAAAAAATAGACAATTTAAATGTGTGTTATGAATGTGTAGTGTATAGGGGATGTAAATAACGAATAATTTGGTATTCAATTACTCACTTTCTCTATTTGAATAGTATTCGGTTACTCGTTTGGGGGGGGTGTAGGCAGTATAGGCAGAAGAAAGAAATGACAGCAGTAGAAGAAATAAATGACAGTAGCCTATGCTAAAGTTCAGATCAAGAAATAATGTTTATTGTATTACTTTTACCATTAATCAACAAAAAGTATAAAATAACCTTAAGGTATATGAATTCAGATAAATAAAATAAAATAAATAAAAAAATACATTAAAATGCGTTAAATTGCAAATAACAAAAATATCAACGCATTGTTTTTTTCTTTTCTTTTGCATTTAACTCAGTTTAAACACAAGCCGCAAACAAACGTGGGCTGACAGCTGTTTTTGTTCAAACATATTAGCATGTCGACATGCTCCGGAGTCAAACGTGTGCGTAGTCTATTGACCGTTACACCTGCGGCTAAGCGGCTGCACAGTTTGTCAAAATGTTGATATGGACCGTTGTAGTGACCTGCTCTATCAAAATCAGTCGCACTGACCCCCAAACACAATTTGGGCTTTATATACTACCTGAGGGAGGAAAATGTAAGCTTTCTAATGATCCCAGAATTATCTCTCTAATCCAAATATCAAGCGAGTTATGTTGTGTTACATTTAGAATGCTATCAAACCATGTTTTTGAGAAAAAAAACGGCTTCAAAGTTTAGCCACGAAAGTTACTAGCTAGATATGTGTTAATGTTTCTGGATAGGGCTGGGTCTCATAACCGAACTCTGGTGTTTTGTCATGTTACGTATATTTTTTAACTGAATATGACATTAACACACACAGATCATGAAAGCCAAGACATTTTTTTGTGTAAAATGAGATTAAACCGAATAACTTACATTAGCTTGTCGCTGCAAAAGTAGCTGCCTAAGCTGGCTCCAAACTATATGCAAAGGACCAGTGCTAGCTTGTGATATCACTCTTGAAAGCTTCAAAGCTATATTTTCACAATGCATTTGACATTAAAACACGCATATCATGAAAGCCAAGATATTTTTCAAGTAAAATCAGATTAAACCCAATTCATTTGTCACCTTGAAAGCAGCCGATGTGATTATGTGACTCAAGGTGAAAGCTGGCAAGACAAAACGACGCGAAGCTACGGCGCTAACTTGTAATGCTACGTTTAAAAGCTTCAAAACTATATTTTTAAACTGCGACTTCCAACTGATTATGATAGAACACTTCACCACTCGTCAAGTAAAAAGTAACTTAAAATCATATTTTTTCCCCTCAAAAGTGGAAAATATTAGCTTGTTTTAAGTCTCATTACCAGACTAAAACACTTGTTAAGACAGACATTTTTTGCAGTGTAACTTAATGCCAGTCCCTTTCTAGTGTAACGTGTAGCTTTGCCAGACTGCTGTGCTCATATCTGTCATGGAGTTTATTTGTCTAAAGTGCCCTCGTAGCGCCCTCGTGTGGTCAGGAGGTGTAACCTAATTTTTATTATTCATTATTTGTTTGCATTATCCAAGTTAAAAATTTCGATTTTTAAGTCAATTGGAGGTTGATTAAGTCAATTGGAGTCAATTTCCGATTACCCGAATAACCGCTTACATAATTTGCACCCAAATTACTGTCAGGTCTTCCAAATAAAATGTTGCTTTCAAAAAAAAAAAAAAGAGTTTAAAATAATTATCATGCTCACGCGGTCACTTAGGCAAGCACAGAAAAATGTTGGCTGTGTTCCATTATGCATATCCTACAAAATGACAATCATTCACTAAATACAAGTTAGCCAATAACAGTTGGCATATTTATTGAAAACCATTTCATTATTGGCAGCTGGCAGGCAATAGCCTATGTTAAAAAGCAGTAGGCTACTCAGGCTATTTACTAAACACACCCTCAACCTCCTGGAGCTTGAAAAATATCTGGCGCTTTCACTTTAAGAAACATGTTATCCTTAATCTAAATGTCATGATCAAAAAAATTATTTTCAGGTACTCTTAAGGGATACTATAACCTCTCTGCATTTGAATGGATCTCTATGGGAATTGGGGGGTGGGACTAGATTAAGCTGCACATTACATGGGAATAGTGTGGAACACATAGTTGGCTAAATGGCTATAGGTCGGTCATCAAGGGTCTGAGGGATCAAACGAGCCTGAAATCATCACTTTGCTGCCGGATATGCAGTAGCTATTGTTGTTTCTCCTGACTTATTTTTCCATAGAGTTAAATAGGAAAATGAATCAGGAGAAACAACCCTTAAATGATCCATCCATATCTACTGCATATCTATCTGGCAGCAGAGTGATGATTTCAGGCTCCTTTGATGCAGAAAGCTCGATAACTGTTTAACCAAGATAGGACAGTGATTACTAGTCATCAGAGACAGGGGGATATACACATTACATCCTGTCTGTTTACACATTATTTCCTGTCTGTAGAAGTCCCTCCCCCAAAGGATTATCACCGACAGACTGGCTCCAACAGGAAGTGAAGTAGCTGGACTTAAATTTTAAACACAATCAGTGTTGTTTTGAAATTTTCTAATGTCAAGGGTTAATAATCAGATGTGAAATTAATGCTTTAGAACCTTGTCTCAGATTTTATTTAGCTCAGTTCTGGGGAACACATGTTGGAATGAGTGTTTTACTAATAATTTCACACTCATGCCCTTAAAATAAATATTTAGTTTTTACATCTCTGCCTATGCTTGTTAGGGCCGGATATTTCAGACCGGCAGACAAGGAAGAGACTATTCTGATGCAGTATGTCAATGCTCAGGTGTCATAGAGATTTAGAGGTGTCATAGAGGACATTACTGTGAGAAAAACAACACTGGTGAGTAGGGCTGTACCGAATGTAATTTTTTTACATTCGAAACTTCTATTGAGGTTTTCGAATGAAGCTTCGAATGTCTGTCATCATATTTTATGACGTCATCACAAAAGCCCTCAAAAAAATTTTTTTCTGGTGGTGGTCCGTCTCCTTCCCGGATCAGGTCCCGGGTGCTTCAGTGGGGTCACTCTTCTCAGCTGGCGGCTCATCCTGGGGTTCACAGTACTAGGGAATTTTTGGCGTGGCGCTTTTGGTGGCCAAATATGGAGAGCGACGTCCGGGAGTTTGTCGCTGCATGTTCGGTTTGCGCCCACAGCAAAGGGTCACAACTCCCTTCATCAGTTCTTTTACATCCCCTACCTATTCCCAGCCATCCTTCGTCACCGGCTTGCCCGCATCCCAGGGCAATATGGTGATCTTGGTTGTGGTCGACAGGTTTTCCAAGGTGGCTCACTTTATTGCCCTGCCTAAGCTGCCATCTGCACCTGAGACCGCTCAGCTTATGGTGGACAATGTTTTTAGGGTACACGGCGTCCCTCTGGACGTGGTGTCCGACCGCGGTCCGCAATTCGCTGCCAAGTTCTGCTGCTCCTTTTTGCCCTATTAGGGGCGTCCGTTAGCCTGTCGTCCGGGTTCCACCCGGAGACTAATGGTCAGACGGAGCGCACCAATCAGACTCTGGAGAGCACCCTCCGGTGTTTAGCCACCTCCAAACCTACATCTTGGAGTCGCCACCTTGCCTGGGCAGAGTACGCCCATGACACGCTGCGCAATGCCTCCACTGGTCTCTCTCCTTTTGAGGCTCAGCTGGGGTATCAGCCCCCCTTATTCCCTGAGTTGGAGAGAGATGTGGAGGTACCATCTGCGGGCTCTTTCGTTCAGATGTGTCAAGCAGTCTGGAGGTGTGTGTGCCTTCGCGCCTCAGCCAAACAGAAGGCTACCGCCGACAGGCGTCGTCGTCTGGCTCCTTCTTACCGGGTTGGTCAATGAGTGTGGTTGTCCACACGTGGAATCCTGCAAACTCGCGCCGTAATTTGCGGGTCCTTTTAAAATAGTCTGTAAAATCAACCCACCATGCGCCTTCTGCTGCCTCGCTCTATGCGCATCCATCCCACCTTCCACGTCTCCCGGCTAAAGCCTGTGTTGGTGAGCGCTCTCACCCCTGCTGAGAAGCCACCACCCCCACCCGCCTCGTGGGGGGAGGCCTGGCCTATAACGTTCGGCGCATTTTGGCAGAGAGATGTGTGGGCAGAGGCGTCCAGTTCCTGGTAGACTGGGAGGGTTACGGCCCGGAGGAGTGTTGCTGGGTCCCGTCCAGAAACATTTTGGACCCAGCACTCATTAGAGCCTTCCGCAGGGATAAGGCTTAGGGATCTCCTGGGGTCGTCCCTTAGAAGGGGGGTCCTGTCATGGGTTTTTGGCTGTCCTTTTCTCTTTGCGGTCGTTCGCCGCCGGAGCAGCGTGAGGGCGCTCGCTGCTTACTTTTCCACTCCGTTCCAAGTTTTCACTCTCCCGTGCACTCAGTCGTCTCACCTGTGCTGAGTTACCTGCCAGTTATTTAAGCCCGTGCTTCCTGCTTCCGGCGCTTCTGTATTGTATTAATTTGCGATTCAGAGCCGGTAAGGTATAGGACTAGGCACGTAAGGAGACCCCATTGCCCCATAGCTTGCTTTGGGGTAACGCGGGACTTGCCTTCCATGCAATTAGCTTTTTAGGTACCTTTCTGTTGCACTTTCGGTCCTTCGCTCTGGTTTTCCTTGTCCTGTTCTGCCTAAGACAAGTGTTGTCTCGTCGTTTCCTGTCCATCTCTCTCTGCCTGCTTTCTTGTTGAAAGCGAGAGGTTTTCTTTCCTTATTTTCGTTTCTTTTGTTTCTTATCGCCTCTTAGTTTTTCCCTCTCTGTTTTTTGAGAGGCGGAGGTGTCTCTCCCTATATTCTCTCGTGTCTATGAGTCATTCGCCCGTTTACCCGTGGGTCGCTTTCATTTCTCCTCTCTTCTGTAATGGTGGCGTGACGTGTGAGGTAGGAGGGGCCAAACGCAGCAAGGGGATTCATTAAGCACTAGGCCACTAGGACGGGAAACCCTGTAGTAAAGGGAAGGATACAAGACAGGGAAACACACATACCAAAGCTACTAACCGGCTCACTGTCACAGGCCAATGAGTAGAAGCTCAAACACCAGGTTTTCTACGAGCTAAGTGACTAAAGAGCGAGCCAGAAATAATAAACGCCCTGTCTCGGTAACGAGATGCATAAGAACAGGCGAGTAGCATAATGGCACAAATAACACACACCAAACGTAACGAACACTGCAAACTAATACGAATTACTATACGAGGAGGCGAAAGGAACGGAGATCTAACGTTCCAAGGCTACTCTCAGAGACTCGCAGTCAAACGCAAACCTGTCAACAAAAACGCCCAAGCTCCATATGAGGAGAGACATACCTGGAGAACGAACAGAACTACAGTTCCGAAAAAAAATCGTCCCGCAAGTAAAAAGGACGAAACAGAACAGCTGCACTGGAATAACCGGCTAAAAGACTAACGCGAGTTTGATAGAAAATAAACGCCCTGCCTCTTGGTAAAGAGGAATGTAACGAGGAGCCGAAGGAACAGATATAACATTGCATGGCTACTTTCATAGGCTCGCAGTCACATGCAGAGAACATAAAGGGGTAAACGCCCGATCTCCCAGGAGAGAGAAACATTTTACAGGCGAGCCGACGGAGCACCGTCGTCCCATAACTTTACTATCAAAAATGACTAATGCGTTTTAATAGAAAACACACGCCCTAGCCTCTCAGAAAAGGAAAATGTAATGAGGCGAAGGAACAGAAATAACGTTCCATGGCTACTTTCATTGGCTCGCAGTCACATGCAAAGACCAGGAAGCAGGAACAGAAAAGAGCCAGGGGAGATGAGTCCTAATAACTACATCTACATAGGCAAGTACGGCAGGGGGGAAGAGTCCAGATAACTACATCCACATAGGCAAGTACACCAGGGGGAAAGAGTCCGGATAACTACATCCACATAGGCAAGTAACGCCAGGGGGGAAGAGTCCGGATAACTACATCCACATAGGCAAGTACGCCAGGGGGGAAGAGTCCGGATAACTACATCCACATAGGCAAGTACGCCAGGGGGGAAGAGTCCAGATAACTACATCCACATAGGAAAGTACGCCAGGGGGGAAGAGTCCGGATAACTACATCCACATAGGCAAGTACGCCAGGGGGGAAGAGTCCTAATAACTACATCCACATAGGCAAGTCCCGCATTACTCCAGAAAACGTAGAGAGGTAAACGCCCGATCTCCCAGGAGAGAGAAACATTTTACAGGCAAGCCGACGGAGCACCGTCGTCCCATAACTTTACTAGCAAAAATGACTAACACAAGCTTAGGAGAAAACAAACGCCCTAGCCTCTCGGTAAAGGGAAATGTAACGAGACAAAAAGAACAGAGAACTAACATTCCAAGGCTACTTTCAGAGACTTTCAGTCAAACGCAAACATGTCAACAAAATCGCCCAAGCTCCATATGAGGAGAGACATACCCGGAGAACGAACAGAACTACAGTTCCGAACAAAATCGTCCCACAAGTAAAAAGGACGAAACAGGACAGCTGCACCGGAATTACCGGCTAACAGACTAACGCAAGCTTAATTGAAAATACACACCCTGCCTCTAAGAATAAATAAAGCCCTAAAGTCAGTTTGATAAAACGCCCTGTCTCTTAGCAAGAAACTACCGTACAAATACACACAATCAAACAAAGACTCCTCTCACTTTCACGGAAGACAGCAGACCGAGAGAGGAGAAAGAGACAGAAAAGGGCAAAAGATCTAGGCAACAGACAAAAAAGGAAAGACCAGAAAGCAGTGACAGAAACGAGCACACAAAAAAGGTATTCAATCTTAAAGCTCAAAGCACAAAGGCAAGTCCCGCAAAACTCCAATAAAGCACAACAGAGCAGAACGGTCTCCTTAAAAACCTAGACCTAAACATACTGGCTAAACAGTAAAAGGGCAAAATAATACCGCACACAAAAAAGCACAAATAATGCCAGATAATACAACACAGTACAAATCAACAAACAATCAATATCGAAGCCCCGAACGAAGGAAACAGAAGGCTTATATAGCTCACCGGCAAACAGGCACACCTGTGAACGCTGACGAGACTTCTCCGCGAAAAGCCAAGACGGAGCCAAAACTCCACTAACAGAGCAGCGCCCACGTGTGGCGACCAAGGAACACAACCGCAAGGGAAAAGGGGTTAAATACCATGACATCTTCAGCCTCCCTTTAATTGTTACTCTCCGGTCAAGAGTGGGAGCATTGTTTATTTTCTAGTTTTTTTCCCCTTTCCTATCTTCAGAGTTTCCCCCATTTTGTGGTTTCCATTTGTGGGAACTTTCCAGTATCCTACTACCGCGTCTGGTCCTCCGAACCCTACGCACACCCAAACATTCTCAAGGAATTTCAGTTGTTTAAACCTGGGATCGACTGCAGCTGCCAGAACGTGGACACTGGTCACATCCAACAGTGTGAGCTCAAATCTCTGGTCAGTCTCTTCGACCTTTTTCAGTTTCAGCTCTCTGATAACAGGAGTTTCTTCCTCCCGATCGATCAGATGATGTTGTTTTATGTTCATCAGCATGGGGATAATTGTGGACAACGAGGTATTTTCCTCTTCGGACAACAGTTCAGTGAGTGTGATGAGGTTTCAAAATGGTAGCAGTTTCTTCAGCCACGATTTACTGTTGAGGCATCAGATCTAGGATGCGGTCTGCCCTTTTGGTGATGCTCGGATCTGCTAAAACAGCTGCCACTGTCCTGGAGTGCTGCTGTTGCCTTCGCACTTCTTTTGAAATGTCCTACGAGACGTCTGGAAGCTGCAACAGTGCGCAACATGGGGTCATGTTTGATGGCTGTAAGTTATGGCCTGCACACCTCACTCATTCTGTAGCTCCCAACGACTCTTCTGAGCTCAGTAAATCAGCACATTGGACCATGTCATAAACAACGGCAATTTTTTGAATCTGGTATCTGGAAAGCGTCTGCAACCTCTCTGAGTCGCTGTGCTATATTTAATGCTGTATGACTTTCCGTCATTTCTGCTGTTTCGAGCACATAGCTATCAAGTCTCCAGTCTTCTGTAATCAGATGGGCTGTTGCGGTCATATATGCTTATATGGGATGTCCAAATGTCTGGGGTGGAGGAGGAGGAGTTCCCCTCACAGCGGAGGAGTTCCCCTCACTTCAGTGTATTTTTTGGTCAGCTCTTCTGTGATTGTTTGGCGATTTGGAATTGTGTACCCCGGTTCAAGCTTATCCATCAAGTATCTAAAATCTGCACCAAGTACAGTGTTCACCGGCCTCATGTCCATTGCAATCAATGTCACGAGTGCATCAGTTATGTCCTTTTTCTTCTTTTTGGCCAAAGGAGGCTTCATTATCTGATCTTTGGCTTTGTGTTGTTGCCGCCGATGCAGTCCATTACTGGGGATGCACTTAAATGTTCCGTAATGCATACACAATTATTTGTACAAATATTGCGTCTATAAAGTTAATTGTTATGTATAATATCTTTCACTATCATACTGCTCTTTCCTCAAAATCTTTCCCAGAGTTATTTATTCATCATAGCTATTTTAGCTAGTTAACTAAGTGAGCTAAATGTTATCGAACCTAATGTTAGCCAAGCAGAGAACATTCTGAGAACTTACACTTTTCAAATGATTTGCCAAATTTGTAGTAGAATGATAGTACACCAGTTTCACTTAGCATAACTGGCACTGCACATTTTTAGGATCATCATCAGCAATCTTAAAATGCTTCCAAACTGGCGATTTCTTTGACATCTTTCTACAGTCGTTGTTGGTATGAAAGTGATGGTGATGTCTTGATGGAGCGCCAAGCAGATGCAGATACATAATTTATGATTTTGTTTTGTAGCCACTTAAGTAATTTACTATAATAGTATAATACTATAATATTAGTGTAGCCTAATCTTTATCTGCAACTGTGCAGAAATACCCCATTGGTTTAAACAGTATGAATAGATATGCAAAAAAAAAGCTGCACAGCATTCGAATGTTGATTTAGAATTTGAATGTCAATGTTATGAATGAAGCTTCAAACTATTCGGTACAGCCCTACTGGTGAGTTAATAGAACCATTTCACATGTTATAATATGGAATTGCTGTTTATTATTATTATGATGATGATTATTATTATTAGGTGTGATTGTGAAACCACACCTTTTGTTACTCTTCATACTGCTTATTATTTCGCCATTTTTTGAGAACTATCTCCTCCTACATCATTCACAACATCAACACCATTCATACCTCATATTATACCTTTATACACCCTTCAGGTTGCTATTACTTTTTACCTTTATACCATATACACCTTTTCAGATAATTGACCTTTTCTCGCCAAAAAAAATGAATGGGAGTCAATGGGCACAATAGAATGTGGATGCTGTAATGTAATTACACTGCTTATGACATCACAATGCCTTCCTCTACAACACTGTTATGACCTAACAATACTATCCCACTATTTTACATTACCATTTTGTGCTTTCATAACAATTCATTACTTTGTATTACTTCCAGGTTTGACTACTTACCACAAAATACATCACCATATTTTAACACTTTCACCTTCTTTAGATCCCTTTATACTGCATTACCAGTTAATACCATTTCCACCTTTTATTTTCCACCTCA
Source organism: Synaphobranchus kaupii (assembly GCA_029718625.1). Lineage (NCBI taxonomy): Eukaryota > Metazoa > Chordata > Actinopteri > Anguilliformes > Synaphobranchidae > Synaphobranchus > Synaphobranchus kaupii. The sequence goes on along the minus strand of CM056383.1, from coordinate 29,723,156 downwards.
CACTATACCATATTACCATCTTTCTCTGCCATTTGCAGCAATTGATAACACTGTGAAGCTACCACACCTACAACTTATTTAAGAATTGTTAATCTAGTTATTATTGTTATTAGTCATCTGGCATGTTGGTTCAGAATATACCCCGTGTCTCCGGAATCTGTTAATCTCTTACCGGACAGGATCCTCTGTCTCATCCTTGTCATACTGGTCTCGTAGAGTCCTGGCCAGGAAGAAGATTACCCCGGAGGCAACGAGCAGGAATCCAGCAACCGAGGCAATGGCGATGCCCACCACTAATGGCTCGGACACATATTCCTCACAGTGCTCCCCCCGGTACCACCAGTTTTCCCCCACCCGACACCTGGGGGACACACTTCCATCAGTACATGGTGACACCTGGACCTGGGTCACTGTCAGCATTTATGACACCTCAAACACACACACACTCACACCACTACTGAAGCACAGCAACACCTGCACCTAGCAAATTATCAGCATGTACAATAGCCCTCTCACATACTTCAAACCACCATCTATTGTCATGGTTATTTGCTGCCTTTGCTGGTCTACGTTTTGGTTTCTTTTTTGGCGTCTGTACGCTCTATCGGATTTTTTCCGCCTCCGTTCCGGTGTTTGTAGCTTACCCGACAATTATTCGCTACACCTGTTTTGCGTTTCCTGCCGGCTATAAATAGCCCAGGACTTCCGCATTTCCGACACTTCGATGTTGTCTTTGCTATGTTGACAAAGTCGGTAACGTATAGGAATTTCGGTCGTTGCATTTCTGGTTCATACTAATAGGAAACGCAGCAAGTCCAATTATAAGATTTAGGATTAGATTGGTTTTCTCTTTGCTTTCCAATCTTTCTTTATCCTTTATTCTTTTCTCCTGTTGCCAGCTGTGTTTAGCTCTTTTGCCATAAGAGCTCTGGCTAACCGATCTTTTCTATTCTTTTCCCTCACTCGTTTTATCGAGTTTTGTTTTGTTTCACCACCTCTTGTGAGGTTGTTTGGTTAGTTATTCTCGCTGTTTATCGAGATCGCTTCAGTTTTTGGAGGTTGCATTGTTTTGCCTTGTGCTAGGGAAGTTTTCTCCCGATCCTGTGTTTCTCAGTCCTGGTGTGGCTACCTCCGCGTTTTGTGGGGTATCTATCTAGATACGCTTTTAGAAATCCTTATCGGTCACGTTTGGTTCTCCGAACCTTACACTCCGCCTCACAGAATATCGAAGTCACAATGGAAGGGCTAGCGACTTCTAAGGAAATCTACAAAACGTTGCCGAGTCAGGGCGCCACAGGGGTTACTCCTGAGGAGGCTATCCTGACCCTGCAAATTCAACAAGGCCAGTTGATGGAACAACTGCGGAGCCAGGGAGACTGCCTGAAAAAATGAACAGAGAGCCTTTATAAACTTTCCATGGCAGTTAATCCTCCACCAGTAACACAAGCACACACTCCCCCCATACCCTCTCCACGTACTATTAAGGAGCCCAAACTCCAGTTACCACTACGGTATGGTGGGGAGCCGGGTAAATGCCGCCCCTTTCTGACGCAATGTATAATTTATTTTCAAGCACAACCCTACCGTTTTACCACATCAGAATCCCACGTAGCTTTTATTTTGTCCCTCCTGTATGATCAAGCTCTCGCTTGGGCTGACCCGTTAATTCAGGCCAACGCTCCCTGCATTCGTGATTCTGTTCAACTGATGCAGGAAATGCAGCTAGTCTTCGATCACGAGGTTTCAGGCGAGGAAGCAGCCAGGAGATTGACCAGCTTGCGCCAGGGAACTGACACCATAGCGGCTTTTTCTATTGCATTTTGAGTATTAGCTGGGGAAACGGATTAGCCTGATGCTCCATTGAGATCGTTATTCTTAAAAGCGTGAGCTGATCCTATTCAAGACGCTTTGGCTATGCTCGAACCACCTACCATGTTCAGTGACCTGGTTACCGCGGCTATACACCTGGACAACCGAATCAGTGAACGTGAAGGCAGAAAACACCTGGTTCGGCATAGTCCTTCACTATCAGTAGGCACTCCCCCATGTTCCCCACAGTTTTCCTCCGTTGATCAGGAGGAGCCCATGCAGGTAGATGGATCATCTCTCCACCAAACTGGGAGAGTGAAACCACAGGGGTATTGGTGCCAATGCTGTAGGCGTAAAGGCTATCGTAAGGATCAGTGTCCTAAACGGGAAATGAGAGGTCTCCAGTGAGACTTAATAGTACACTTTCTCTGACCCTCTTACCCGTCCGGCTGTTTTGGGAGGGACGCTCAGTTAGCATTGATGCTTTTATAGATTCCGGGCGGTGGAATCTTTTATTGATGCTAAATGGGCTAGGGAGTTAAAAATTCCCACACACCAACTTACTGGCACTCGTCAGGTTACTGCTCTCGATGGTCAGCCTTTGGGCTCAGGAACTATCGAGCGGACAACTAGTTCGGTGGAGATGCATATTTCTCTTCAAGGCCACTCGGAGAGAATAAAATGTTTTCTCATCGACTCCCCTTCGTACCCACTAGTGCTGGGACACTCATGGCTAGGGTTACATGACCCACATGTCAGTTGGGGTAGGGATAGGAACCCTATTTGTCAGTGGGGCTCTCAGTGCCAATCGCATTGCCACTCAGCCACCTTCTCTGCTTCGGGCCACGCCCCTAGCCTCTCCGAACTCGGCTCAGACAGTGATTCTGAGGAGGTGGAGTCACTCTAAGACCTAGATACCCCCTCCTCCCTCACTGGGAGTCGAGAAGAGAGTCTGTCCTGGGATCCCTATGCGGAGGGGGGATCCATGGAGGAGGAAGATTTCTTCATCTCTGATTTTGAGTGGGACAGGTCGTCTGATACCTCTTCCGGCGCCCTGGAGGTGGTAGGAGCGCTTGAGTTTGCTCTACCCGCAGGTGTTCCAGTGGAGTACTTAGACCTTGCTGAGGTTTTCAGTAAACAACGCACTACCAAATTGCCACCTCATAGACTATATGACTGTGCCATTGAGCTGTACCCGGGTACTGTTCCTCCTAGGGGTTCACTGTACTCATTATCTGTCCCTGAGAGTGCTGCTATGATGCAGTATATTGAGGAATCTTTGGCTAATGGTTTTATCGCACCGTCCACATCACCAGCTGGTGCGGGTTTTTTCTTTGTCAAGAAAAAGGACGGGGGGCTGAGACCTTGTATAGACTATCGGGGTCTCAATGACATCACCATAAAAAATAGGTACCCTCTTCCACTCATGAACTCCGCATTTGAGCGCTTACAGGGGGCGTCGGACTTTTCCAAACTCGACCTTCGCAACGCCTACAATCTGGTGCACATGCGTAAGGGCGATGAGTGGAAAACATTTAACACGCACCACGGACACTACGAGTACCGGGTGATGCCATTTGGTCTCACTAGCACCCCCTCTGTCTTCCAGGCGCTAGAACGATGTGTTGAGAGAAATGCTGGAGAAATTTGTTTTCGTATATTTAAACGACATTTAAATTTTTTCTCCAGATCTCTCATCGCACGTCGTTGACGTTAGGCAGGTTCTTAAGGTGCTGCTTAAGGCCCGACTATTTGTTAAGGCAGAGAAATGCGCCTTTCACACCAACTCCGTCTCCTTTCTAGGATTTATTGTGGCAGATGGCAAAGTGCTAATGGACCCAGAAAAAATTTTGGCGGTTAAGAATTGGCCTACTCCCAATTCCGTGAAGCAGGTACAATGCTTCTTGGGGTTCACCAATTTTTATCGGAGGTTCATTAGAAATCTTTGCACGGTTGCCGCTCCCATCACCACCCTCACTAAAAAGACATCTTCTGTCCACTTCCAGTGGAATCCTAGGGCTGACACAGCATTCACTGAGTTAAAGAGGAGGTTCTGCTCCGAGCCCCTCCTTATAACTCCCAATCCATCCCTCCCCTTTGTGGTAGAGGTCGACGCTTCTGAGCTGGGTGTTGGGGCCATTCTGTCCCAACATTCTCCACTGGACCGCAAGCTTCACCCATGCACTTATTTCTCTCATATCCTTACATCTGCCGAGAGAAATTATGATGTCGGAGATCGAGAGCTGTTGGCGGTCAAATTGGCATTGTAGGAGTGGCGCCATTGCCTGGAGGGAGCAGAGCATCCCTTTACGGTCTGGACAGACCATAAAAATTTGGAGTATATCCAACAGGCTAAGACATGCAACTCGCGACAAGCCTGTTGGTCCTTATTTTTCACCAGGTTTAATTTCATTCTGACCTATCGTCCGGGGTCTAAGAATGTTAAACCTGATGCGTTGTCACGCATTTTCGACCGGTCTGACAAGGAGTCATGCCCGGAGTCTGTGGTTCCCAGCTCTAAAATTGTGGCCCCAGTTAGGTGGGCTATTAAGATGGCCATGCAGAAGGCTATACGTTCTGAGGCTGGCCCAGGTGGGGGCCCGCCCCATTGCCTGTTTGTACCTTCTTGCGGTCGCGGGTTCTCCGCGAGATCGAGATCGCCTCAGTTTTTGGAGGCTGCTTTGTTTTGCCTTGTGCTAAGGAAGTTTTCTCCCAATCCTGTGTTTCTCAGTCCTGGTGCGGCTACCTCCGCGTTTTGTGGCGTATCTATCTAGATATGCTTTTAGAAATCCTTATCGGTCGCGTTTGGTTCTCCGAACCTTACACTCCCCCTCACATCTATATCTTTCTTACTGGCAGTTTATACAATAGTTCATATTACATACACAATCATCAGAGCATCAGCACAAATACAACTCACACACAGCTAGAACAACCATCAGCAGATACAAGTCACACACAGATAGAACAACTATCAGCACAGATACAACTCACACACAGCTAGAACAACCATCAGCACAGATACAACTCACACACAGCTAGACCCAGGGGGTGATTTGAAGGGGGATGGGAGGGGATGGCATCCCCTTTGTGTTTTGATTCACTTTCACAAAACGAGTCTGAACGCAGAGGGAGGGGGGTCAGAGCGCTACACAACTTTTCATTGGCTGGCACCGCACGTTGGCTTGGAGCGTTGCAGAATTTAGCAAACAGTTGGCAGTTGGTGATGATGGCATTGAAAAATAGAATAGAAAAACAGAAGTGCAAAGGGCGAAATGAGCGATACCACTCGTGATTCCCGTTGCTATGCAAAAACAGTTGAGCTAAGCTAGCAACGTTAACGTGAGATAACGTTACTTAGCGAACACTGGGCGCATTAAGTAACTGAGCACTCACGGTGAGAATGCTCAGAGTCATCACTGAGCGGATCTTTGAATCACTCTACGTGACCGCTGAGCAACTGTCAACAACCGTCTGAGTTTGGAAAAATGGCGACGTACAAGATTCAAGCATAGCCTACTTATTTTAGGTTGAATCTGGACAGCTGTTAGCTGTAACGTCAACTTAGAATTATCGCTAACTTGTAATTTCCTATAGCTAATATAAATAAGCTTTATAAAACTAGGTGCATAGCCTATGGTTTGTGCGGCAAACAAAAGCATGTTTTGTTCCTGTCAACCCCAGTAGACCGAAAACTTGGGTCCATAGCTAACAACGTACTTCCGTATTGCTCCTCTCTGATCCAAACTGAGCAACCCCTTAAGTACATTCTTTGCTCTGAGCGAAGCTGAGCCGAGTTATCTAAAAAGAACGCATTCTAAGCTTCCCAAAGAGGTACAAGGTAGGTCATTGGACAGTTGGGAGCGACTGTCCGAGCTGTCACAAGCATATTTCAGAAGAACACTGTCAATAAGCGTCTGTGTGTCTGTGATTTTGTGCACGAAAACGTGTTATACGCATCGCGCATTGACCACCAGTGAGAAATTTTTTGTTTGTACAATGGCGAAGCGACAAAAAGATTTTCCGTGCTTGAGGTTACTGAATTGTGTAGTCGTCCTCTGAATTCAGATGAGAAAATTGACATCCATAACTCTTTATCTAAAGCAGAAAGCATGGATTCCATAGCTAAGTATTGCCGTGTGTACAGTGTTTGTGTGTGTGTGTATGTGTGTGTTTTATGGTGTTGTATTGATAGTAGCATAGCCGTTCTGTGGCTAGCTAGGTCATGTTATATTGTTTATGATGCCACAGATTTTTAAAGTAGTAGTGCCGAGTTCAGACTTAAAAGACCTGTAGTCTGTCTTATTCAGGTTTAACTTAGTTTATACCTAATTAGCTAGCTACCTATTAGGTGTTAGCTATAAGCTAAGCTAAACCTGAATAAAGCTCAATGATAAAGTACGAGGAGTCTGTGGAAAAATGTCACTGCCTGAGGCGACTTGCATTTTTATACTATATATAATGGTGGTAAGCTTTCAATCTATGACTGATGACCTGTAGCATTACTAGGAATTTACACTATAGTAGAAGCTTCCTTGTATGGCCTAGCCATTCATTATGCTGGGTGCGCCAGCATATCTAATGGGACATAAAGGAATGAAATGGCAGTTAGTTGTCCTTCATGGTAATCTATGGGTTGGCATATGTTTATATAGTAGATAGTTGTAGCAATTCATAATATAACCCTGTTAATTGTGTGCATATTCACATACATTGGTAGTTTGACTGGTTGGCAATAAATTACCTTTTATGACCAGAATGGGGCTGTGGTGGACATTTTTGGCACTGGAAACTAAACTGAGACAAAGAAATTGATTATCTGTCATGGGTTCTAGCAGCCTCTGCTGTTCTACGGTTTGGTTTCCTTTTTGGCATCGTCAGGAAGCTCTATCGAATTTTTTCCGCCTCCGTTCCGGTGTTTGTATCTTGCCCGACAATTATTCCCTACACCTGTTTTGCGTTTCCTGCCAGCTATAAATAGCCCAGGACTTCCGCATTTCCGACACTTTGATATTGTCTTTGCTATGTTGACAACAAAGTCGGTAAGGTATAGGAAATTTGGTCGCTGCATTTCTGGTTCGTACGAATAGTAAACGCAGCAAGTCCGGTTTAAGAAATTAGGATTAGATTGGTTTTCTCTTTTCTTTCCAATCGTTTTCATTATCCTTATTCTTTTTACCTGTTACCCTTTGTTTTCAAGCTCTTTTGCAGATAGAGCTTTGGATAACAGGTTTTCTTTTCTGTTCTTTGCTTTAACTCGTTATTTCGAGTTTTTGCTTTGTTTCTCTAACCTCCAGTTACGCCTAATGATTTAGTGCGTGAGGTTCTTTTGTTATTTATTCTCGCTGTTTATCGAGGTACGCCTCCGTTTTTGAGGTTTCTTTGATTTGCTTTGTGCTAGGGAAGTTTTGCTCCCGTTCTTTTGTTTCTCTCGTCCCTGGTGCAGTTCTTCCGCTTTTGTGGCATATCTTTCTAGATACGTTTTTAGAATCCTTATCTGGTTCTCCGAACCTTACTCTAACCCTTACATTATCTAAGGGTCATTCCCCTCTAATTGCCTCCTTATATGATGTAATAATGTGCTTATAATGGACAATAAAGCTGTGCTCGTGTTTGGGTAGGTTTGGATAGGTTTGCATAGGTTTTCACCGGTTTGGGTAGGTTTTTGGACATCTATACATCCCATAATCTTTTGAAAATGTTTGAGTACCTCCTGAATTACTGTGATGCACAATTATCCATTTTGGATAGATTTTTGGACACCAAGTTACACTGACAAATTGACAGTACATACATCCGTTTCATATAGTTTGTGAACCAGAAAATGTAATGTTTTACCTTATTCACATCATTGAATCTCAGGGGTTCACTGTAAACTGTAGAGTTGTCAAATTTGTTTTTCACTGAGGGTTGTGTAATCATTGCCCATAATTTATATATGAATTATGAAAATAAATGTATTTAAGGAATGATAATAAATGGTACATGGGTCTTCTTTAATTTAAGCCATTATTGGCGTTTGTATAAAACTGACATCTGAAGTTATAAAGCTTTCAACAAAACAGTACAAAACAGGTGAAAATGGGCTAAATCTAGCCTCACACAAAGGGGTTAATTTGAGCTTGTGACAAAGAATTGTAGTTAATCGATTAGAAATGTCTAATAAACTTTGAACTTGGGGGGAAAAATGTGAAAAACTCTGCCCACCTGCAGATGGCACCCTGGCCAGGGATGATGTCACACTTGCCGTCGTTCATGCAGAAGTCCTGCCTCAGGTCGCACACGCTCTGGCAGGGCAGGCCATCCACGCTGAAGTACCCTGCGTTGCACACGCATTCCGCTTCGCCCGACCAGCGGTTGACTGTGCATTCGGAGAATTCATTACAGGCCTGGAATTTACATGGGTCTGCCTGCTCACCTGCCAAGAGAGCACAGACAACGGGAACTTTGGCTTAGAAGACTTAAAAAGTAGACACTTTCTATGAATGGTCCTTCATACGTGCTATGAATCATTAGCACAACAAAAACGCTAAAAAATGGCATATTAAGTGTACCATTGGGTACGTCATGGTAGCGTAATTTAATGGCCCACTGCATTCTTGCTAGCTGGGAACTGCTAGCTGGGTAGCAGCACATTCCATCCCAGTTCATACACCAATGTATGTGATCCTCACTTGTCACCCTCTGCCCATGTGACACTTTATCATTGTATACATACACTGCCTGGCCAAAAAAAAAATCGCCATTGCACCCGTCATGCATAGTGCCCACTGTACAAGCCTCTGGAGGCAGTGTTATGATCTGGGGTTGCTTCAATTGGTCAGGTCTAGGCTCAGCAATGTTATGCAGCAATAAAATGAAGTCAGCTGAGTACGTGAATGTACTGAATGACCAGGTTATCCCATCAATGGGCATATTCCAGGACGACAATGCCAAGATTCATCGGGCTCAAATTGTGAAAGAGTGGTTCAGGGAGTATGAGGAATCATTTTCACACATGAATTGTCCACTAGAGTCCTGACCTTAACCCCACTGAAAGTCTTTGGGATGTGCTGGAGAAGACTTTACGGAGTGGTTTGACACTCCTGTCGTCAATACAAGATCTCGGCCAAAAATTAATGGAACTGTAGACGGAAATAAATGTTGTGACGTTGCATAAGATTGTCGAAACAATGCCACGACGAATGCGCGTGATAGTTTCAAGTATAGTTTTTGTACAAAACAGGAGTGGAGTGTTTCCCAACTATCTTTTAAAGAGTAAATTGTCTTAGGAACACCCTTTTTTAAAGCTGGGTAGTATATCAATCATGCAATTAAATCAACCTATTAGTCATTATTTATGTATTGTGAAATGAGTGAATATGCATGAAAAAAATTAAGATGAAAGATACTAAACAGATTGATTCATATATTTACTAATGAATGTACTGTTGAAACATTTAATTCTTATGGACTGCATGTGTGGGTACTTATCCTCTGTCATTCAAGCAATTTGCCTCAATATGTTGTTTCTTTAATTTCAATTTTATCTTGAAAGCAAATGTAGCCATTTCTTTGTTTCCCTTGTTTCAAGCTCCTATTGTCCATTGCCAAGCCTTTGTCTACCATATCTATGAGACTTTTGTGAATCACTTAATGGGAATTGTATTACAATGCTGAATCAGAAGATCTGCTTTGTTGAGCGAAATACATTTTTAAAAGGTATGTTTCACAATTTAAGAAAACAAATTAAGCTGTATTTAGTTAGATTATTACCACAATAACAATAAAATTTTACTAATGGTGATGAACTTTGCCCTTTAATCTAGTTTAGATTGGCATTAGGTATTTTACCTGACTCTACATCCAAAGAGTACTTATCAATGGCGAGGTTCATGGTCTGGTAAGCTGTATTACAGAAGTCTTCCAGGATGAGGTAGACAGCATTGTTGACACCATGCGGCAAAGGCTTGCCGAACTTCATCCTGCTGTTCACCACAATGCTGCCATTCCTGAAGTTGAGGATCTCCAGGTTCTGGAAGTTGCTGAGGTTGGATTGCAGGTAAGGTACGAGCTGCAGCAGCAAAGAGATGCCGTTAGAACTCCCTCCCAAGAAGCTTTCTAAAGAGTGACAAACTTTTGTGGTGTCAAGAACATAGAAGACAGAAAAAAATCTTAGTGAAATAAAGCCACTGAAATACAGTTTCACCAAAAAAAACTATTAAGATACAATAACACCATTAATATACAAGCACACATTCCCATAGGGACAATAACAGCACCATCATAATGACCTCAAGACATAGCCTAACACATTTCCAGAGGACCCATAGAGCAAGACAAAGTGGTTCAAGTGCATTTAAAATTAAATTTAAAAATAAATAATAATAATTTTAAAACCGAATGGTCTAAGCCCTATTGCACTATTAAATAATTACTTTGGCCTAATGGCCTGCAGATACATAGTCAAAATATTAAGGAGGCGGCAGCTTCTGGATATGTGCCTGCGTGTGCCTGTGTTCTGGATATATTCCAGTGCCTGTGTACCTAGTTCTCCTAGTCTTAATACTTCTAAGTCTCTCCTGAGATGGAGAAACTCAACAAGGTGGTTAGCAGGGTGAGGCCCTTCTTTTGGGTCCTGATAGATTCCAGCCAGAGGAGGAAGATCACAGCCATATATTTTCTATGCTGTGCATGCCAGTAATGCAGTGGCAGTCTAAGGAACACTAGGGGATTAAACCCAATCTAAACCAATGCTACTCTATCTTCTATAGAAATAAAAATAATGTGGACATTTACCAGCTCCAAAAACCTCTGTTCCAGTGCCTTGTACTCAGGTGAGCTCTTGTTAAAGAGGTCTTCTGAGAACATCATGTTGGTGACTCTGAGGCTGAAGAACACCATCAGGGCCTGGCCCAGAGGGATCCTATTATTGGGATTAGCCACACTGGCCATATCAGTGCCATAGGCGATGCCAGAGGGGTACTCGCTGCTGCTGTCTCCCTCTGTGGAGCCTGGCCCGCCATAGTAGGGCACGTCAAAGGAGTGATTCAAGTCGATGACAGTAGGGGCGTGGGTCTTGCCGTCCTGGTCCCCCTGCTCATTGGGCATGAGGATCTCATCTTTAGCCCATTCCTCTTCTGAAATCTCAACAGAGATTGTTACCAAGGGAACTACACCTTCCTCCACCTCCATGATAGGGGTAGCAGTTGTTGTGACCAGCATGATTGCAGTGGATGGTTCCCATTCATGGACATCATTGTGTCTGCCTGAGGCCTCCAGCACATGCGTTGACAATGTGGGGGCCACTCCCGCAGCTGCATGGACAGCTAAGTCAACAAGCAGCTCCTCTCCTGTCTGATGTTTTTCAGATTCCCCTTCCTCCATTCTATCCTCCATCCACTCCACACCCCCATCTGATGCCACAGGCAACATGGGCCCAAATTCCTCTCCAGCCAAACCTGATCCAGACCCAGTGTCAAACAAGTAGAGAGCAGACTTCTCATCCTGGCCACCAGGTGTTGGACTTGCAATATCAGTGATCACAGCTCCAGGGGTCATTTCTATGGCAATATTACCCCTCTCTGGGCTGTCTGTGGGTGTGGTTTTTGTTACCACTATACTGTTGCCGTATATAAGTCCCTCTTCTTCAAGGTCTCCGTTATCTAATGCAGAAAAATAAAATGCAGACAGTTGTGCGATGTTTTCCAAAGTGCATTCAAAGTCTTTTTTTACCTCTACAATGACTGGCTTGGAATATCTTATGTTTAATCTATGGTTATGCTAAAATGTTTACTCTTGGCCATGTTTTTACATTGCTCAGCATTGTGCAAGTGGATGTGCATGTGAGTTTGTGTGTTTGTCTGTGTGCATGTGTGGATGATCCAGTGCCACTCACTGTCATCACTGGGCACAGAATGGGCATTTCCTGATATTGGGGTGGATTCCAGGTTCACACCCAATGTCTTGTCAGAAAACACTGGAGGCAGAGTTGGACTTTCATCCAGAACGATGACATCATTCTCACTGGCCACCATGTCCTGCAACCCCATCCATGGGTCATAGGAGTGGATGGGGTCAACCAAGAAGTCGTCCTTGCTGAAACCACTGTTGAAGATGTCATTGTTGTTCAGGTCCTGTCCTGGCAAATTTACCAGCTTCTCTGCAGCAAGAATGTTGTCCTAGGACAACAGAGAGGGGCCATTAAGGTAAAAAGCCACAGGACACATCTAAGCTGAACACAAAAATTTGTATTTATATTTAATATTTGTATTGTTTATATTTTAAAAATCCATTTTATGATTAGATCCATCCACGTAAAAATATTTCACATTATTTTTCATTTTATCAATATATTCTCAATACTCAATATATTGCTGCTAAATGCTGTACTTATGTCTTCAATGTTGTCTGTTTTGTCATGTAAACTTTGACCATGTTTACATGCACATTATTATGCCAATCTTATTCAGAAAACTAGTAGTCCTCTTTTAATATGTAAACACTTTATTCCAAAAAGCAAAACCCGGTTAAACCTATGGGACAGCATAGCGAGGGACATAAATTGATGACACGGCAGATAGCTGTCCCGTACAGTAATCCATGGGATGGTATATGTTTATATAGGAGATAATTATAGTAGTTGTACTAGTAATAGTTGTAGTCATTTATATGACGCTGTAAATTGTTTGCATGTTCTCATACATTGTTAGTCTGACTGGTTGGTAATAAATTACCTTTTATGATGAGAATGGGGCTGTGTTGGACATTTTTGGCACTGGAAACTAAACTCAGACAAATAAATTGATTATCTGATTGTCATTCCCCTCATTAATTGCCTCCTCATAGGATATACTAATGTGCTTCAAATGGACACTAAGGCTGTGTTCATGTTTGGGTAGCGTGGATAGCTTTGGACAGCTTGGATACTTTGCATATGTTTCCATGGGTTTTCATCGGTTTGGAAAGGTTTTGGTAGGTTTTTGGACACCTATAACCATTCCCCTAATATTTTGAAAAAGTTGGACATTATCTGATGATATAGATGCAAATATATTTCCAACGAGTAAAAAGAGTTTATCTGTTGAAAAATTTAGATTATCTCCTGAATTACTGTGATGCACAATTATCCATTTTGGGTAGATTTTTGGACACCAAGGTACACCGTTTCAAACTGCCTCATAGGATTTGAGCCGTAATACATATCACTTTCATATTTTGTACACAAGCAGAGAGGAGGTTTGCAAACTAGAAAATTTAAATTTTAACCTTATTCACATACTCTCAGGTGTTCACTGTAAACTAGAGTGGTAGAACTTTGTTTTTCACCGGGGGTTGTGCATTCACAGCCCATAATTTACATTTGAGCTTATAATTTAATTTAAGGCATGATAATAAATGGTACCAGGGTCTTCTTTAATTTAAGCCATTATTGGCGTTACATTGATATCTGGAGTTATAAAGCTTTAAACAGAATGGTACAAAACAGACAAAAATTAGTAAAATTAAGCCTCTGCGCAAAGGGGTTAATGACAAAAACAGGTCAATCAGCCCAACAATGCTTGCCATTTTCCTACCACTGAAGGGTGCCTAGTGCTCACCGTTTACATACAAACTAGATAGTACCTAGCACCGTATCAAGCCTGGTCTTGAAAACAAGTAGTTTCTGCCTCTACTACATGACCTGGCAAGCTATTCCGCACAGCAACTACTCTCTGTGTGAACAAATACTTCTGGATGTCTGTGCGGAATTTAACTTTTGCAAAATTCTATCTATGCCCCCTCATTCTATGAATAGAAGTCAACCTGAAGAATCTTGTGTAGTTCACTTTGTTAATCCCTTTTATGAATTTAAAAGCCCCAATCACCCCTAAGTTTCCTTTTACTAAGCTTAAAGAGATTAAGTATCCCTCATCTTTCCTCAAAACTTTTATCTTTTCATACCTGGAACCAATTTAGTTTCCCCCTCTTTGAACTTTTTCCAGAGCCTCGATGTCTTTCTTGTAATACGGTTCCCAGAACTTCACACAGTACTCGTAAGGGCCTGATTTACTAAGACCTTTAGCACATGCAAAACCATTTAGCACATGCAAACCTAAGACAACCACTGATTGGTGCACAACAAATACCATGACCAATCATTGGTCATGTTATTGGTTTTGCATCTGTTAAAAGGTTTTGCACATGCTAATGGTCTTAGTAAATCAGGCCCTAATTGTTGTAGGGACAACAGGAACTACAATTCCATACAGTCCACAGGAGGCTTCTCCTCCACGTTGGAAGTGACGTAGGACGTTGTACCAGTTGTGATTTCCGTCCGCACTGTAATGTGATACTGCACGGCGGGAATGCGCGACTGGCAATAAAGTTTATAAAAGGGGCAACACGGTCGCTCCTTCTCCCAGTTCTTCCGGTTCAGTTGTCCACTCAACTCGCCAGGGCCTTCACTGTCTCGTCTCACGGCCCTGTGCGGCCTGCACGCCCGGGGAAGAGCCCTCGCTCCAAAAGGAAGCACGGCCGTTCATGACGCCGATCCAACTGAGCGAGACGGGCTCATCTACCCCCGCCTATCAGCCACGGAGGACCGGAGACGAGATGCAAGGAGACATCGCGAGTACCCGGTGGTCAAGAAGAACCACTAAGCGGACTACGCACTCACTGATCCTACAGCACCGCCGGTAAGTCCCCAAAGAGGCAAGCGGTCTGCAGTAGGATCAAGCTGCATAGTTCAGGAGAAATAATGCGACCAGTTCCATTATTCACCCCTACGAACTGCAACCCTGACGACGAAATAAACCAGTTCCAGGGACCCAAGATGAGGCGGCCAGTTCCCCCTATCGCTACCCCTACGAACTGCAACCACAGGATCAGGGCGACCGGATTTCCCCTTTTCATTGTGAGTGTGCAGTCCAACGGAGGAACCTATTTAATGGACTATAATCCAAGTAAGGCTATTTTTGTGATTGGATGTATGCAACTGCTATTGAATGGTTAATGTGTGTTATGTAAAGGTTTTGTGTCACCATTTTACTTTGGATGGATGTAAGCCATCCACCGCGCTTGCGTTAGGTTTAATGCATCACGCACAGAACGTATCTTGCATGTGATCTGTCTTTAAACACTAATCAGTTGTAATCTTAACACTGCATGCTGATCTCAACGCACACGCATCGATAAGCTTACAGCTATCCCTTGTGTATGGTATGGTTCATGCGCCACCATTAGCTAGCTCCAGCAAAAGCTAGTTTCAAACCTCCCTCCATTTTAGTTTCTTTGTTCTCTCTGAACACGTGTCCAAGGCAACCCCCCATATGCAGGAGACCATGGAAACCCCCCACGTGCACCCAACGCGCACACACACACACACACACACACACAAACAGTTTGTTGTACATTATGGTAGTGAATCATGGTTTGCTCTGTTTGGTACTTTGTGTTCAATAAACTATTACATTTTCCAAGATTGTCTGTATTAATGTTGCTCTTGTGTTGAACTGAGTGAGCCAATGCTAATCACAGGGATTCCCCAAAATGCCTTCACCTTTTAGCTGAATCATTTATATTAATTCAGTATCAACTGAGTACATAATATTGTGATTTTGCTAAGATAATTATTGTGTAATTTTATTGGTAATTAATTTAATTATTAATTCAAGTTACCCATTTTTGGTTAGTATATTCTCTTTTGAGAATAGTACATAAATAGTATATAAAATGTTATCATATTTCATATTTAGTTGCATATCCTTTGCATGCTGTTACTTCCTGAAGTCTGTGACCCATCAACATCAAAAGACTCTCGATATCTTATTTTCAGGTTCTGTTACTGTCATGGTTATTTGCAGCCTTTGCTTTTCGACGTTTTTGGTTTCCTGTTTGGCGTCGTCAAGACACTATCGGATTTTTTCCGCCTCCATTCCGGTTTTCGCGTCTTGCCCGACAATTATTCCCTTCACCTGTTTCGCGTTTCCTGCAGGCTATAAATACCTCAAGACTTTCGCATTTCCGCACTTCGAGATTGTCTTTGCTATGTTGACATACGAAGTCGGTAAAGGTATAGAAATTTCGGTCACTGCATTTCTGGTTGTTACTAATAGGAAACGCAGCAAGTCCGGTTATAAAGATTTAGGATTATATTGGTTTTGTCGTTCCTTTCCAATCTTTATCATTTATTCTTTTTACCTGTTGCCAGTTGTGTTCAGCTCTTTTTCCACAAGAGTTTTGGCTAACAGGTTTTCTTTTCTATTCCTTTACTTCACTCGTTTTTGTTTTGAGTTTGGTTTTGTTTCATTACCTCTTGTTACGCCTAATTGTTTTAGTGTGTGAGGTTCTTATGTTAGTTATTCTCGCTGTTTATCAAGATCGCCTCAGTTTTTGGAGGTTGTTTTGTTTTGCTTTGTGCTAGGGAAGTTTTGCTCCCTATCCTGTGTTAACCCAGTCCTGGTGCGGATTATTCCGTGTTTTGTGGCGTATCTTTCTCTAGATACGCTTTTAGAAATCCTTATTGGTCGCGTTTGATTCTCCGAACCTTACACTTCCCCTCACAGTTGCAAGAGATACTATGACCTCTCTGCATTTGAATTGATCTCTATGGGAATTGGGGGGTGAGACTAGATTCAGCTGTAAATTACAAAGTCTCAGATGAAGAGGCAGCCAGGAAATTGACCAGTTTGCGCCAGGGAACTGATACAGTAGCGGCCTTTGCAATTGCATTTCGAGAATTGGCCGGCGAGACAGGTTGGCCTGACGGCCCGCTAAAATCCTTATTTTTAAAAGCGTTGTCCAACCCCATTAAGGACACGTTAACTGTGCTCAAGCCACCCACTACGTTCAATAACCTGGTCATCCACGGCTATACACCTTGATAACCGGATCAGAGAGTGTGAACATAAGCATAGCAATCACTCGGTCCGTTTTAAATCCGCCTTGCCAGTAGGTATTCCGCCCAGTTCCCCCACCTATCCCTCCGCTGATTCGGAGGAGCCCATGCAGGTGGATGGGTCGTCTCTCCACAATCTAGGAGAGTGAAACTGCGGGGATACTGGTGCCAATACTGAAAGCGTAGGGGCCATACAAAGGATCGATATCCTAAGTTGACGGGAAACGAGGGGGTCTCACAGGGGAAACCAAGGTCCCCAGTGAGAAAAAATAGTACTCCTTCTCGGACCCTGTTACCCATTCAACTGTTTTTGGAGGGACGATCGGTTAGCGTCAATGCTTTTATTGATTCCGGGGCAGTGGAGACTTTTATTAACGCAAAATGGGCCAGGTACTTAAAAATCCCAACACACCGACTGACGAGTTCTCGCCAGGTTACCACCCTCGATGGTCGCCCTTTGGGTTCCGGGATTATTGAGCAGAGAACTAGCCCCGTAGAGATGCACATTCCTCTCCAGTGCCACTCAGAGAGAATAAGTTTCTTCCTTATCGATTCCCTGTCGTACCCACTGGTGCTGGGTCACTCATGGCTAGGGTTACATGATGCTCATGTCAGTTGGGGCAGAGATAGGAACCCTATTCGTCAGTGGGGCCCTCAGTGCCAATCGCATTTTCGTTCTGCGGGCCACGTCCCTGACCTCTCCAAACTCAGTTCTGACAGTGATTCTGAGGGGGCGGAGTCCCTCTACGACCCGGAGACCTCCTCCTCCCTCGCTGGGAGTAGAGAGGAGAGTCTGTCCTGGGTCCCCTTTGTTGAGGGGGGTTCTATGGAGCAGGATGATTTTTCCATCTCCGATTTCGATTGGGACAGGTCATCTGACACCTCTTCCGGTACCCCGGAGGTGGTAGGGGCGCTCAAATTTACTCTACCCGCAGGTGTTCCAGCGGAGTACTCGGACCTTGCTGAGGTCTTTAGTAAACAACGCGCCGCCAGATTGCCGTCCCATAGACCTTATGACTGCGCCATTGAGCTGTACCCAGGTACTGGGGTTCACTGTATTCTTTATCAGTTCCTGAGAGTGCTGCTATGAAGCAGTATATTGAGGAATCTTTGGCTCAAATAGCTTTATTAGACCGTCTACATCTCCAGCCGGCGCCCGTTGTTTCTTCGTTAAGAAAAAAGACGGAGGGCTGAGGCCTTGTATTGACTATCGGAGCCTTAATGACATCACTATTAAAAACATGTACCCTCTTCCACTTATGAACTCCGCATTTGAGCACTTACAGGAAGCGTCTGTTTTTTCTAAACTTGACCTTCGTAATGCACAACCTTGTGTGCATGCGTGAGGGTGATGAGTGGAAGACAGCATTTAACACACACCACGTCACTACGAGTACCAGGTCATGCCTTTCGGGCTCACTAGCGCCCCTTCTGTCTTCCAGGTGCTAGTGAATGATGTTTTGAGAGAGATGCTGGGGAAATTTGTTTCCGTCTACTTGGACGACATTTAAATTTTTTCTCTGGATCTCTCAACCCACATCGCCCACATTAGGCAGGTTTTGGAGGCACTTCTTAAGGCCCAGCTATTTGTTAAGGCCGAGAAGTGTCCCTTCCACAACAACTCTGTCTCTTTTTTGGGCTTCATTGTGGCCTCGTTCTTATATACAGTTCTTATGGACCCAGAGAAAATTTTGGCGGTG
This sequence comes from Synaphobranchus kaupii, assembly GCA_029718625.1. NCBI lineage: Eukaryota > Metazoa > Chordata > Actinopteri > Anguilliformes > Synaphobranchidae > Synaphobranchus > Synaphobranchus kaupii. The sequence continues at coordinate 29,704,790 of CM056383.1, read as the reverse complement.
AAAAACTGGTCTAAGCCCAATTCTGTGAAGCAAGTACAATGCTTCTTGGGTTTCGCGAATTTTTATCGATGGTTTATCCGGAATTTTAGCACAGTAGTCGCTCCCATCACAGCCCTCACCAAAAAGACATTGCCTATTCACTTTCAGTGGAATCCTAGGGCTGAGGCGGCTTTCACTGAGCTTAAGAGGAGGTTCTGCTCTGAACCCATCCTGATAACTCCCAATCCCTCCCTCCCCTTTGTGGTAGAAGTTGACGACTCTGAGCTGGGGGTCGGAGCTATTCTTTCCCAACACTCTCCACTGGACCGCAAACTTCACCCTTGCACGTATTACTCTCGTGTTCTTACATCGGCCAAGAGAAATTACGATGTCGGTGATCGAGAGCTGTTGGCGGTCAAATTGGTGTTGGAGGAGTGGCGTCATTGGTTGGAGGGCGCGGAGCACCCCTTTACGGTCTGGACCATAAGAATTTAGAGTACGTCCAACAGGCCAGGACAAGTCATTCGCAACAAACCCATTAGTCCTTATTTTTCACCCGGTTCAATTTTATTCTGACCTACCGTCCCGGGTCTAAGAATATCAAACCTCATGTATTGTCGTGCTTTTGCGACCGGTCTGACAGGGAGTCACGCCCCGCGCCGGTGGTTCCCAGCTCTCAGATCGTGGTTCCAGTTAGGTGGGCTATATAAGCAGCTGAGCAGAGGGCGCTGCGTTCAAATCCCGGCCCAGGTGTGGGTCCTCCCCATTGCCCGTTTGTGCCGTCTCGGTTGCGGTCGCGGGTTCTTCAGTGGGGTCATTCGTCACAATTGGTGGCCCATCTGGGCCAGGGAATTTATTTCCCGCCGGTTTGGTGGCCAAAACTTGAGAGCGATGTTTGGGAATTTGTCGCCGCGTGTTCCACTTGTGCCTGTAACAAGGGTTTGCGGCTTTCCCCCTCTGTCTTTTGCGTCCACTTCCCATTCCCAGTCGTCCCTGGAGTGACATCGCCCTGGATTTTGTTACCGGTCTGCCGCCGTCCCATGGGAACACCGTTATCTTGGTGGTGGTTGACCGGTTTTCAAAGGTGGCTCATTTTGTTGCCTTGCCTAAATTGCCATCGGCTTGGGAGATGGCTCAGCTAATGGTGGACCACGTTTTCAGGGTGCATGGCCTTCCCCTGGATGTGGTATCGGATTGCGGTTCGCAATTCACTGCTAAATTCTGGTGCTCCTTTTGTACTCCGTTAGGGGCGTCCATCAGTCTGTCGTACGGGTTTCATCCCGAAACCAACGGGCAGACGGAGCGCACTAACCAGAGCATGGAGAGCACCCTTCGGTGTCTGGCTGCGTCTAATCCCACGTCCTGGAGTCGTCATCTCGCCTGGGCCAAATACGCTCATAACACCTTGCGTAACGCTTCCACTGGTCACTCTCCTTTTGAGGCTCAGTTGGGTTAGTTACCTCCCTTATTTCCTGAGCTGGAAAGAGATGCGGAGGCTCCCTCCACCGCTTCCTTCGTTCGCAGGTGTAGAGCGGTTTGGAAGCGTGTGCGTTCCTCTCTATTGCGTGCTTCGGCTAAGCAGAAGGCGGTGGCCGACAGTGGTTGTCGTCCTGCTCCCGAGTGTGGCTTTCCACACGGGACCTTCCCTTGCAAGTTGAATCTCACAAACTTGCGCCTCGGTTCGTGGGTTCTTTTAAAATAATTTGAAAACTCAACCCGGTTACTGTGCGTCTCCAGTTGCCTTCCTCCATGCGCATCCATCCCAACTTCCACGTCTCCCCCCTGAAACCTGTGCTCGTTAGCGCCCTCGCTCCGGCTGATTTTTATAGCCTCAATATACGCCATGTTTCGGCCATGTTAGCTTCATGCTAAAGCTAGATTTGTATTTCCCTCTCGAGATGCGTCTTGTGATTTCTGAACACCATGTGTTCTGGTGCACATAAGGAAATAGAACTGTGAATTCTATTATGCCTCATTCTTTGTCTACACTTCGCTTTCCTTTCCAAATCATTCGCTGCTTTTAGGATGTTAGTTTAGATGTGCTTGTTATTTAATAAAGTGTATTTTGTCAAACCTGGTCGTCGGTCTGATTGTTGTTTGGATAAACATTTGAGCCTATCCTCCAAAAGAACTTACGCCTTCAGATTAAGTTATTGATTATTATTTTAATATTTAACATTGAAATTTATGATCATGATTTAATAATAAATTTTATGAGACTGATTAATTATACTTTTGCACCTAGTGTGAAGCCATATATAAATATATATATTCTGCACATTCATTGGTGCCTCCATGTGATGACTGTTAAGACGTTTTAACTATCTGTTAAAATTCTGCCAAAAAAACACTGCCAAATTCTTAATGTACCTAACAACACTACATTAAATGGCGCCCCGTGCGAGGAGGGAAAATGCTCATTATTTATCTAAATAATTTCCGACTGTTCGCATATTTTCGTTTTTCTCAGAAAGCTAAATTAACGCAATTCCTAAAAGATCCCGCTAGACAGACTGTCTTGGAAAGCCTTGTGTTGTAATACTGCCCCTAGCAGTACTTACCCAATTATTTGCAAACCTTTGCACTGTGGTTGAATTTGCTGTTTGACAAACATTGCAGCTTCTATATTTAGCAAGCTATCTGATTAAGATCAATACAATATTGAACTTTTGACACCGTAATCCCTATTAATTATTAATATCATTATTGATGTGTGGGTAATAATACCCAATATTCATTCACTTGAATAAACAATTTCCATTTTGATTGCTATTCAACGTTTGCTAGCAATCTGTATTATCTGTATTATCTCTGCCCCATTTGAGTAGTCATTTTAAAATCCCCTTACTGTCGGGTGAATACCGTGTGCTACCTATGTCCTGTGAAGTTGCTGTGGTTACATTGCATCAAATGTAATTGTAACCAAACACACGCCATAATACTGTAGCTATCTTTGTAATACAGTTGGTGTTTTCTCTTTGTGAATACTTGAATAGAGTGAATGATCCACGCTAAAGATTTGCTTTAGTAGTTTTGCCTTCTGTGTAAACTGGGGGGGGTTCGATACCCCACGTGTAATTAAACACTTAATTACTCTACCGCTGCTGAATCTTTGATGATTTCTACAAATACATCCTATATCTAAATAACTAAATTAACGATTTAGTATTTTTTCTTTGTCTTAGCGTGCACGATGGAACGCATTAGCATGGAACGATTTTGCTCTTGCATGGCCCATGGCTTGGCTCCAGATTACCTGGACGCCTTAGATAAGCGCTCCGCTACTGGACCTACATGTGTTCCATTTAAGCTTCTTAGAGAAGAGTCTTCTCAGCCAAATCTGTGCCAGTCTGATTGTGGCATACTGACTCCCTCTTCTCACCAGAAAGAAGAGACATGGCAGTCCCACAGTGACTCCGGTTTTTCAGATGGACATTCATCTGACTCCCCCCTGCTGCTTCAGGGAGAGGAGTACCTCAACCCACCTTCTACTTCTTGCCAAAGAAGTGAGACTGAGAGTACAGATTATGACTCTCATTATGAGTGCTATTCGTTAGCTTTTCCGATTTGCCACAAAAAGCCGCACAGTGACTCTCGCTATTTTTCTCCTCCTCACCCACAGCTGGTAGAGGAGAAACCTTTTTCAGTTTCCGCTCTCCTTAAGAGAAAAACAGAAAGCATTAGCAGTGACTCTTTGCCTCCTATGTTTCTAGCTTTGTTTTCTCCCCAACACCGGGTAGAGAAAACCCATACGTCCTCTCTTCGCCACAGAGAGGAGATAGCAGAAACCAGTCCTCAGCTCAGAGGAGAGGAGTCCCGTTTTTCCAGCTTGTCCGCTCGTCACCAGGTGAGAGGCCGGTCACCTGATCGCCGTTTAGCTCACCCACCTTATGGCCAAAGGGAGAGACATTGGTCGGCAGACCGGTGCTCCCCTGATTCAGTTGCACCTCACCAGGAGAAACGCAGGTCCACAGACTATGGTTCTCCTTTGTCGCCTAACAGAATGGTGAGACTACAGTCCAAAGACTGTGAGTCATTCCCCTCTCCTCAGCGAAAGGGGGGGACATCACTAAAATTGTGCATCTTGCTGCACGCCCACCTACTCGCGTGACTCCACAAGCTCAGCTCCTCCAGAAAGAGCAGAACCTTGAGCCACTGATTATTCCCACTGGAAATGGTTCCGTGACCTAGCCCAAATAGTAGCATTGAGAGCTACCTTCGTGAGGTTGACTGTGCCCTCACTTTTATGCCAAACGCAACCGCTCAAGAGAAGATTTTCCGGAAAACAAGCATCAGAGCTGTTCTTAATTACATAGAGGAACAACCCTCTGCGGTCAGAGAGAGCTACCCTGAGCTCTTCCAAGCTCTGGTAATGGAGTATTCCGTTTGTGCTGACCCCGTTTCTGCAATAAAAGCAGCATATGAAGTAAAACATCGCCACTCAGAGCGCCCTCGTGACTATTATGAGAGGCTGCGAAACACATACTTCGCAGGAAAGGTTTTTAGGGGCCAAGAGGAAAACCCACATTTTAAAGACCTATTCCTTTACAACTTCCATCCCTCAATTAGAACAATTGTCGCACTGCAAACAAAGTTAGACAACTGTTCTACGCATGAAACCCGCAACCTGGCTCAGCTTGGAACTGCTCTTATCGCCCGGCGATTAAGAACGGTGAATGTGCTCTTAGCAGCTCTGCGAGTGCTTCCCCTCATAACGGCTCTGAGACACAAGTCTCAGGCTCGTACCAGTCAAGCGTGTCCAGAAACTGCCATCCCCATCCTAGCTCTAATGACAATTGGAGAGATAGGCCAGGGAGACCTAGGTACAATCGTAGCCGTAGGAAGGACTGAGAGGACTCCATCAAAGAGCAGTACTTTCATTTATTAATCTTTTTGCCTGGTCTCAGCCACTGAACTCCCTTACCCTTCTAAAAGTATGTTGATAGGCAGAACTAAGAAACCCAGTTCTTCATTCTGAACCATTACTTTAACTGAGTGTACTCATGGGTAAGGGGGGAGGGATGTACAAGTGAGACATCCCTCACATTTTAATAATTTTCCCACTCTGTGCACCTCTACTTAACCAAAGGGGGGTGCCCAGTTAATGTACTCACAATTAATCTGAATTACCTGTAGCAACAGCAACTACAGAGTAGGAGTGTGACACTGTAATGGGGCGTGATGTTTGAGGTGGGAGGAGCCAAACGCAGCAAGGGGATTCCTTAAGCCCTAAGGCCACTAAGGCGGGATACCCAGCAGATAAGGGAGGAGACAAGACAACGAACACACACACACCACAGCTACAGACCGGTTCACTGTTGCATACCACAGAGTAGAAGCACAAACGCCTGGTTTCACAACAAGAAAACCCAACAAGGCGAAAGGGAACAAAGAACTGCTACCCCATACTTCTACAAGCTAAGTAACTAAAAAATGAGCCGGAAATAGAACGCCCTGTCTCGATAATGAGATGCATAAGAACAGGCGAGTAGCACAATGGCACAAACAAAACACACAGCAAACACAGAAAACTAATACCTATTGGTATAGGAGGAGGCGAAGGAACAGAGATAACGTTCCGTGGCTACTTCCATAAGCAGGCAGTCACATGCGGAACATAAAAGAGGTAAACGCCCGATCTCCCCAGGGGGGAAGAAACATTTTACAGGCGAGCCAACGGAGCACCGCAGTCCCATAGCCTTACCAGCAAAATGACCAAGCTTAAAATAGAAAGCCACGCCCAAGCCTCTCAGAAAGGAGAAATGCAACGAGGCGAAGGAACAGATAATTAACGTTCCACGGCTTAGATTGAGGCTCGCAGTCAAACGCAAACATGTCCAAAACATCGCCCAGTCTCCCCATGAGACGACATGCACCGAAGGGCGAACAGAACTACAGTTCCGAACAGAATCGCCCAAATCTCCATACACGGAGAAAAAGCACAAAAAGGCAAAATAGAGCAGAGATTTACGGTCCCAAACTTCTACGAGATAAGTAACTATCAAGCCAGCAAGAAATAAGCCCTGCCTCAACAAAGAGGCGTTAAAATAGGCGAGTAGCCCAAATGGTACGAGTAACTCACAACCAACAAAAACACCACAGTACAAAACACCACAACAAACAATCAATATAAACTCCTCAAAAAAAGTTCGGAAACGTTATTTCGGTCGATTATTCCTCCCCTTTAATAATACCAATTGGTATTGTATTTTATATCGTTGGAAAGCCTGATTAGTCACCTTTACAAGGTACACGAGGTACAACTTGTAAGGATCATGCATTCGTGGAATGAGCAACACAGCTAACCGTGTGGGTAGCGGCCCAAAAAAATGTGCCAAAATCCCCTGCTTGTAAAGGTGACTAATCAGGCTTTCCAGCGATATAAAATACAATACCAATTGGTATTATTAAAGGGGAGGAATAATCGACCGAAATAACGTTTCCAAACTTTTTTTGAGGAGTTTAGAAGCCCCGATAGAAGGAAACGGAAGGCTTAAATAGCTCTCAGTGACCACGCACAGGTGTAAATGCTACCAAACTCCGCAAACTCAGCAGGGCGGAGCAAGCATCTACCAAAAGGGCAGCGCCCTCGCGTGGCCACTGAGGAAAATGACCGCATAGGGAAACAGGGTTAAAAACCATGACAGACACTGAGCACAACCCTCAATTATAGTGTACCTGCCTCCTTCTCCTATTGGTGTTGGTAAAACTAAATTTATTTCTATTAAGGTTGCCTCAAACCCATAGAAGACCTGTGACCCCCCCTCCCTTTTTCTTTTCAAAACCTTTTATAAAAACTATATTCTGTACTTTATACTTATTTATCTAACCCCCCACTCCCTAACTGGGGGACACTGAACAATAATTTTGGATAAGAACTGGAAAAAATCTGAGGTACAATATATAATCAACTGAAAAAGCAGTTTTATAAAAACATGAAACAATTCCATTATATATTTGAATGGAAACTATTTCCACAATAACAAACCTTTCTGCCTGTTGTGATTTCATATTGTACTTTTTTTGATAGTTTATGTACAGCTTACTGTACATGTTAGCTTGCTAACTAGAGCCAGCTCTCGGCTGCTGTGCTTTTAATGGGTGGAGAGAAAACAACATGAAAAGTGGATTCGCATGTAGGTACATATTTGCGACAATCGCACTGTGGTCACTTAAGTCATTCCATATAAAATCACCCAGTTTGAGAAAAATTGCCCAGGTCACCCTCTCAGGTTCCCCTGAAAAAATTCACAGGTGCTCCTATACCATACCTATGGAGAAATCCCAAATATTAGGTCTGTATCTCTAATAGTTTTGAAGCTACAGCCCTTTGACATTTTTATTAATTTTATGCATTTTGCCGAACGAGCCATTCACAGCTCCTTGTACAGCTTTGAAACTTTGTGACTAGGGCTAACTTTGTTTGGAGAATTCAATTACAAAAACTTAATCAGATCAGGTGTATCTTACTTTTGTCAAATGAGGACATGAATATAGGCAATTTTGATGAAATTAGAAAATCGAGCACATTTCAAAAAATGATCCTGACACTCCTATAATAGTAATAAATATGGTTACTGCATACACAAGGCCTAATATGTCATAAATGATGTCACAAAATATGTCTGAGTGCTTTATCTAGCATACTGTTTGAGTGTGAAGCTCTAAAAGGGGGTGTCGTTTTGTTACATTTTGAATTTCCTGCCACTTTCAGAGCCTTGTAAGAGGAAAAGTACATAAGATACACCTGATCTGATTACATTTTTATACAGAAAAGATTAGCCATAGTCACAAAGTTTCAAAGCTGTACATGCCATATCAAAGGAGCTATGAATGTAAGAAGTTGGACTGAAAGGCTCGTTTGGCAAAATGCATAAAATTTATTTCTCCATAAGTTTGGTATAGGAGCACCTGTAGATTTTTTCAGGGGAATCTGAGAGGGTGACCTGGGAATCTCTGGGTGATTTGATATGGAATAACCCTTAATTAAAATGAATATTTAGCCTATCTCACGGATTCTGTGAATGCTTGTTTCTACCCAAATTGTTTAACATTCTCTCTCTCTCATTTTTTTTTATTTTTTCCCCCCGAATCCGAATATTAACGAACAACTTCGGGTAGAAAGAAATATCTGTTCCAACGTATTATTCATGCTTTCCCGAATAGGGTATTCGGCTCCGTATACACCCCTAGTGGTTAGCCTAAGGTTATTTACAGCCAGGCCTACGCTTTGAGGTAAATTAAGATTTAAATCGTTAATGTGCTGTTTTATCTAGCGATCTAGCAAAATGTCAGTCCACTAAGCCTGAAAATTAATGATATCAAATAGTAGCATATTTTGTCATCTGTAACTAGTTTTCCGTGGTGGTACCCATGGTGGCCAATCAAATTTCTATGGGGACGGGTGCCACCACAGGTCCCCCCCTGGACACGCCCCTGGATGTCAATATTTTACATATTTAGTGTAGTGACTAATAGTTATAATCAACTATTAGTCTTATCAATAGCAAGTACTAACTAGCTAGTGTTTTAACATAACGTCATGTCTAAATTTGAAGATAACCTATTGGGAATTTGTTGTTTGGAATCAGTCCTGTCGAAAATGAATAGAGAAGGGAACTAAAGCAAGTTCCGACCACACAGAAACCTATACAGCGGCAGTAACACGAAAAAAGGAACGACGAGATGCAGAGGCAATCGGGTTGTAAGTTAACCCCCTTGCTCAGGCCCCCTAGTGGCGTAGACCCTGGGGTCTACATCACAAACATCCTACTGTACTATGTCAGAAAGCATGGTATCATGGAAAACTGCATATCGTCTTCATCAGCGCAAGTTGAGCTATTATCAGGCAAAATATGAAGTTTCTACGTGCCACCGTTCTTCCGTATTCCATAAAAGTATATCGACCACTCTACAGTGTGATCTACATGAGAGTGAATCGGATTGAAGATATGGGACATTTAAATATATTTAGGAGTTGGTTACAGTTCTTCATTCACCACCAAAAAATTGTATACTATCACAGCAACAATACTAAAAACATACAGTCCTGGATATAGGTAAATTAAACTGTTATTTTGCCTGCTCACTTATTAGAGTGAATTTCTGTCATCATAACATAATTTCCTTCTGCTATGAAAGTCTCTGAAAGTATGGAATAAAGTCATAACCTTATCTACATTATTAAATTGTCACGTGGCGCTGTAATGGCGACATGTAGTCCAGCTGTCTCTCATGTTCGTGTTTGTTAATTTGAATGTATTTTGTTGTGTCAGGCTTTTGACTTTTGTTTTTTCATGCGCTGTGTGTCTGTTGTGGGACGGGGAAGCGGGCTGGAGATTGTTCAGGGCACTCATGCTGCTCGTTTTGATAATATTGACGAATTGTATATTCTGGATAATTTTGTTGTGGTCATCACCATGGAGACGCATTCACAACATATGCTCAGGAATGTCCGTTGGATCTGCAGCTACAAAGTTTACCATCGATCTTCACTTGGGACTGATCTAGGACTGCAGGCACTCTTCAAAAAGGCCACCAGGGAAGGGGAAGGAGAAGATAATGCGGCAGAGGAGTGAGGCGACGACTGGGAAGGCAGACGCAGTTCGGTGCTCCGTTTTGACAGTGTACAGCAAGGGCGTAGGTTTCATTTCAACTTTGGGGAGGACATAGGACTGCTAACCCCCCCTCCCCAATCCCCATCTTTGCTCAGAGTATAGATGGACATTAAACTGGCCTATTGTAAAACTAGCAATAGCGACGATTCAAAATGTCTCCTCTCTAAAATCTAAACAAAATGATAAGACAGCCCAAAAAATATTTTTGTTTTTATTTTTTGTCCACTGAATAGCATCTTTACATATAATGAATTAACTAATTTAGTATATTATTAAAGAAAAAAAACAGGTATAATTTTCTAAATAATTTTTAAACAACAAAGAAGTGGTACCTTGCACCTTTGTCTCAACATGGGCATCTCATGCCTCACACTGTACACATCTAAAAATGTGAATGAAAAATGTGGGTTGAAACAAAGCATTTACTTGTATTATTTATGCGTTCCGGTTTTTAGATGAGGTCTACTTTTATTTGATGCTTCCTCGTGTAGATTTATATCTTTCTCTATCTTACTAATATAGTGATGTAAAAATCTAGTTGCATTTAGGCTACTACTGTGTCCTAACTAGTGATGGGCATTCCGGCTCTTTTCAGTGAGTCAGATCATTTGGCTCAGCTCACCAATAAGAGCCGGGCTCTTTCGGCTCCCAAACATCTATCACTTAAATTGTTCAAAGGAATCTTACTCTACCTTCTAATTACCAAAACAACATTATTTTGCATTTTGTTTGTTATGAAAACTATTTAAATAAATGCAAAAACAGTAAGACGCTATTACACATGTGCATTGAAAGTAGGGCATTTTTACGTCTTGAAATAAATAGCACAATAAACACATTAGCGTAGTTGAACATTTCAAAACAAAAGAGACACTCATAAAATAGAACATAATATTGCGTCATAACAAAGAAAAATAAATAAATGCATAAAAAAATAAATGAGCAAAACTGCAGCATCAGAACAATTAAACTGACCAACAATTAAACTTGTTTTTAAATTATTATTAATGTTATTTTCTTATAGTGGTTTTATTCATTTTTGGCTGAAAAATTATTCTCTGTGATTACAGTTCCACCAAGACCACAAGCACTTGTCTTGTGTTCATTTACAAAACAAATCGGCTCTTCAGATATGCGAGCCGGCTCCCAACGTTCAGCTAAAAGAGCCGGCTCAAAGAGCCGACTCGTTCGCGAACGACACACCACATACAACCAAGACATTCAGGTAACGTTAACATTAATTAGCCAACACAACGTTGTTAACGCTAACGTTATGAGTAAAATCAAGACTTACATGTTGACTTGGTGTGGGGCAGATTTGGGTCTGTTTTCGCCCTCTTTGCTGACATTCCTAGTTTGTCAGATAAAGTGACATTAACATTTCACACTACAGCTAGTTTAGCAGGGAAACAGCTTCAATCCATATGTGGTAGGCTACTCAAGTCATGTTTTTGTGTGAATTGAACAGAGCAGACAACTACACTAATATATTATGCACCAAACTAACGTTATGTGTTATAGCTTACCGGTACAATTTCGAATCTCCGACGCGGAATTTTTTTTTGAAGAGGGATGTTTCGGATATTTGCGCTAGGTGCGTATGCCAATGATGTAAGAGAGTAGCCTCACAGCATGTCCTGTCACGTCATACTGTCAGCTTTCAAATACGCGTCAAAAGGCTAACGTTAGAGTGAGTAAAAATATATTATGTAAAGCACAAATCATTGAGGGTGACAATTAACCCACCTTACAAAATTGAAGGGGACTTGTTTCCCTGTCCATATACAAATCTATGCTCCTGGTGTACAGAGACCGCAACACTGCGTGTATGGAAGAAAGTCGTGGAGGCGGAGTTCGTGTGTTGGATTGCTTGATACATGAACGCAGCAAGGGGATTCTTTAATGAACATCTCGGGACAGCGGGGGCTATTTTTAATCATGGCGTTTGGCTGTAGGCTATTACACTTTAATTCACTTAATTAATTTGGTTAATGCAATGATTATATTGAATGTCTTTGTTTGATATGTTTGTGTGCTGTGGGTCTGTCCCACTGTCTATGCTTTTTTTTTGTTGCTGGGAATTGAGTTCCCTAATAAAAAATAAAATAAAATAAAAGTTATTCTATTCTATTCTAAAGCCAGACATGTCCCTTCTAAGATTATGTAGTTATTCTCTGCCATTTCTGCCTAAATGTGGTGTACAGTGTAAGTTTTAACACGGGATAAATCTCAAAAATGTGTCTGCATAACAGTATGCAATTCAAATTGGGAGTAGTAATATCCTGAAACTAATTGTAATTGATTGACAGCCTTATCATAAAAAAGAAACCATTCTAAGCTTTCCAAAAGAGGTACAATATACAGTGCCCTCCACAATTATTGGCACCCCTGGTAAAGAGGAGAAAAAAGGGTTATACAAAATTCACCTTTTGGTGAATTAGCTTAAGCTCACACTGAAAAAATGAGAAAAATCCAACCTTTAATTCAATTTAATTTATTCTGAGAAAAAAAAATCCCTCATCTGTCATGGTTTTTGACGTTTTCTTCCCTTGCGGTTGTTTCCCTCGGTAGCCACGTGAGGGCGCTGCTCTTTTAGTGGATTTTTGCTCTGCCCCGTCTTTATCGCGGAGCTCCCCCCTAAGCATCCACACCTGTGCGTGGTTGCCTCAGAGCTACTTAAGCCCCCGTTTCCTTCTTCCGGGGCTTCTGTATTGTTTTGTATTATTTTGTCTTTGTTTTCAGAGCCGGTATGGTATAAGTCTAGGCTCTGTAGGAGACCACTTTGCTCCAATGGGTTTTATTGGAGTAACGCGGGACTTGCCTCTGTGCATGTAGCTATTAGGACTCTTCTTCCTTTGCTCGTTTCTGTCGCCGCTTCCTGGTCTTTCCTTTTCTTTCTTTGCCTAGACCTGTTGCCTTTTCTGTCTCTCGATCCTCTCTCTGTCTGCTTTCTTCCTTGAAAGCGTGAGGAGTCTTTGTTTGTGGTCATATTTATGTAACTTATCTCTCCTCTCTGCCTGCTCCCTGTCTTGCAGGCTTGAGGACCCTTTCTTGTTCGTTATATTTACGTGACTCTAATCTTTCCTCTCTCTTTCTGTCTTTCTTGTAAGCGAGAGATTTATTTCCCTGCTCATCGTTATATTCCTTACTGAGAGGCTATTTTTACAAGTCTTGCGTTAGTCACTGAGCCAGTAAATGTCCAGAACAGCAGTTCACTGTTCTGTTCGCCTTCTTGTACGTTTCTCCTTCCAAGGAAACCGGGCGATTTCTTTGACATGTTTGCGTGTGACTGCGTGCTGATGAAAGTAGCCCATGGAACGTTAGATCTCTGTTCATTTCGCCTTCTCGTACATTCCCCCTTATTGAGATGCAGGGCCTTTATTTTTTGCATGTCTTGCGTTTCGTACACTGCCGGTAGAGGTCAGGACATGGAGACTGCTTCCCTTCCATTCCTGCAGCAAGCTCCGATTAGAGCTAGGGAGTTATTTCCTAGTTCCCGTATTATTTCCCTCCAGTCCAGTGTGGGAACTAGCCTATTTTTGTCAGTCGTTTATTCCCTTTAATATGGGGTCCCTCCGTCTCAGTGGCTCTTTGAGCTTTTAGTATCCCTTCGCTGCGTGTAGCCCTTCGAACCTCACATGTCACGCCCCCTTACATCATCAAGAAATAATTATTTTTAACAAAAGCATGTGTGCCACAATTATTGGCACCCCTAGAAATTCTTATGAACAAAATGTAACTGAAACATTTTTTCCTTTTTTTTTTGTTGCATTATTTTACTTGATCAGAGTGTTTAGGAACTTTCAAGCAGTAATCCATGACTTCCTGCTTAACTGGGGTATAAATATGAGGTGACACAGAGGCCATATTCCCTTATTCATACATCAACGTGGGAAAGATAAGAGAACACACAAATCAAATGAGGGAAAAGTGTGTTGAGCTTCATAAGTCAGGGAATGGCGATAAAAAAAATAGCTACTCACCTGAAAATGCCCATATCTACCGTTAGGGCAATACATAAAAAGTTCAAAGCAACTGGAACTGTTACAAACTTGCCTGGAAGAGGACCCAAGTTTATTTTGCCCCCACGCACAGTGAGGAGGATGGTAAGAGAGGAAAAAAAATCCCCAAGGATCACTGTTGGAGAATTACAGAGGAAACTAGCATCTTGGGGTCATCAAGTCTCCAAAATTACTATTAAAGATCACCTCCATGCCAACAAATTATTTGGAAGGCATGCCAGAAAAAAGCCTTTCCTGTCATTTCACCACAAACGTAAGCGCCTGGAGTTTGCTAAACGCTACTGGAACTTTGACTGGAGCTGTGTTCTATGGTCAGATGAAATGAAAATTGAGCGTTTCTGCAACCAACACTCAAGGTGGGTTTGGTGTAAAAAAAAAAAAAAGGATGGCTATACCGAAAATAACCTGATCCCGGTATTTAGACAACAATATCAAGTTATTTTTTTATATAACTACACAGAAATTATATAAAATTAGCAAAGTTTGAAAAAACCGTGGAAAAATCCGCTGACAATAGAATCATAGATGTATGACGTCATACGTGGAGGAAGTGCAAATAATTCCCTATTGTAAATACAGTACTGTGTACAATATTAGTCTGTAAATGTAAATTGTAAATGTCTATCATTTTAAATGTGCTATATTTGCAATGCCCTGGAACCCTTTCTACATTTATATGTAATGGTTAAGGAACTGGACTTGTAACCGAAAGGTTGCAGGTTCAATTCCCAGGTAGGACACTGCCGTTGTACCCTTGAGCAAGGTACCTAACCTGAATTGCTTCAGTATATATCCAGCTGTATGAATGGATAAATGTAATAATAAGTTGTGTAAGTCGCTCTGGATAAGAGCGTCTGCTAAATGCCGTAATGTAATGTAATGTAATATGTGAAATTGAATGTATATCGGTGGTAGAGGTGTCCCGGTATGCACTTATGCAGAGCTTGGCTCGGACTGGGTGTCTAACTGAGGGGGGGGGGAGCTGGTTATAGCGCCTATCGGTATACAACAATGGCAGACACCCACAAATCAGACAGTTCTGATTTGAAAGTTGAAAACTGTCTCTGTGCATTGGTATGGTTAGATACTAAAGATCTTTCCCCACTGGCCACCTGAAGGCCCACACACATATTACATAGCCTAGCGATAATGTTAGCTAACTAACTAACTAAGACTGAGATGCATAACGTTAGCAAGCTAATGTTAAGTTAATGCAGTAAGCTAAGCTACTAGCTAGCTACTGAGATCATGTATAAGCGAAGTTAACGTTAGTTCAATTAATCAACAATTAACATTAAGGAAACCTAAACATTTTTGTCGCTCGAATAACATAAGGTCTCCTGACTTTTTGTGGATTTCAAGGAGCCGAGGGGACGACACCAGAAAGCTGGATGACTATAAGCGAGAAAGACAATTGGCATATTACACCGTGAAGATTCTGATCATCTGGTCTCGTTGTGCTGCGTCTATGCGCCTGATTTGCTGGTTCATCCGGGCAAAGTTTTTATTGTAAAGTCACCAACCTGTTTCGACAGTATGCCTTCATCAGGGGTACAGTGTAGTTTTTTTTTATATATCTGATTTAATGGGCCGCTAATCAGCATCCTTTTTTGGGGCTGCCTTCTTACAACTTCTATTGTTCGTAGTATAACCACATAGGCTAAACTCGTTTCCATTCCTCTCTGAATTTTGTTTCTGTCTTTATCTTTCTTTGTCTTTATCTTTCATACTCACAAGCAATTCACAATTCTAACAGATATACACATTAATCATACACATCCATACATACACCCTCAATTCTACCTCCAAAATTATCAAGTAGACATCACTCAAAATGATCAAACCCATTCACATATAATAAAAATAAATAAATAAAATTAAAGTGTTTGTTCGAGTTCGAGGCGCGCTGTGCTTGTTCTGTTTGCACAGTAGTTTTTGTGAATAACATCTAATTTTTTTCTTATATTATACAATATTTCTTTCTTTCTCGCTCGTAGTCATCTAACGTTAGATTTCTGTTCATCAATTTCTCTTGCGTGTGTTGCATTGGGAAGCTGCTGAAGAACGTTGACAGTACCACGTATGACAGCGTTTTTACAAAAAACGTTCTTTTATGAAATACGAAAAATGTTGGAGGCGGAGCGAAAGCGGTACTGGAAACACATTTTAAACACCGATATCCAACATTTATATAACATTAATATACTTTATGATTAGGTAATCTTACACCAGAGTCATTTTTCTTTCACATCTTTTGAATTTCCAGCTTTTTAAATCATCTGGTGCTTACACTTTAAATATGGTGGAGGTTCCGTGATGTTGTGGGGCTGTTTTTCCTCCAAAGGCCCTGGGAACCTTGTTAGGGTACATGGCATCATGAACTCCATGAAATACCAGGAAATTTTAAATCTGAATCTGGCTGCCTCTGCCAGGAAACTAAAACTGGGTCGTTGCTGGATCTTCCAGCAGGACAATGATCCAAAGCATATGTCCAAATCAACACAAAAATGGTTAACTGAACACAAAATCAAGCTTCTGCCATGGCCATCTCAGTCCCCTGACCTAAACCCCATTGAAAACCTGCGGGCTGAGCTGAAGAGGAGAGTGCACAAGAGAGGACCTAGGACTCTGGATGATCTGGAGAGATTCTGTAAAGAGGAATGGCCTCAGATTCCTTGCTCTCCAACCTTATTAAATGTTATGGGAGAAGACTCAGGGTTGTTTTATTGGCAAAGGAGGTTGTACAAAGTATTAAATGCAGGGGTGCCAATAATTGTGGCACATGTGGTCTTGTTAAAAATAATTATTTCTTGATGAGGGAATTTTCTTTTCTCAGAATAAATTTACTTCAATTAAAGCTTGGATTTTTCTCATTTTTTCAGGGTGAGATTAAGCTAATTCACCAAACGGTGAATTTTTTATAACCCTTTTTACTCATCTTTACCAGGGGTGCCAATAATTGTGGAGGGCACTGTAGGTCATTGGACAGTTGGGAGCGACTGTGTGTCACAAGCGTATTTCAGAAAAAATATGTCGACAAGCATCTGTGTATTCAAGGTTTTGCGCACGAAAGCATGTTATACGCATCGCATAGTGACCATCAGTGGGAAACAGTTTTGTTTGTACAATGGTGAAGCAACTAGGGCTGCTCCACAACATCGCCCAGTCTCCCTATGGGAAGACATGTACCGAAGGGAACAGAACTACAGTTTCGAACAAAATCGCCAAAAACTCCATGTACGGAGACTAGTACTGATGGACGAACAGGACAGCTGCACCGGAATTACCGGCTAACGCAAGCTCAATCGAAAATACACGCCCTGCCTCTAAGAATAAATAAAGCCCTAAAGTCAGTATGATAAAACGCCCTGTCTCTTGGTAAGAAACTACCATACAAATACACAAACAAAGACTCCTCTCGCTTTCATGGAAGACAGCAGACAGAGAGAGGAGAAAGAGACAGAAAAGGGCAAAAGATCTAGGCAACAGACAAACAAAGGAAAGACCAGAAAGCGGGACAGAAACGAGCACACAAAAAAGGAATTCAACCTGAAAGCTCAAAGCACAAAGGCAAGTCCCGCAAAACTCCAATAAAGCACAACGGAGCAAAACGGTTTCCTTAAAACCCTAGACCTAATCATACTGGCTAAAACTTTTAAAAGGGCAAAATAAACCGCACACAAAACAGCACAAATAATGCCAGACAATACACCACAGTACAAACAACAAACAATCAATATCGAAGCCCAGAACGAAGGGAACATGGGCTTATATAGCTCACTGGTAAAACACGCACACCTGTGAACGCTGACGAGACTTCTCCGCGAAAAGACGAGACTGAGCCAAAACTCGGAGCAGCGCCCACGTGTGGCGACCGATGAACACGACCGCAAGGGAAAAAGGGTCATAAACCATGACAATTTATTCATTCAGAACGTGCGCAGTGTAACAAACAATTGGTGTCTATTAATTAAGGAATAGATCAGTTCTATAGAATTTCTGAGAGAAAATCAAAAGTATGCGAGCATTTAGAGCGTCTAAAGCAGGGGTGTCCAATCTTATCCGGAAAGGGCCGGTGTGGGTGCAGGTTTTTGTTTTAGCCCAGCACTACAACACCTGATTCAACTAATTAACTAATCATGCTCTTCAATCAGACCTTGATAAGTATAATCAGGTGTTGTAGTGCTGGGCTAGAACAAAAACCTGCACCCACACCGGCCCTTTTCTGGTAAGATCGGACACCCCTGGTCTAAAGGATGACCCCAAAAAAGTTAAATGTAAACTCTGCAAGTAACAATTTGCCTATCATTCAGCGCATCTTCTCAAAGGCTGGCTTCATTGTCAGCTTCAACGCGGAGCTCACTTCTCCCGAGGAACGTCAACAAACTTTGTTCCTTATGCATAATATGAGAAGACTGCGATCGGAGGAAAAACAGCAGTGGGTAGGCCTAATGTGACGAGGTTCACTGGTCACAAGTAGGATAAAACACACTTTTACGTTGCTAATATAGATTATAGATTTGTTTGTTTATATAATTTAGCGTATTTATTTGCATTTTAAAAAGAAAATAAGATTATTTTTTTCCATCTAGTTTTGATAATCGTAAAGTTGTTAAATTAGTTACATTGTTTTTGCTCTTTCGTAGCTCTGGACAAGAGGCTGCTTTTTTATTTAGTTATTCACTATTTTTAAGTGTGTTGTTATAAAGAGTAGAAATAAAAATAACAATGTTAAATGTCTCTGCTTGTTGTTCCGACACATTCATTTACCGCTTTGTCTATGCCGTTAATAGCCTACAGTGCAGGCCATAAGCAAACCGATGCCGTTAATAGGCAGCACAGGCCTGCAAATCGCAGCTTGTGCTTGTAGCTATAATTGATATTTTAAATGATCATAATGACTGTTTTGTATTTCTCTGTAATATAATAAACTTCCTATAGATCAGATGGAAGTCAAACCATTTTTTGATGCTCAAAAATACATGTTTAAATAATGAAATTAATATCATAAATGTGCTACGGGTAGTCGACTATGGGTTTGAACTGACGACTACAGATCGACTAAGCAAATCGTTGGTCGGGGGCAGCCCTAGAAGCAACAAAAAGATTTTCCATGCTTGAGGCTGCTGAATTGTGTAGTCGTCCTCTGGATTCAGATAAGGAGATTTACATCAATGACTCTTCGTCTGAAGCAGAAAGCATGGATTCCATAGTGAAGTGTTGCCATGTGTACAAAGTGTATTTAAAGTGTACTTAAAAACCATTGAAGATGATCTAAATCAATGGATAAATCTACCACTCTCTTATTAGTCAAATCTCTGCAATAACAATTTATATTGAATCTTTTCTCAATGATCACAGTTCAACCCACTCCAAATTGGTTCTCCACTTTAGACTCATATCAACATTTTACTGGAAAAATTAACCTCCCTGCATCAAACTGCCCACTTTAAAAAGAGATAAAGACCACGGAGGCTTGGATGCCCCTAATTTCAAATACTACTTTTTAGCAGTAGACAGTATATTACTAAATGGATCAGTACAAATCAACACCAAAATCCTGGGTTTGAATAAGGAAAATATGAATGTATAGATATCAGCATCAGTGACCTACCATTCCTCAGTATAACAGTCAAAAATCACCCTTGTTTCAAGAATAGTTATTTCCATGACTCTGACAGCTTGGTGGAAAATAAATAAACTCACTAACTTTGATATGACACCCTGTAAATACAACCCAATCTGGTCTAACCCTGACTTTACGATCAATAAAAAACCACTCACCTCCAAGACATGGAAACAAAAAGGTATCACTCACCTACATCACATCTTTGAAAATAACTCACTGCTAAGCTTTCAAGAATTGGTCCAGAAATATGGTGTCAGAAAAGTTCAATTTCTACAATACAGTTAAAAAGTGCACTGAAAGCAAAAATCAACACCTACTAACTGCCTCCAACTAATAACCTCCACGTCTATAAAAACTTAAAGCAATATCTACCTCAAAGAAACTCCTCTCAAAATGATATAAGCTTCCATCAACAATATACCCCTCCATCGCTCTCCCCATTAACCAACGGGAAAAAGATCTGTCCATCTCCACCAATACCGATTTCTGGAAACAAATCTGCTCAAACACTTTCACAATTACTTCATACACCAATGCACAGCTGATTCAATACAAAATCAATCACAGAGCACATATGACTCAGCACAAGATGTACAAAATGGATTTCACTGACCCCGACAACTACTCTCACTGTTGCGTGTCAGGGGGGGAAGGACCCAAACGCAGGCAGGAGCAAGGGAAAAACCGAAGTTTAATAAGGGCTAGGCAGCAATCCGAAGTAGAACAGGCAGGGGTCAAAACCGAGAAGGCACAGCAAAGGTACAAAAGGGAAATCCAAAAACAGGGTCGCGAGAACACAGGCAGGGGTCCAAACCAGGGAGTCAGAGGAACACAAAGAAAACAAAACAGACTGGATACAAAACAAAACAACAACAGGCAAAGAACTCTGGGAAACAAAAACTAGAAAACAGAATAAACAAAACAGCTCGGGCAGAAACTCGGAAAAACAGACGGTAACACAGAAGCAGAATATCATAAGAGGAACTCGCGAAGAACACTGAAATGACAAGGTATATATACACAGAGGGAGACAGACATAATGGGAATCAGGTGTGTAGAAGCAGGGAGGGGAGATTGCTCACAGGTGAGAACAGTGAGGGTTAACAGGGACCAATAAAACAATGACAGGGGAAACGCAAGACACGGACTGGAATACACATAGACACAATGATAACAAACGGCCTGGAGTTAGCAGGTAAACAAGTGCACAGCTCAGATTAGAAGAACACGAAAGTGGACACATATGCAGAGAATGCGAAATCACAGATCGATGCAGGGATAGGATAACGAAAAAATGACAACTGACAGCTGGAAATGACAGCTGCAGGTAGAAACTCAAGATGAATTAGTAATGTTAGTAGTGAACTCTAGAACCCTAATGTTAGTAGGTTAGTATTATATACACATGTTAGTTTGTTAGCAGGTTAGTATTCAATCTAATCTAACAGTTAGTATGATTAGTACATTAGTATTATATACAAATATAAATAAAGTCAGAAGGAAGAAAACGAGATATACAAAATACAGAAGAAACCTGAATGTTCCCAAAATCACCCGAATAGTGCAATGACAAAGACAGGGGGTGGAATCTCAGAAACATGGAACGCGGACTGACAATCGTGAGGGAAAGAAAACAGGAAAAATAATAAAGAATAAACACAGATTACAGGATCCTAACACTCACTGCTCTAGTGATACACCTGACATCTATCTTCACACCACCTGGTTTTGTCCACCTGTTCATCGATTCTGGAAATAAGTCACCAGTACTATGTCCTTGTGTCTGGATTGCAGCATTCCCCTATTCCCCACACTGTGTTTATTAGGAGATCTCTCCGCCCTTAACCCTACTGTTCACAACACTAAACCCATCTTAGTTGCCCTTAGTATCGCCAAGAAAACAATACTCATGAATTGGAAAACCAGACAAACTCAACACCTCACAATGGATTCAGTTTATTCTGAACAAGAAAAAAATCATAGCATCTACAAAAATCTAAATTTCATTCAAATCTGGACACCTAAGTGCCACTTACTCACTTGCACAAACACATTCATTTGCACAAATATGCACACATACTCACAAGCAACTCAAAATTCTAACAGATATACACACTAATCATACACATCCATACATACACCCTCAATTCTACCTCCAAAATGATCAAGTAGACATCACTCAAAATGATCTAACCCATTCACATATAATAAAAATAAATAAATAAAAATAAAGTGTATGTGTGTGTGCGTGTTTGTTTTCTGGTGTTGTATTCATAGTAGTATAGCTGGCTAGCCACAGACTAGCTAGGTTGTTTTATATTGTTTATAATCTCACAGAGTTTTGCAGTAGAGTTCAGAATTGAAGGTAGTCTGTCTTATTCTGGTTTAGTTTAGTTTATACCTAGTTAGCTAGCAACCTATTAGGTATTAGCTATTAGCTAAGCCTGAATATGTCATGGTTTTTGACGATTTCTTCCCTTGCGGTCATTTTCCTCGGTAGCCACGCGAGGGCGCTGCCCTTTTAGTGGATGCTTGCTCCGCCCCGTCTTTATCGCAGTTTCTCTCAGCGTCCACACCTGTGCATGGTTACCTCGGCGCTATTTAAGCCCACGTTTCCTTCGTTCGCGGCTTGTGTATTATTGCACACTATTTTGTGTACTGTTTGGGTATTCAGTGTTTGTTGGATGTGTTTTTTTTTTGTACCATTTGTGCTACTCGCCTGTTCTTACGCGTCTCTTTACTGAGGCAGGGCGTTTATTTTTTCTGGCTCTTCTTTAGTCACTTAGCTCGTAGAAGTATGGGACAGCAGTTCTTTGTTCCATTCGCCTTTTGTTTGGTTTTTTCTTACTGAGAAACCTGGCGTTCGTGCTTCTACTCATTTGCGTGTGACAGTGAGCCGGTTAGTAGCTACGATACGTTTGTTCCCTGTTTTGTCTCTTCTTCTCGTGGACTACGTTTCTCCCTTGTTGAGAGTCAGGGCGTTTATTTAGTTTTTTCATGTGTTGCATGTTGCACTGGTTTCGGTATATGTAAGGACTCGGGAGACTGCTGTATTTCTGCCTTGTAGCAAGCAGTTCTCACTCCGTTTAGAGCGAGGGAGTTATTTTTGTGTATTGTCTCCTCTCTTTTACCTGCTGTAATTTCTGTCCCTTTGTTATTTTACCGCCTAGGCATTCGTTCACACGCGTTTCCTTCTCTTTCCCTTAATTACGGGGTTTCCCGTCTTAGTGGCTTTTCGCAGCTTAAAGAATCCCCTTGCTGCGATTGGTCCCTCGAACCTCACACGTCACGCCTCCATTACAGAATAAGTGTTAGGAGCTGGTGGGGGAAGGACCCAAATGCAGGCAGGAGTACAAAAAACCAAAGTTTAATAAGGAAAAGGCAGCAATCCGTGGTATAACAGGCAGGGTCGAAAAACCGGGTAGACAGGCAACGAAACAAAACACAGTTCAAAGAGTGGTCAAGGAACAGGCAGGGGTCAAAACCGAGAAGGCACAGCAAAGGTACAAAAGCAGAATCCAAAACAGGGTCGCGAGAACACAGGCAGGGGTCCAAACCGGGGAGGTGTAGGAGGAACACAAAGAAAACAAAACAGACTGAAAACAGAAATAAACGACCACAGGTAACGAACGAGGGATACAAAAAACTCGGAAACAAATAACTAAGAAACTAACAGATAATTCAGAATATACTCGGAAAACCAGACAGCAACAAAGAAGCAAAAAATCTTGTGAGGAACTCGCGAAGACAGACTGAAATAACAGGGTTTAAATACACAGGGAGAGACAGACATAATGGGAATCAGGTGTGCAGACACGGGGAGGGGAGATTGCTCACAGGTGAGCACAATGAAACGATAAGGGAAGCTGATAATACAATAACGAGGGAACACATAAGACGCGGACCAGACTAGCACATAACATATAGACTATACATGACCTGGATCGAAGAAGACCCGTGCACACAACGAGGTAGAAGAATGCGGAAATCAGATGCAGGTGAAGCGAGTAGGGAATCACAGTAAGATATTCAGAGATAGGACAGAAGAAACGAAAGACAGGTGCAGATGGAAACTGAGATTGCATTAGTAAATTAGTAGGTTAGTAGAAACTCTAATTCCCTGACGTTAGTAAATTAGTTGATTAGTATTATTTACAAGTTAGTCGTTAGTGTATTAGTAAGAAACCTAATTCTAAGCAGTTAGTAATGATTAGTAGATTAGTATTATAAACAAGGGTAATTAGTAAAGAAGGAAGTAAACGAGAGTGGAAATACAGCGAAACCCAAAATCACCAAAGGCTCCCGAATAGTGTGACGACGACAGGGAGTGACAGTAATACCAAACATGGAACAGTGAAAGCACAAAATAATCCGAATAAATAAACATGGTAAAAATAAGAAACAAACTAACACAGAATACAGAAACCTAACAATAAGACTCCTAACAATGAGGCCTGTTTGTTTGAGTTCGAGGCGCGCTGTGCTTATACTGTTTGCACAGTAGTTTTTGTGAATAACATCAAATTTTTTTCTTATATTATACAATATAAGAAGACAAGTCAGTGGTAATTTTACTTGTAAGAAATGTATTTTGAATGTTAGACTGGAAAAGATCAGCGGATTAGAAGCTCGCATCCGGACCCTTCAAAACATTAGAAGTAGTGAGGAATTCTTTAGACTTTTTTTCAGCCGCTCCGGATGTAAGTATGAGTTCTTTCTCTCCTAGTTTATTAGCCTCAGTGGAGTCCTTGCAGTGGGAGCAGTTTGTCACGGTTCGAGGACGTAGAGCCAAGCCCACGGTACCCACCGCAGAACTATATACTAGTTCTGTGGTACCCACTCAGACTTCCCCTTTCACTCTCACAAACCCATTCGCTGCACTCGATGACACACAGGTCGAGGGACATGAAGAGAAAGCTCTGATAATTAGCGACTCTATAGTCAGAGATGTGAGAGTTTTGTGAAGGAATTTTCTGTTTTACAATGTGTGTGTATTAACATAGAGACAATCACATGATTATTATTAAGCATTTATTAGAGTTTTGATTATTAGTAGATCAATTATATTGAGGTAAGTAATTAAACAATGTATTCTCTGTGAACACTGAGTAGGCTTTAAGCAGGCCTGCTGTGGTTCACTCCCTCTGTGTCTCTCCTTCACAATCTGCAGAGACAGGCAGTCTGTGAGATGGATGTTTTCGTTACTTGGTTTGAAGGTTAGAGGTTATCGAAAGACTAAACACCAAGAAATGGATACCCTTGTCTCTGTATGTTTAGAAACCGCCCCTTGTGGCAAATCAGTAAAGCAATAATAGATTGTGTATAAATGTCCTCTGTATTCTGTTTTCAAGTTAGAGAGATTCTGGTAAGACTCTCTCTCATTCTGAGTTTATCTCCAAATAAACTGAAATTCTTTTTCTCATTCTATTACATGGTTTTGTTGTGGTTCTGTTTGAACAGACTTGCTCACTGTGGGTTGAAAGGGAAAAATCCACGACAATATGGCGTAGTCGGCAGGATTGCTAACTTGGTTTTCTCCTACACAGATTTCTCTCAAGTTGGAACGGCTTAGACAGTGCGCACTGCCGGGAGTTCAAACCCCGAGGCCGCAGCCCACCGACTGTAATCAGTCACCTAGAGGAAGGACGGCGGCGACCGGACCGAGGAGAGTAAGATGTCTGTCTGGGGTGATCAATACGCAATCCATAGAAAGAGAATCACAGGTGAGCTGCCACAGCAAAACGTAACTTGAGGCTGTATTGCGCTCAATTTAAAAGTTTGATTAGTGACCGACGGGTCAGTCACTCTGTGGAGTGAGTCAAACTGTGGAGGCTGTATGCTGCTCCTACCCATGGGCTAATATTTCTCTTTTTCTTTCTCTTGTAATGAGCTCTGAAACATTTTTGTAATGTGGTACCATGTATTGTCAGTAGAGGCAAATGACATATTTGGACCAGTATAGGAGAGACATTTTTGCAGAGGAGATGATTATGGTCATTTATACCTGTACGAGACACTTAATGAGGTTGACGGATTTGGAAGTGGATTTTCCGTAGTAGCTATACCTAGAGTGGTTAAAAGAGAAGGAAACGGCATTAATAGAAGTTAGGCTAAACGTTCACCCTGAAAGTGAGGACAATTATCCAGAGGATAGTGCAGAATCTGAAACAGATTCTGACTAAAATAGGCCTAATTAAAAGAAAAAATGAAAACCTTAACATTAATAAGGAATAGTCTGGTTGTGGGACAAACGCACGACAATGGGTTCTAAAAATTCAAAGGAACAGGACTCTGAATACACGGGTCCAATGAAAATAATGCATGACAAATATGGTCCGGCAACCACACACCAGCGTGTTAAATGGCAAAAGTTAGGTTTCCCTGAAAAAGGCTCTTTTAGTCTAAATCAGATTGAAAACCTAAAAATGCGGCTGCGGTTATATGAGGTTAAAAATAGTAAACGTAAATTTAAATGGCAACCCGATTGGGATGCAGTAGATTTGTGGGAAAAGGAATCAAAATTAAGGCAGGAAAAACAGACCAAGGGGGAAGATAAAAATAAAATTACTGTGGAGAAATCCCAACAAAGTAATTCAGTGCTATCTCCTGTTGTGCATTCCGGCGGCTCCTTGTATCCCGATGTAGCACAGCTTGCAAGCATACACAAAATTAACCTGGACTTGGATTGTCCTGCGTGTCCTCCAGCTTATATCCCACAGCAAGCGGCAGGAGTTCACAGACATCCCTCAGCCACTGCTCCCGAGGCAGTGCATTCCAGTGCTGCTGCACAACCATCTGCGAGTGGCCCGGCGGCCAGAGCGAAACCTGCAGCTTCTGTAAGCCCAGATTCCACAGTACAGGTAACTTCCCACAAGGGCGGACTGCACGAGGTAGAGATGCCTACCCCGCCGCACACCAGGGGAGGTACCGCGTACGGCCCGAAGACGTCGGCACCTGTGCCGGGACGGGACTCATCCTGGGGGCCAGACACGTACCCTATGCTAGAATGCCCCAGCCCCAGGGCAGGACAAGACGACCAGGGTCCGACGGTCCTGGTATATCGGCCCTGGAAGGTGTCGGAGTTACAGGCTGTATGCAAAGATTTGCCGGATCCAACCCAGGTGGGTGGTGCCAAGTTCATGGAAGCTTTGAGAAATCTGGTAAGAACTTGTCACCCAACTGCAGGTGAATTACAAACTGTACTGATTAAGAAACTGAAGTTACGGTGGGG
This sequence comes from Synaphobranchus kaupii, assembly GCA_029718625.1. NCBI lineage: Eukaryota > Metazoa > Chordata > Actinopteri > Anguilliformes > Synaphobranchidae > Synaphobranchus > Synaphobranchus kaupii. Next base: position 29,678,312 of record CM056383.1, on the reverse strand, counting down.
TAACGTAAGGGGAACTTGGTCTACAGGCCATCCATACAATGATGATGCTGCGTCTGCGTATATGAAGCAGATAGATACTTTAGAAACCAGTATGAAAACCGAATTCCCTGTTCGTCTAAACTGGGAAGCAGTCAGACAGGTTAAACAAAAGCCTGGTGAAACTGTTAATGATTTTCTTGAGAGACTTTCAGAGAATTATGACGCGCACAGTGGAATGGACAAACCCGACAACAACGAGACTCTTACTCGGTACGAGACTCAGCTAACCCACTGTTTCCTGGATGGATTGGATAAACACCTTGCAACCGCTATTAAGACCTCCTGTGTTGGCTGGCAGACTCAGAGACTTAAGGACATTCTCCATTATTCTGTTCACTGCGAAGAACAGGACCGCGACAAGCAACACAAAGACAAAAAGAAAAGCGACAAGATGATCTCTCAGCTGCAGCTGGCACAGCTTCAGTCCTACCAGGGGAACAGGGACGGTGCCGGGGGACAGCAGCAGCAAAGGAGGGGCCGCGGCAGACGTGGAGGACGGAATCAAGGGAACAGACAGAGACCCAACTCCATGGGACCCACTACCGTGGCGGATTATGATGTTTGCCGAAAATGTGGAAAAAAGGGACATTGGGCTCACGGTTGTAAGTATTCCGGTAATGCTGACAGTTGGGACACAGCACCCCAAGGGAATGTTACTTTCCAACATCCTGGGGGTCAAACTGGATTACCTGGACAATGAAGTTTTGTGGGGGACGAGGAAACGCATGCGGACAAGGGTGAGTTTGCTGGGTTCCTTTACCATACGGCTCTGAATGCGTTACCACTTTGGTCATTAAAAGCTGATGGGCGAGCATTAGACTTAATTGTGGATACGGGAGCTGGTCGGTCTGTAATAACAGCTAAATCATGGGATTCAAAACCTCCTCCTTTTAGTGGTAAAACCATGCTCAGCTAAGATGCTGGTGGAAATACCACGACAGAGAAATTTACAGCTCCATTACTGGTGCAAGATTTCAATACGGGCTCCAATATTACTTTGAAACATGCGTTCTTGTTCTCCCCTGTATGTCCGGTAAACCTGCTTGGCAGAGACTTAATGTGCAAATTGGGTCTGAGTGTGCAGTGTACTGATGACGGTTTAACTATTGACAGAGTTGCTACGGCAGAAACTCTAGAAATGTTTTACTATGCTTGGGATCTGGACAGATCCTCAGTCACAGCTAAAGCCATACAAATGGCCAAAACTGAGTGGACAGGCACTGGCGACAGACTGACAGAATTACAACTACATGTAACAGCACATTTTAGTCGAGGTAGAGATTGGGAATTTGAAAAGAATTAGTACGGTGATTGTACATTAAATTCTACATTGTTTTTGGTTGGTCGCGATTTCTGTGCATTGTCTGTACAATTGAGCTCAGCACAGCAGCAATTCTATTCCATTGCGGGAAGTGCACCCCATGTGTCGCTGTGCAAAGCCTCAAATAAAAAAAATGGGAGGACACAGGGCCATGGGTGAAATTATGTTTGGATACCACGGACTGGGAAAAGACAGGGGAATTTTCAAAATATTCTCCCTCTCTGCGTGTCACTGCGCACCAGTTTCCGAACTCTCTGACAGCTGTCTGCAGCATTCATGAGTTGTTGTGTGACACTCAAGCCTATTTGCATTTGTCAGACCCGAGATTCAGTGCAATTCCCTCTCAATTGTGGGCAACGTCCCAACATGATGTGGGGCTCATAGCTGGAATTACTCCACTTCAAGTAACCCCTAAATCTGAATACAGACCACGCAAACGTCAATATCCCCTACGCCCAGAAGCCAAGGACGGCATTGTTCCCGTATTTAATGCGTTGTTAGAAGCTGGTGTTGTGGTTCCCTGTCCTGACTCTCCATGCAACACTCCTATCTTGCCTGTAAAAAAGCCTGATGGGTCTTGGCGGTTCGTACAAGATTTACGAGCTGTGAACAGCGCCGTTCAGCAGCGCGCTCCTGTTGTGCCTAATCCCACTACCATTCTTGCACAGGTCCCGGGTAATGCTAAATATTTTTCTGTGATCGATCTAGCGAATGCATTCTTTAGTATTCCTGTTGATGTAAATTCCCAGTACTGGTTTGCCTTTACATTCAGGGCAAAAAGGTATACCTGGTCTCGGCTACTCCAGGGGTATGCTGAATCACCAGCAGTTTTTTCAGCAGCGCTGCAGGAAAACTTGGAACAGTTCCAGTTTTCTTCAGGCCAAAGTACTTTCATTCAATACATTGATGACGTCCTCGTCTGCTCTCCAGACGAGCACAGCTGTATTCAGGATTCACTTGAACTGTTGACATTTTTAGCCACACAGGGCCACAAAGTTAAACAGGAGAAATTGCAATTTGGTTTACCTACTGTTACCTATTTAGGACACACAATTTCTGCAGAAGGCAAGTCTTTGGGAACTGACAGAATCCAAGCGATTCTTGACCTCCCTAAACCGGTTACAAAAAAGCAAGTAATGTCTTTTCTAGGCATGACAGGGTACTGTAGGCAATGGATTTCTGATTACGCTGAATATTCCCAGCCGTTGCAAGACTTGGCACATGGCCATGATCTTACGGCTAATGATAAGGGCACATGGACAGAACTTGCTGAAATGTCCTTTCAGAAGTTGAAACAACAGTTGGCCTCTTCTCCTACTTTGGGCCTGCCTGACATGAATAAACCTTTTCTTTTGACTGTTGATGAGAAGGGCGGCTACATGTCTGCTGTTCTTTTGCAAAAGCATGGTGATAAACACAGGCCTGTTGCGTACTATTCTCAGAGACTTGATGCTGTTTCCAGGGGCCTTCCTCCTTGTTTGCGCTCCATTTCAGCAGCGGCTTTGGCGGTAACTGCATCTGCATCACTTGTTGCTTATCGTCCTCTCACTGTCCTTGTTCCTCATGCGGTAGCAGAAATTCTGTTAAAGCAAAAGATGGCCCATTTCTCACCAGCCCGAATGCTTCACTATCAACATGTGTTGCTCTCTTTGCCAAATGTTACAGTCAAGCGATGCAATGTTCTGAATCCCGCTACTCTTTTACCTACACCTGAGGATGGGGAGCCGCATAATTGTGTTCATGTGTTAGATCAAATTCTCTCCCCCCGTCCTGACCTCGCCACCACTCCCCTCTCAAATGCAAACTTTGATATGTTTGTTGACGGTTCTGCCAGTCGATGTCCCCACACAGGTGACAGTCAGGTTGGCTATGCAGTGGTGACACATCATCAGGTTCTGGAGTCAGCCCGCCTTCCTGGACACCTCTCAGCACAGGCAGCTGAACTGTTCGCTCTTACACGCGCTTGTCATTTGGCTGAAGGTAAAACTGTAAATATTTTCACTGACAGCAGATATGCTTTTGGAGTTGTGCATGACTTTGGAACTCTTTGGCAGCATAGAGGCTTCCTTACCTCTACAGGAAAAACTATACAGAATGGACACTTAGTGAGCTGCCTCCTACAGGCAATTATTTTGCCTGCTGCCATTGCTATATGTAAGTGCTCCGCTCACACAAACCAGACTGATGCTATCTCTCAAGGGAATAAACATGCTGATTTGGCAGCCAAAGCAGCTGCATCCGCCCCCCCTCACACAACTCTCAGTCTGCTCACACAGGCTGCTGTTCCCACAGACACTCCATTGGCCTCTGTACAGGACTGCCAATCTGGGGCCACACCCCAGGAAAAGGCTAAATGGAAGTGGGACGGCACCTACACTGATGGGGTCTGGCTAGGCCCTACTGGTAAACCCTGTTTACCTCGTTTTTTATTTCCCTATTATGCTAAATTGACTCATGGACTGGATCATGTGTCAAAGGGAGGGATGATATCTTTGATGTCCAGACACTGGGACACAAGCGGATTTTCTACTTATGCAAAAAACTTTTGTGAAAAGTGTGTTATTTGTGTTGTAAATAATGCTGGGCGGGGCCAGAAGGTTCCAAATGCGGCCCACCCAGCTCCACAGGAGCCTTTTGAGTACCTGATGATGGACTTCATTGAACTTAACCCATGCAGGGGTAAGAATTATTGTTTGGTGTTTGTTGACATGTTTTCAAAGTGGGTTGAAGTTTTTCCTACAGGGAAAGCTGATGCTGCAGCAGTGGCAAAAGCTCTACTAACAGAGCTTATTCCTAGGTGGGGGATCCCGAGGAAGCTGTCTTCAGACAGAGGCACACACTTTTTAAACAAGGTGGTGGACAAAGTAACCGAGCAATTGGGGATCAGGTTGAAGTTCCATTGTGCTTACCACCCTCAGAGTGGAGGGGTGGTAGAGAGGGCAAAACAGACCACAGCAGGAACACCGAGGGGTACAACCCTTTAAGAAGATTAGGCTGCAGCCTGGAGGTAGGCCTATTGCTACTAGGCCTCATTACCCTCATCATTGTTCTGCCCATTATCCTGATTCATGAGACATTCTACACCATTAACACCAGTGAACTAAACGGTACTGTTGTAATGACTAAAAGGACTAAAAGGTATGTCACCACCGGGAATGAAGCTTGGCTGACACCAGGAACTGTGAAGCATCATTATGCTACTAACTCTTGGTGGCGTTATGCTGAGTGGACTGCAAAGCAGCACTTTAACCAGTCTTGTTATGTTTGCTCTCACATGCCTCATTACACAGCAGGCCTTCTTCTTCAGGTGCAGAATCTGAAGAACGACCTCTCAACATGTTTGGTGGGACTGAGCTCTCACCCAGATATGGGAAAACGGTGGGAAGAAGCTGATTTCTCTGTGCCATTAAATCTGTCACTTTTGAGTACTCCAGTAGTCAATACAGATTGTTTTTTCCCTGAAAGATTACCTAGCATGGCCACAGGTGTCATGGAGAATGCCCGGTCCAGTCGTACTTAAACATAGTATGAAGTTTGGAAGGTGTATTATAGGTAATGGCTCTAATGCGCTAGATCAATTAGAGAATGTTCAGTGTAAAACTGTTTTCTGTGACTGTCCGCCCATGCATCCGGATAAGTGTTTTGACTGTCTGAGTGATTCCTATAGTCCCTGCAGAGACTACCCTGACATGGCTGATGAGATATGCAGGAAGAACTGGTCACCCGCAATCTCATTACCTTGGAATAGGGAACAAACTGCAAACTGTTCCGGGATAACACCATCCTCTTGCCTTGGGAGTCGACTGTTATCAGATTGGTACTGGCTTTGTGGAAATTCAGTCTACACTGCTCTCCCCCCTGACTGGGGTGGAGTGTGTGCCATTGTTGCTTTGTATGACTCTACATATGTGATTCCTGACCTTTCCACATATAGTCACACCACACGTCGCATGCACAGGGTAAAGAGAGGGTTTTGGGATAGTAATCCTGTTCCTACTGAACATCGGCTTCGGACTGCAGGTTCAAAGTTTATACAGGCTTTGCTTCCTGGGTTAGGTGTGTTAGAGGCTTTCAGAGATAGAAGTTACTCGATACACTTTTCTCCAGTACATAAACTCCTCCATTTTGACAATAGGTGCTGTAAAAACTGAGTTGACTTCACTGCGATTAATGGTTGTGCAGAATCGCATGGTATTAGATCAGCTTACTGCAGAGTGGGAGGGGTTTGTGTGATGATTGGGGAGGCATGTTGCATGTACATACCACATTATGATGAGGATGGCCAGATCATACAGCAGGGACTTAGAAATATGACCAAACTCCGTGACTCATTAGTGGAGAGGGAGGTTGATGCAAATAAAGATTGGTTCTTTAACCTCCTGACAGGTTGGAAGAAAACACTGCTGAGAATCTTTTTGCCTGTTGTTATCTTTGCCACCCTGCTCGTATTTCTTTGCTGTTGTGGAATGCCACTCATTCGCGCCTGTATTGCACGCCTCACCCAAGCTGCTATAGGTCAGTACTTACAGCAATATGTTCCTGATCCTGAACAAGATAATGTATTCCTTCTCCGACAACTTCCTGAGTTTACTGACGGCCCTATATAAAGTATAGGCCTGAATTATGTACCCACCCTGTCACATGGTTGGTGGGAAGACAGACAGTGTTGTAATGTGAAGAGTTTTAAAAGGTCGACATTCCAGGAGTTGTGAAAAGTCTCCATTACATGATGGGTTTTTATTTTTTATCTTTCTTTTCTTTCAGACTTTCTCTTGATAGTAGTAATTTTATATGTTAAAATAATCAGTAGTACATAATAGTGAAAATTTTTATAATCAATTATATTCTATCCTGTTACTATATCCACTATGATTTTTATTTTCCTATGTTGATTCTTGTTATTAATCAGGATGGATGATGTGCGATATTTGCTGATATCCGGAAAGCGACGCTTGACGCTTAAGGGGGGTCGGGGGATTATTTTTTATTTTTCCGGAACTGATTGGGTTTTCTGGCTCTGTGCTAGTTTTGTCCCATATAAGTCCTGAATCTGCCGGTTTTTCAATTCCCCCTGGATTATTGGAGTATTGTCCATATCCACACGAGATTATTGTATTTGGTCTGTATAATCATGTAATCATTTATGATGTTATTAAAATGAATAACTTACTAATTGATTGAGTACATTAGGTAGATTGTAACAGAAAATTGTTTGTTATCATGGAATGATAAAAGGAGGGAAATGTGAAGGAATTTTCTGTTTTACAATGTGTGTGTATTAGGGCTGTTAACATTCCTCAGAAATTAATTTTGAATATTGGTCTTAAAAATTGGTCAAATATCGAATATATTCGAATATTATTAGTATTAATATTATTATTAATATATATTTTTTTCCCCATAGAAAATGGCTTGTTATTGTAAAAACAGGATACCATTGAATCCACAAGGGGGCGCTATCCGCCAAATTGTCAAGAAAAACAAGGAAATGGTAGTCATACGCTGATATTTATTTTCTGTCTTTAGTTGTGCAACTACAGTGCAAAAACGCCTACTAAAGTGCCCTAGTACTATTACTATAGCCTTTAGATCACTGAAAACAAGTAACAGTTACTGAAAACAACTAAGTAACAGTTACTGGACAACATCAAGTAAAACATCAAGTAAAACATCAAGTAAAAAAAATTTAGCAGCCTATTGTAAACATAGTCAACGAACGTGTTTGACATACTGCTCATTTAGTGCAAAGAGATGTGCAGTCACCGTGACAAAAGCATCAGTGGTGAGGGAAGTCCATCCATCTGTGGTCAACGCCACGTCCTTGTCACAGATTTTGGTTTTCACAGTCTTAGCGGTAGCATCGTAAAGTTTAGCAATCCTATTGCTAACTGTACCACGGCTAGGGACCTGGTAACATGGATTGAGTTCGTGGATAAATTCCCGAAATCCTGCTCCGTCAACTGTACTTATTGGTCGCATGTCTTTGCAAATGAATGCAGTTAACTTTTTAGTGATGGCTTCTTGTTTTGCCGCTGGTAGAGGAGCCGCCGAGCTGTAAAAGGCTGTTAGTTTGGGTTGTTTGGAAACCGGCCCCCTCGTCTCATCGCTGGCCTGGTTCCATTCGGTGGGGTGCACATTAATTAAATGCAGCCTGAGATTTGTGGTTGTTGAGTGATATGCCATCTCCAACTCGCACAACTTGCAAACCACCCTGGTCTTATCGACAACTTTACCCCCGACCGACCAGAATCCAAAAAATCGCCACACGACACTTTTCAGTTGATCGGGTGGTTTAATAACTCTATCCGGCGTGGACTCCGTTGAGTCGGTGGCTTCCCCGGACTCCCCGGTTTGTGTTGTGCCTGGTTCCTTTTCAGCCATGTTCAAAGTGTTGTAGCGGGCTTGTATGACACGTGACTCGCTCGCTCACTACATAGGCCAGTAAGGGACACACACAGCGGAAGAGGGCAGCGCGCACTTCTCTGATCCAATAAAAATATATATTTTGTACACTGAGCGGAAGCCACGCCCAATAATCGAATAGTATTTTTTTATATTCGAATGTAGCTTTTTTTTTCATATTCGAGGAATATTCGAATATCGAATATTAATTTACCAGGCCTAGTGTGTATTAACATAGAGACAATCACATGATTATTATTAAGCATTTATTAGAGTTTTGATTATTAGTGGATCAATTATATTGAGTTAAGTAATTAAACAATGTATTCTCTGTGAACACTGAATAGGCTTCAAGCAGGCCTCTGTGTCTCACTCCCTCTGTGTCTCTCCCTTCACAATCTGCAGAGACAGGCAGTCTGTGAGATGGATGTTTTCGTTACTTGGTTTGAAGGTTAGAGGTTATCGAAAGACTAAACACCAAGAAATGGATACCCTTGTCTCTGTATGTTTAGAAACCGCCCCTTGTGGCAAATCAGTAAAGCAATAATAGATTGTGTATAAATGTCCTCTGCATTCTGTTTTCAAGTTAGAGAGATTCTGGTAAGACTCTCTCTCATTCTGAGTTTATCTCCAAATAAACTGAAATTCTTTTTCTTATTCTATTACATGGTTTTGTTGTGGTTCTGTTTGGACAGACTTGCTCACTGTGGGTTGAAAGGGAAAAATCCATGACAGTTTGTAAACCAGTGACTGTAGTCACCTGCATTCCTGGTGCCCGAGCGACCGACATCGAGGCAAATTTGAAAGTGCTGGCTAAAGCTAAACGTTAATTCTCCCATGTTGTTATCCACGCGGCACTAACAATGTTCGATTAAGTCAATAGGAGGTCACTAAAGATCATTTTGAGTCTGCGTGCATGTTGGCAAAGACAATATCACGGTCAGTATTGTGCTCTGGTCCCTACCATAGACTGTATAAAAATATGGACAATGTCACTGTGACGTCACCCATTGTCTTCCAAACTGCGTCTGCTCCGTGGAGCCGAAGAGGACTCAACCTGTCCCTCTGATTGGTCCTGAACAAATGTTAATACCCTGTCCAATTGACACAATATTTAAAAAAATCAGCACATGCAGAGGCATTAGATGAAGGAAAGGCACCTATTGCAATAAAAAAATTTTGTGGGAAAAATTTATTGACTGAGTATTTTGACCACATTTTCGCCATTGACATACATGGTGAAAGACCTATACTGGAGCAAATCGCAGTGGCGCTAGTGAGCAACGGCACAAATGCCGCTCCCAGCCCAACCAGGAAGTGAGCTTCAAAACGAAAGCCCAGTCTTGGCCCCTTGGTCCCTACCCTATTCGGGGAAGTGAAGAAACCTACAGCAGGTTATCGTCCAGTACCAACAGAAGTGTTTCCAGTACCGCTTTCGCCCCACATTTTTCGTATTTCATAAAAGAATGTTTTTTGTCAAAACGCTGACGTCATATGTGGTACTGTCAACGTTCTTCAGCTTCCCAATGCAACACGCAGAGAAATTGACGAACAGAAATCTAACGTTAGACGACTACAAAACTACGAACAAGATGAAGTTGTAGAAGAAGTTGTAAGATAGCACCCCCCAAAAAAGGATGCGGAATAGTGGCTCATTAAATCAGATGTTTCAAAAAAACTACACTGCACCCCTGATGAAGGCATACTGCCGAAACAGGTTGGTGAATTTACAATAAAAACTTTGCCTGGATGAACCAGCAAATCAGGCGCATACAACGAGACGAGATGGTCAGAATCTTCACGGTGTAATATGCCAATAATATCTTTCTCGCTCATAGTCGTCCAGCATTTTGATCGTTCCCTCATGTTCTTTTAACATAACACAAGTTATTTTTTATTGGAAAGGCTAACAAATTTCACAAAATTACCTGTTAACTGTTTGCGTTGGCATACTGACTTAATAATTCAATCTGATACCGCAACGCAAAAGTCTTATTTGGCCACCACATTTCTGTTAACCTGCTTTGGCCTAGTGGATACAATATTGGCTTTCCGTGTGTGGTCAGTGGTTTGATTCCAGCTTGGTACCAATGGCTAAGTTAATGTTTGGCAAAACTATTGTGCAAATGCTATGCTTCTTTTAATGTTGTTTTCACATTAAGAAACACCTTTTTATTGCAAAGGTTAAGAAATTTAACAATATTAACTGTTAACTGTTTCACTTGTACTTAAAAGACGTAATATGAAATCCCTTACTGGATTGTGTTAAGATACCATCAACAATGGCAAAAGCCCTGATTAGCAACAAATATTTGTATTTTGGGTCTACCCTGTCTAGAGTTGTCTACCATTTTTGCAGTCTCTGTGTTTGACAAATGCTGCTCATGCCGCTCGGTCCCCGGGAATCGCTGCTTGCAGCTATATTTATTATTGTAATTAAAAGTGTTTGCAGTAAGCTACATTGTCTGCAGAGTAGCGTAGACTAGAGCAATGTTCGGAGGCTATTCTAATTTTTTTAAGTGAGGAACCACGAAACAGATATGTTTGGGTAATTGGACTTTATAAATCCGATCTCTTAAGGGATTGCAGTTTATTTTATATATCATCAATTCTTAATGTATTATCGTAAATTCTTAATTTTCCTAGTAGTTAACTTTATGGTGACGTTGTGTTATGTGTGAAAAGGATAAACTGAACAGAGCTGAAGTGAAGAAATTAATGAAGACATAATAAAGAAATGTTAGCCGAGGCGAGCGTTGAAGGTTCGGTTTCCACAGTTAGTCTAGACATGACTGCGGCACAAGAGCACAGCAGGCTCCACACAGACACATTTTTTTGTCGCCATTTTGAGTGAACCAGATGATATTCTGCGTTGAAACATTTTTCTTTGCTTGACAAATGGCCATGGGATACCTGTTCCGATAATGTTAGCTAGCCTATTGCATTACTGCTGTGTCCAGTGGCTGAATTGTTTAACTAACAGGCTACAAGTGAAGTTAATATTGTAAACGTGTCTTTGCCTTTGCAATAAAAAAACATTCTTGTATGAGAAAACCAGAACATGTGCACACTGTTGGAGTCCAAAATGAAATCACACTTTAGTACCAACCAGGCGGGGTACGAACCCACGTCTCTGGCATTCCAAGGCTTGACGCTAGCCAGTACAAGTAGTACAAGTGAAATACAAGTGAAACATTGAACAGTTAATATTGGAAACGTCTTTTGTTAATGTGAAAATTATAACAGTGTAATAAATGAAAAGTATTTAACAGTTGCACATTGTTTTTGTCGAAAATAAATTTGTGTCCTGTTGGGCTCGAACCCCCAATCCTCTGGTGAGAGGCAACAACTGTAACCAGTAGGCCACAGTAGCTTCATGAAATACACAAAGCCATATAGCCGTTTTGTCTGTGATTCTGTGATGTGTGCAAATTAGTTTGAAGCGTTTTTATTGGGCGATAAGCTTGAGAGAGCAGGTATGCGATGTTGTTATCCAATGGGGAGAATTATTCTTTGAGGGTACGGAGGCAGGCAGGTAGTGAGGGTCTCTGGGTAGGCAGGAAAAATGGGAAGAAGAAGAGGGAGAAGAAGGAGAAAACCGTGAAATAACCCAAGTTTGGGGCTTTATTGTGTGGATGTGTGAAGTTCTATCAATGCTGTTTGGTTACATGTGGCCAGACCCTACAGAAGTTAATGTTTTTTAAGGGGTGAGAGTCTGTGGTCATTGTGGTTACTTCTGTAGGAAACCCTGAAAAGTGCCAAACTCTCTGTGCTGTATAGGTATGGGGCATGCCCCGCTAAGTCGTAACTTGGCGGATGGCATACCTGCCATACCATTTGACTGGTTGCACTGGCTCAGCCTTGAATCAGCTCCAACTTATTCAGAATGCAGCTGCTAGGGTTCTTACTAGAACTAAGAAACGTGAGCATATCAGCCCGATGCTCAAAACTCTTCATTGGGTGCCTGTGAAATTCAGAATTGACTATAAGATTTTACTTTTAATGTTTAAAGCTTTAAATGGTTTGACTCCAGAATATCTTAGTGATTACTCATTCTTTACTGTCCTCCAAGATTACTTTGTTCACGAGGTGCAGGCTATTTGACATAAAATTCCTAGTATATGTAAAATTACAATGGGAGGCAGAGCTTTCTCTTACAGAGCTCCTGTCTTATGGAACAATCTCCCTATGCATGTTCGGACTTCAGACACACATTCTGTCTTTAAGTGTAGGCTTAAAATATACCTATTTAGTCAATGCCATAGTTAAAGATATCTGGGGATAAATCAGGACCATAGACCTGTTTTCTGAGGTGGGCTAATTGTGCTGTTGTCCTGGTACTGCATGTGAACGCTCAGGTTTGCCGTTCTGTGCTGTGTTGGGGTACTGTCAGTCCAGGATCACTCTCGTGTGCACCCCTCTCTTCACATCTTTTAGATGTGCTGCTATAGTATAATGCCCTGGGGCTTTCCATATTACACTCCGGCCTCCCCACTTGTAATTGTTAAGTCTTCTAATTTTATAAGTGCCTAACCCTCTCCTGTTTCTTTTACCTGGGGCCTCTGCCCTTCCCTCACCCTGAGCTGTGGACTGCTCCAGCCCTGCCCCTCACCCTGGCTGCAGCCTGCTCCAGCCCTGCCCCTCACCCTGAGCTGCGGACTGCTCCCTGCCCCTCACCCTGAGTCTGCAGACTGCTCCTGCCCTGTCCCTCCTCTGGTTTATGCCCATGCCTTGACAAAACCGGAGTCCCAGATGTACCACCCCACCCCCCTGATTTGCATATTATACTTATTTTCATTGGACCTTCTTCTACTAGCAAGTGGGGGTTTGGGGGTTCAGGCCTGTTTTTTTCTTTCGGGCATCAAAAAATATTGGACAGTTTGACATAATCTAGAATAAAGTAATAAGTTTTAATATTTAGTCGCATATCCTGTGCATGCCATGACTTCCTGATATCTGTGACCCAACAATATCAAAAGACTCTTGATATCTTATTTTCTGGTACTCTTACAAGCGATACTATAACTTCTCTGCATTTGAATGGATCTCTATGGGAATTGGAGAGTGGGACTAGATTTAGCTGTAAATTATGCTGGAACAGTATGGAATACATGGTTGCTGAAATGGCTGTAAGTCATCAAGGGTCTGAGGTATGAAACAAGCCTCAAACCATCACTCTGCTGTCAGATATGCAGTAGATATGGATGGATCACTTTAAGGGTAGTTTCTCCTGACAAATTTTCCTGTTGAACTATATAGAAAAATAAGTCAGGAGAAGAAACCCTTCAAGTTATCCATCCATATCTACTGCGTGAAAATTGCGGGTGTGGAGTGCCGGTGGAGCATCATGTCTGACTTCCAAAAACTAAAAGAAAGACAGGAGAGAGAAAAGAAAGGGCGACAGTATGTCACCCAATTTTTCACAAAGGAAGGTGGGTGTAGTAGTCAGTGAGTGGTGGAAATTAACCTGTTAGCTGGCCTTAGTCCATAGTGAAATAGGCTACTTTTGCTCCCCTAACATTAGTTACTTAATATTAGTGAGGGCAAACCGGAGCTTTAGAACGTAGACAGCAGTGAATTCACGTGAGCTTGACAATACATTCCTGATAGAAAACGGAGTTAGTTGACTTTTTTGCTTCACTGCAGTGGTGATAAAACTAGCACTAGAGGTGCTAGTGTGTTGTTAGCCTTTATTGATCCCCAGAAGAGGCTAGAATGATGTAGACTGGGCGAATGTTGTGTGCACACTACAGCTTTGGAGAAACAGCAAGGACTACAGACACTCTTCTAGAGAAACAGAAGAACCTATCCTGCTGAAAAAAACCTCCCTAAAAAGCAAAAAAGGATCCATTTATTACAGAAAATTGCAGTTTTAACTGCAAATTATTTCTGGAGACACCAGGTACAGTACACACATCGGGTGTACTACAGACACAGCACTACAGAGACTGTACTATCTTGTAGTGGAAACCTAACGGTGTCAACTAAGCTACAAGGTATCGGTCTGGGTAAGTATAGGCTGCATTGGTATGCATCAACCTTGAGTTGACACAGCACGCTATCAATCAGCCAAACCGCACACCACCGCTTGCACTAAAAAAAACACAAAAAAAACAACCACACCTAAACAACACCGCACCTACACCCAGAGCTATGGCAGCCTTTGCGGAGGCTACCAGGATTCCCTTCAGGATCATCCAGACAACACACCACCTGCAGAACACCGTGGTGTCTGGAGGCAGGACTACTTCACCAGCCAGCCTATAAAAGAAGATGCAGGAACTGGCCACCCTGGTGAGACCCGCCTCCCCGACGGAAAACACCATGGTGAAGCTGGCAGGGAATGCCCTCAACTGGCTCCACACATGCATGCAGATCCTGGAAGAACACTACCTGGAGAACCTGGGACACCTCACTAAAAAACTGGAGAACATTCATCTTTCAAACTGGCCGGAGGCATTCCAGGTGGATACCAGGTGGGCCAAAAAGAAGTTTAGCAGAAGACTGCACCCGACCACCCTGGACAAAAAAACATTCACCCCCATCCTCACTCCCAGGAGCACTACAAGCGCAGTCTCCACAAGCAACAGATTTTCAGTACTGGCTGACACTCCACCACCCCCACCCACAACAGGGAGGACCACTGTCGCACCACCCCAGGACCAGTACCAGAGGGAGTGGCCAGCTCTGAGGCAGACATATCCCCCCGGAAGCCCGGCACCAACACGGAACGCTGAGAGGACGGTTCTGCCTCAGGAAGCACTATACCACCAGAGAAACAGGACAAGCAATGGGATCGCAGGACACCACAGGGACTGGGAACCAGTACCACTGCCGCAACGACCCCTAAGGACCACACGGGACCGCTACAACACGGGCTCCACACCTAACCCCCACCCCACCCCTACACCCAGCCCTCCCCATAACCCGAACCCCACCCCTAACCACAACCTACCCAGACCTACCCCCAAACTTAACCCCACCCCTAACCATAACCTACCCAGACCTACCCTCACACCCACCCCTAACCATAACCTACCCAGACCTACCCCCACACCCACCCCCAACCCTAACCCCACGCCTGCCCCCACACCCACCCCCATTCCCCAGCCCCACGCCACGAGGGCCAGAGTGGAAGATGGAACCTTCCACCCCACAAGACATCCCAGGTCCACCAGAAAGATCCAGGAATGGAAAATCACGGTCAGAAAACCAAACATCATCTTAGGGGACTCCAACCTCTCCAGGATCCAGTCCTACTCCAGGGGGATCTTCAGATTGACAGCTACCCCGGGACAACATTCCAACATGCGGTGGGCCTCCTGGAAAAGACAGTGGTGGATCCCAAGGTACAGAGGGTCACCCTATCCTTTGGAATCAATAACAAGGACCACCCCAAAGAAAACAGCTACCAAGCAGTTACAAAATATGCTGAGGATGGCCAAAACCACCTTTCCATCAGCGGAGATCTGGATTCCACTCATCAATCACTCTGTGAACCTAGAACCCTGCCAGAGGTCCAACTTGGAAGAGATAAATGAACACATCCGCAGGAACATGCCACATGTCCCTAAGCTTCCAGAGGAGGACATCTGCACCGCACAAGATAACATCCACTGGACAGATAGGACAGCAACAAACATACTGAACCACTGGCTGCACCATTTAAACTGACAATCCCCACAAGCCCAAGCACAAACAGGGAGGGGAACAAAAACATTATACTATTGAGTAACAACTTTACACCCACAGAAGACCAATTTAAGCTGCTGGACAGGGGTCTGTCATTTATACCCACAGTAAATATCCACAGAAAACAAAAAGAAACCCTCAAAGGACAAGTCCAGGAGTTCCACAGGAGACTGAAGCTGGCAGCTTTCTTTGAGAGAGCGGAAACCAGGGAACAGACACCTTTCACACCAAGATCCATCTGGGAACCCAGACCAGAACAAATCCCTAAAGAGATTGTGCAGATTATTAAAGAGGACAACACACTAATTAAGGCACTGAACCCACAAACCCACAAAGACCAAAACAACCTCAGCAGAGGGGAGAGCCAAGCACTACTACAGCTGGCTAAAAACAAGCAAATAATTATCAAACCAGCAGACAAGGGAAGTGCCATAGTTATTATGGACAGAACACAATACATACAGGAAGCCTATAGACAACTTCACAACATAACACATTACAGAAACTTTGATGGACCCATATACCCAGACACGGCCCAGGAAATACATGCCATCATGCAGACACTAGTAGAAAACAAATACATCACTAAAAAACAAAGTTTTTACCTGAGGGGAGAGGACAACCCGAGACCTAGGATTGTTTACCTCCAAAGACACATATCATTTCATAAACAAAATAAAAAACGCCAAAATACCGGAAGAAGCCATCCTGTTCACCATAGACATAGATAGTCTATACACCAACATAAACACAGCAGCTGGATTAACAGCGGTAAAAACATGGATGGAAAAATACCCGGACAACAATCGACCCGATACAATCCTCCTGCAATTACTGGAGATAAGCCTCACCAAAAATGACTTTGAATTCAATAAAGAATTCTTACAGACCAGCGGCACAGCTATGGGCAAAAAATTTGCACCAGCTTATGCCAACATTTACATGGCACATGGAGGAGACAAATGTCCCAAACTTCCCACTAATTATTTTAGGTATTTAGATGACATCTGGGGAACATGGACACATAGCTCAGAAGATTTCAAACACTTCATTCAGATCCTCAACACGCACCATACATCTATCACAATTAAACACACCACACACTATGAACATAGAGATTTTTTGGACACTACCACATACAAGGGGCCCTCATTTCCCCAAACACACACATTAGACACTAAAGTTTTCTTTAAAGACACAGACACACATGCACTCTTACACAAGGACAGTCTCCACCCGAAACATACATTCAGAGGCCTGATTAAATCCCAATTGCTAAGGTTCAACAGAATCTGCACACAGATTACAGACTTTGAGGAGGCTACCAAAACCCTCTTCAATGTATTAAAACCAAGGGGTATTCCAGATCGTTCCTCAGACAGATTCGGAAAACCTTCTTGGCTACAAAACAACAGGACACAAAAAAATAATTCCACTTATCACCACCTACTCGACATTCAGCCAAATAGCGAACAGAAAAATTAAACGGAACCTGGCCAGGATTCTGCAAAACATAGACTTGCTTCAAGAATACAAAATCGTTTCGACCTACAAAAAAAACAAAAACCTTAAGAATCATCTGGTAAGTAGTAAACTACCGGAAATCATTTTACCCACACAAGGCCCGATATTTTACAAACAGGCCACTACAGTGAAAAACAACACTACAAACACAACATACCTTATTAAACAAACACTCACAGTTAACACATATAACCAGATTGGCACAACAAGACCAGATTGGCACAACAAATATATAACATAAGAAATCATAGGAAAACAGACACACACATAGTGGCTCATTTCCTACACCATGGACTTGAAGCATTAGAAATATCGGGCCTCCATTCAAACATTAACTGGACACAGGAGGACAGACGTAGGACAGAAAGACATTGGATTAGAAAACTCAACACCATATTCCCAGGCGGATTAAACAAATGCTGGTAAAACTACAACACAAGAGGGACCAAATTCTTCCTACTTAAAGGCTGCAGTACAGTGAATGGCCAGTGCAAACTTTTCTTTCCCAAGGGGCCCTCATAGGGGTAACTGGGGAAATAAAGATTTTTAAATGTAAGGAATATGCCTCTATATATATACAGTGCATCCGGAAAGTATTCACAGCGCTTCACTTTTTCCACATTTTGTTCTGTTACAGCCTTATTCCAAAATTGATTAAATTCATTTTTCCCTCAAAATTCTACACACAACACCCCATAATGACAATGTGAAAAAAGTTTTTTTGAGATTTTTGCAAATTTATTAAAAATAAAAAAATAAAATTTCTCATTTACATAAGTATTCATACCCTTTGCTTTAACGTATTTTTAAAGTATCATATTTCATATTTGGTCGCATATCCTTTACATGCTGTTACTTCCTGAAGTCTGTGACCATCAACATCAAAAAACTGTCGATTTCTTATTTTCAGGTACTGTTACAAGCGATATGAATGGATTTGAATGGATCTCTATGGAAATTGGGGGGTGAGACTAGATTCAGCTGTAAATTACACTGGTACAGTATGGAACACATGGCTGGCTAAATGGCTGTAAGTTATCAAGGGTCTGAGCTATCAAACCAGCCCCAAACCATCACTCTGTTGCCAGATATGGAGTAGATGTGGATGGATCACTGCAAGGGTTATTTCTCCGGACTCATTTTCCTATAGAACTCTATGGGGAAAAAAGTCAGGAGAAACAACCCTTAAAGTGATCCATCCACATCTACTCCATATATGGCAACAGTGATGGTTTGGGGCTCGTTTGATAGCTCAGACCCTTGATAACTTACAGCCATTTAGCCAGCCATGTGCTCCATACTGTACCAGTGTAATTTACAGCTGAATCTAGTCTCACCCCCCAATTTCCATAGAGATCCATTCAAATGCAGAGAGGTTATAGTATCGCTTGTAACAGTACCTGAAAATAAGATATCGACAGTTTTTTGATGTTGATGGTCACAGACTTCAGGAAGTAACAGCATGTAAAGGATATGCGACCAAATATGAAATATGATACTTTAAAAATACGTTAAAGCAAAGGGTATGAATACTTATGTAAATGAGAAATTTTAGTTTTTTATTTTTAATAAATTTGCAAAAATCTTTCACATTGTCATTATGGGGTGTTGTGTGTAGAATTTTGAGGGAAAAAATTAATTTAATCAATTTTGGAATAAGGCTGTAACAGAACAAAATGTGGAAAAAGTGAAGCGCTGTGAATACTTTCCGGATGCACTGTATATATATATATATATATATATATATATATATATATATATATATATATATATATATATATATAAACACTTATATGGGATGCCAAAAATATAGGCAATAACTATGGAATAATGAGGTTTACCCTTATTATTCTTAAGTTAGGTTAAAATTAAATCAGTCTCATTTGATTATTATGGATTATAATTACTACTACTTCAATTTACCACCAAAGCACTAATAACTAATAATTCATAAGGGTTGAAGGTATTACGTTCTAATGACTAGGTTTGACTCAGCTCTCGTGTTCATATGACATCAAAACAGACACCAGGTTTAACAAAAATAGATTTATTAGACAAGGAAAAACATGAATATTACATTCTACTAAATAGACATATTGTGTTGTGTGCGTATTGTAGCATTTGTGTGTGTATGCACATATGTGTGTGTATGTGTCGGTGTGTAGGCCTATGCCACGTGTGCGTTCAGGGAACAAAGGAATCACGTGGAGCAAGCCAACTGTGTCGCAGCACGATGGTGGTTATTGATATCAAATCTAACGTTACTATAAATAAGTTCACACACTTCTTTCACAAAATAACATATTTATCTACAGTAAGTTGAATTGAGACCATATCACGCGAATGTTAGTACTTGTTAAAGAAAAGAGGAGCAAACCATGAGGCCTGCTTTGGTTAGTTAACAGTACTACCACATTAGCAATGAAACGGTAGGCCAGCCGGTTAGCTTGCTAACCAGCGCAACACGTTTATACAGCTATTATCGCACAAAGGCGAGATGCAATCAAATTACTGATAAACAGTTCAGACTAAAATCCTAAACTAATGCCTGGGATGTTGTGGTGTTCATCCTAACCTCTAGGTGGTGTTTATCTGAATAGGAATTGGAGTAAACCTAATGTGCGGTAGAAGAAGAAAGTAACAGAGTAAAGAATATAGAAGAAGAAGTGTATTACGACTACACTACGTTACATGTCTGCCTGCTTGCTGAACCTCCTGTTTATTATTTTATTAATAAAAGTGAACCAAAGTACCTCCGCCTATTCTTTATCCTACGACACAACATATTGGCGACGAGGATGGCGGCTTTGAATCTGAGTCAACCCACACCCTTTCTACAAAGTGTCGGGGAGCCGCCGGTACCATTCAAGGCATGGATCCGGACCTTCGAGAACTACTTGCTCGCAATGTCAGAGGTGGATCTGCCAGATGCAAGAAAGAGAGCGCTGCTTATCCACTGTTTGGGCGCAGAAGGTCAGAGACTTTTCTACACTGTCTTTTCTGACTGTCGCTGATGAAAAGTATGATACGGCAAGGGAGGCCATTCAGAACTTTTTCACACCAAAAGTGAATGTTGTGGCTGAAAGATACCGCTTCAGACAACGCAGCCAGCGCCCAGGTGAGACTACAGATCAGTTTGTTGCTGCATTAAAAGAACTGGTTACAACATGTCAGTTTGGGACGATGGAGGAGGAGATGATACGGGACCAGCTCGTTGAAAAGACGAATTCTGCACGCATCAGGGAGCGTTTACTAATGGAGGTGCCACTCACCCTCTCCAAGGCTACTACAATAGCATGTCAGATTGAAACTGCAGTGACGGAGGCTAAAGCTATGTGCAAAGGAGCAGCAGACAGCGCTGTGCACGCTTTTCACGAGCAGGGACCGCAGCAGTACAGCAAGTTCACAAGAGGAAAAAGTAAGCCACACTCACCTGCACAGACGTCACAAGGGAAAACATGTTACAGATGTGGATCTACTCAGCACACTGCTGGCTTCAAAGGGCCAGGGCAGAGCAGGTATGCGGATAGCCAGGTGGTCATCTAGGCTGCTATCGTTCAACTATGACATTCAGTACAAGCCGGGGCGAGAGAATGTAACTGCAGACTGCTTGTCTCGACTCCCACTTCCAAACTCAGAGCCCAGCTTGGAGGATGATGTGGAAATAGCACTCACATCTGCACTAACGGCTGTTACTGAGGCTGAGTTTAAGGCTGCATGCACTTCCTGTCCTGTGCAGACTAAACTGCGGCAGCTGCTCACCTCAAGATGGCCGAAATCAGCTAAAAGTCTGGCTCCAAACCTACAGCCGTTTTTCAAACTTATGCATGAGCTCTCTCTACAAGAGGACTGTGTGGTACGTGGCACACACCGACTCTTGGTGCCAGACAGTCTCCAGCCAAAACTGATTTCTCTGGCCCATGACACACACCAGGGAATAGTGAGAACGAAACAAAGGCTCAGAGAAGTATACTGGTGGCCGGGCATGGATGCTCAGGTCGAGGCAGCCATCAAAGCATGCATAACATGCCAGTCACATGACAAGTCTGCAGTCACACACACTACTCCACTACAGCCTGTGCCATTCCCGGAGGGGGCATGGGAAAAACTAGCAATTGATATTGTGGGGCCCTTTGATAAGGCGCCCATAGACTGCCGCTTTGCAATCACACTTATTGACTATCACAGTAAGTGGCCTGAGATAGCCTTTGTGCCAAATGTCACCTCAAGAACTGTCATACAGTTTTTATCTGCAGTTTTCAGCAGAGAAGGTGACCCCAAAGAGCTGGTTTCGGACAACGGCTCTCAGTTCGTGTCACAGGAGTTTGACACCTTTCTCCAAGACAGGGGCATCATGCACAGAAAGTCATCTGTCTATTATCCGAGGGCGAATGGTGAGATTGAACGCTTCAATCGCAGCCTGAAGGACAGCCTACAGACCGCTCTACTGGAAGGGAAGCCATGGAAGGAGTTTACCAGGGATTTCTTACATGTCTATCGTGCAACAGCCCACTCCATGACTCAGCGTTCACCAGCTGAACTGTTGCATGGTCGACCTATGCGTACTAAACTTCATGTGGCAGGACGTCCACTTCCACAAAGCAAACCACTGTCATCAGAGCAGGTCGCCTTCAGAGTAGGAGAAAAACAGAAAAAGAGCAAAGCATACACAGACCACAAGCGAGGGGCCAAAGGTGTGTTCTTCCAGTGTGGGTCATATGTCCGGGTGAGAGAACCTGGCATTCTCCCTAAGAACCAATGCAAGTTCACCAGACCACTCAGAGTGGTGGAAAAGAAAGGACAATATACCTACCTGCTGTCAGATGGACGATGCTGGAACGCATCCTACCTTGCACCTGCCTCACTGCAGGAGAAGGAGAGTGACAGTGAACTGTTACCTCTGGACTTTGAAACCACAACAACACCAGCTGCACCACAAACAGCTGTGGCCGCACCACCTGCCAGACCGGTCAGGTCCAGAAGAGCACCTGATTGGACTAAGGACTTTGTGTGTTGAGAAAAGAGAAAAAGGGAGGAGTTTAACTGTTAACACTGTGTTCACTTTTGGGTGAGAAATACTCCTAAAGTACAGAGGTCAAATTATTATTTACTTGAGTTTTGTTCTAAAAATTTAATAAGGGCAAATGTATGTTCCTCATGCATGGCACATGTTCTCCTAAAGAACTACAGTAAGAAAAGTGTCTTATATTTGAAGTGTGGAAATACTGCGTAGGCCAGTATGTGTTTTCTTATTAAGGGGGATATGTGGTGTTCATCCTAACCTCTAGGTGGTGTTTATCTGAATAGGAATTGGAGTAAACCTAATGTGCGGTAGAAGAAGAAAGTAACAGAGTAAAGAATATAGAAGAAGAAGTGTATTACGACTACACTACGTTACATGTCTGCCTGCTTGCTGAACCTCCTGTTTATTATTTGATTAATAAAAGTGAACCAAAGTACCTCCGCCTATTCTTTATCCTACGACACAACAGATGTTTGATCAGTCTTACTGAAGTCCGCGGTGAGTTGATTATAGCTGGCTTGTCCGTGATGTGGATGGTGAGGGCATCTCCTGGTAGGGATGCGGGTCGTCTGGTTATCGCCTGCGTCTTTGTCCGTGGCTGGAACACACCTCGGTCAGAGTTGCGTTAATTTAGTTCTATGGTTAGATGCCGTAGGCAAGCTAACCCGTTTGCGTCTCTCTCCGCGGCCTTTGATGCTGCTGCTGCGGTATTGCTGGTGCAATGGAGGTCCACCCTTGTAGCTGTGTAGCTAGCAAAAGGGAATAGAAAAATGGAGTGCTGCCTCTTGTGCAGCACGATCGAGGAAGCGAAGAGAAGTGAATGGGGGATGGTAGACTGGAATGTGTTCAGTCTTATCTGTTGTAGTTTTATGACCGTTATTGTCTCGTATTTCCAAGAGACAGGATTGGCTGTGGCCGTGTTTTAAATGTCTTTTTTTTAATGTTTCCTGTGGAGTGAATGGAAATGTAGTCTGTTGTCCCTACATGTAGAATAAAGTAATAATTTTTAATATTTAGTCGCATGTCCTGTGCATGCCATGACTTCCTGATGTCTGTGACCCAACAATATCAAAAGACTCTTGATATCTTATTTTCAGGTACTGTTACAAGCGATACTATAAACTCTGCATTTGAATGGATCTCTATGGGAATTGGGGGGTGAGACTAGATTCAGCTGTAAATTATGCTGGTACAGTATGGAACACATGACTGGCGAAATGGCTGTAAGTCATCAAGGGTCTAAGGTATCAACTGAGCCCCAAACCATCACTCTATGGCCAGATGTGGAGTAGATGTGGATGGATCTCTTTAAGGGTTTCTTCTCCGGACTTTTTCCCCCATAGAGTTTTATAGGAAAATGTGTCAGGAGAAATAATCCTTGCAGTGATCCATCCACATCTATTGCATATCTGGCAAAAGAACTATGGTTTGGGGCTCGTTCGATAGCTCAGACCCTTGATAACTTACAGCAATTTCACCAGTCATGTGTTCCATACTGTACTAGTGTAATTTACAGCTGAATCTAGTCTCACCCCCCAATTCCCATAGAGATCCATTCAAATGCAGAGTTTATAGTATCGCTTGTAACAGTACCTGAAAATAAGATATCAAGAGTCTTTTGATATTGTTGGGTCACAGACATCAGGAAGTAACAGCATGCAAAGGATATGTGACAAAATATGAAATATGATACTTTAAAAATACATTAAAGCAAAGCGTATGAATACTTATGCACATGAGAGTTTTTGATTTTTAATACATTTGCAAAAATTTCTAAAAACATGTTTTCACTTTGTCATTATGAGTTATTGAGTGTAGATTGATGGGCAAAAATGGCAATTTTATCCATTTAAAATTAAATCTAGAACACAAAGTGTGCAAAAAGTGAAGGGGTTTGAATAATTTTGAGTACAACTGTACCTAGATTTCCAAAAAGCATGTGATAAGGTACCACATGAGCGATTCATTATCAAAATGAAGACAGTAGGAATTATAGGATTTCAGAATGGGTTCGGAACTGGCTACAAGGTAAAACACAAAGGGCCCTATCTTACACCCGGCGCTAAGCGGCGCTAACCCAAACGCAAGGGTCTTTGCTATCTTACACCCGGCGCTGGGCTCATTATAATGCCTAGCGCTCACGTCGTTTAAATACCATGTATTCTTGCACCGATTACAAGTGAACTGGGCGTGTTGGTCTTAAGATGAGGAGTGGCCAGGATAATTTTTGGCGTACTGCTATCTTGAGCCAGCAGAAAGCGCTAAAGTCATGTCGCAGTTGTTTACGTGTTATTTTAATGGCGCATATAAGTGCGCTTACATGCGTGTTCACAATGCGCGTACACCCTCCTTTCTGTTACACACAGGGGCGCGCACAAGCATGACTAAAAACATCAAGATGACAATGTGAAATATTATTGTCTATATCAAAAAATTCATAATAAAAAAGGGTCCATAGGTCAAATACCACATACCTGTCCCTCAGCGAAAGGAAATGCCACATTAAATTGCTTTCAGCCCACTCCATCAACATCCAGGCGATGTGTGATGGTACGTGTAAGGTTACATAGACTATTCGCAATTATCCTGGATCAAGCTATGACTTAGCCTATATTTGCCAATAATTCCTGAAATCTTCTGGGGGGACAATCTTCTGTTACGGGACAATGGCTATCCATTAAAAATGGCTTTCCATTTGCTGATAACATATCAAGCCTAATGCGTGAATTGTCAATGATGGAAAACTCGCACACTGCAATAGACGGACATTTGAGTTCAGAAAATGCGCTTCAGATGTCATTACAATACAGCTCTCTAGGCCTACAGCCTGTAAGTAAATAGGTTTTGACTAAGAAAAGTTCAAAACCTTTTCCAGTGAATATTGCATTTATTGTTTTACAAATAGCCGAGGCTACAGCGGATTCGCTGTGCATAAGGTTTTTTCAATAGCATACGGTTAAAAAACTGAGATAAATGTCACCATGTTAACTGAATTTGAAGCGTATTCTTCATCCTTCATATTTTTAAAATGACAGTGACAAGGTTTCCATACTCTCAGCTTACTAAAACCTGAAAACTGATTTCACCTGTTATTCCATAACTGAACAAAACGATTTTAAAGAAAACTAAGCGTCTAATTAGAAACTAAAAAATTAGCAGCACGTTACACAATTAATTCACAATTAATTTTAATGCCATTCTCTGCATGTGCGCTTTAACTTCATGCATGAGCAGGTCTGTTTCCCCTGCTGTAAATCACACTTTTCACGGTCTTCCTGGGAAAGTGGATTGTTTAAAAGCATTAGCCTACGCTAACAGGTTGGTCACATTTCCATAAGCATGACATTATAAAACAAGGGAAAATATGCGTGAACGTATGGGTTGCCAACCTGACAGCTTTGTTGTATTTAGTGTCATCTGAAAGGGGGCGTGACGTGTGAGGTTCAAGGGACCAAGCGCAGCAAGGGGATTCATTAAGCTTAGAAAGCCACTGAGATGGAGAGACCCCGTATTTGAGGAATATAAAATGACAACTCAAATAAACTAGCTCCCACTCTCCACTGGAGGGAAATAATGGAACTAGGAAAAAGGGGCGTAACTGAAAATGACACGTATAAGCGGGCGAACGTCACACGAGAGCAAAGAATCTCAAGCTCGGTAAACACTACGAGCTGACAAACACTGAATACCTAACAGTATACAAAACAGTGAACAACAAGATGCTAACGTGGAATGAGAGAAGGAGCTGCCTAGTAGGTAACAAACGAAGGAACATAAATTAGAGCTAAGCAAGGGGAGAACGCAACAAGCGAAAAAATTAAAAAACGGTGCGTACTGCTTGCTGCAGGAATAGAAGGGAAGCAGTCTCCGTGTCCTCACCTCTTCCGGCAGTGTGCCAAACGCAAGACATGCGAAAAATAATGGCCTTACATCTCAATAAGGGGGAAGGTAACGAGAAGGCGAAAGGAACAGAGATCTAATGTTCCATGGCTACTTTCATAAGCTCGCAGTCACACGCAACATGTCAATGAAATCGCCCAGTCTCCCTGTAAGGAAAGACCTACCATTAGGCGAACAGAACTACTGTCTGAAGAAAATCGCCCAATCTACCTGTGAGGAGAAACGTACCCGAAGAGTGAACAGAACTACAGTTCCGAACAAAATCGCCCAGTCTCCCTATAGGGAGACAGGTACCGAAGGACGAACAGAACAGCTGTTCCGGACATTTGCCGGCTCAATGACTAACGCAAGCCTAGTAAAAAATACACGCCCTGCCTTTCAGTATAGATAAAGCCCTGCCTCAGTATGATAAACGCCCTGTCTCTTAGTAAGAAATGACTATATAACTATACCCACAAACAAAGACTCCTCTCGCTTTCAAGGAAGAAAGCAGACAGAGAGAGGATAGAGAGACAGAAAAGGCAACAGGTCTAGGCAAAGAAAGAAAGGAAAGACCAGGAAGCGGAGAAAAGAGCCACGGACGAAGAGTCCTAATAGCTACATACACAAAGGCAAGTCCCGCATTACTCCAATAAAACACATAGGAGCAAAGAGGTCTCCTACAGAGCCTAGACCTAACCATACCGGCTAAGCAAACAAAGGGCAAAATAATACCAAACACAAAACAGTGCGAATAATGCAAAATAATATAGAAGCCCAGAACGAAGGAAACATGGGCTTAAATAGCTCAGAGGTAACCACTCACAGGTGTGATGCTGAGAGAAGCTCCGCAATAAAGACGGGGCAAACATCCACTAAAAGGGCAGCGCCCTCGCGTGGCTACCAATGAAAACGACCGCAAGGGAAGGGCTCGTCAAAAACCATGACAGTCATCATTAAGGCAAAATAACGTTATTTATGTTATTAATCAAAATTAGAATGCAGGTAGCCTAATGAACTTCGGATGAACATGAGTTCATTGCTTCATTGCATAATCAAATGAACTTTGTGAAACAAGCAAGCTAATTTAGCGTTTTCTAAGGTGAGACGGAAGCCATTGGTAACTTATTCTCAGCTGTTGCAGGTGCTTTTAACAAAAGTTAACCGCATATATTTTGTAAATAGCACTGTCAGGAATTACCGGGAACTCATAATGGTTAGTCCGAATAATATTGATCATAGGCTACTATTGATCCATATAGCCTATTCCTTGATCTCACTGAACACGCACGAGCATGTCTGTTTCGCCATCATATAAGCAATCCGCCATGGTGGAAAAACAGGCTTTTAAAGGGAATGGGATATATCATTTTGATTGGTTTATTGCATGTCACGCCCAAGACACAGCTATAATTAATGAAGAGACTAGGTTCAGCCCATTTGCACGTTGCTCCGTGCTTAGCACCCAAAAAACACGCCGTTAAAATAGCAAAACTAGACTTGGACACGCCCTAAATGCACTTAACGCCATGCGCTTAGACGAAGCACTAAGATTGCCAAGATAGAGTCCAAAGAGTAGTAGGGGGGATCTTATCTGAGCATGGTACTGTGGGAAGTGGACTCCCACAAGGATCGGCGTTGGGGCCTCTGCTCTTCCTTATTTACATAAATGATCTTGACAGGGACATCAAAAGTACATTAGTTAAATTTGATGATGATACAAAACTGGGAGGTTTAGTTAACAGTTTGGAGGCTACTAAAGTAATACAAAAAGATTTAAACAGAATCCAGAAGTGGGCCGAAATCTGGCATGAAATGTAAAATTTTACATGTGGGAAATAAAAACATAAGGCAATACTTTATGGGAGAAACAAAATTGGAATGTGCTCAATTTGAAAAAGACTTAGGAGTAGTAGTTGATAAAAGCCTTTCAGGTTCTAGGCATTGTGCTGTAGCAGTAAAAAAAAAAAAAAAAAGGCTAACAGGATGCTGGGATATATAGCCAAACGTATTGAATATAAATCCAAGGAAGTTATGCTTATGTTATACAATACCTTTGTCAGACCACACTTACTGTGTGGTGCACTGAGTACTGTGTGCAATTCTGGGCACCGTATTACAAAAAAAGATATAGAGGCTCTGGAAAAAATCCATAGAAGGGCAACTAAGTTCCTGGTATGAAAGATAAAAGTTATGAGGAAAGACTTGGGATACTTAATCTCTTTAAGTTTAGTAAAATGAGACTTAGGGGTGATTTGATAGAGGCTTTTAAATTCATAAAAATTATTACTAAAGTTAACTACAGGATATTCTTCAGGTTGAGTTCTGTTAGTAGAACGAGGGGGCATAGATGGAAATTAGAACAGACATTAGGAAGTACTTCTTCACACAGGGAGTAGTCACTGTATGAAATAGCTTGCCAGATTATGTACTAGAGGCAGAAAATCTGGACCAGGCTTGATATGGTGCTGGATACTGAAGAGAAAGGTGTTTTCAGAAGGATGTTTTCACACTAGTATAATCACAGTAATAGAGAAAATATCTCTATACATATATATTCATTGTACAATCATACCAATTGTATATTAAATTCTCTAAATCCTCAAGAGACAGAGAAGTATCTGGAAAGGCCTCTGTCCATTTCTGTCAGCCAAAGCGAACCAGAGACAAAATATATATCTTACATTTGTGTGAGACTGTGTACGTGCATCTTTCTGTCTCTCTCCCTCCCTTCTATCTATCTTCTCTCTATGACACTGCAGGCCTGTGGCCTCTCATCCACTTACATCCCAGGCTCAAGGATATATGGCCCATCTCATCGCTAGAGAGCCAGAAGAGACACTTCATCTTGAATCCTGAAAACAAGATGACTCTGGGAGACCAAATAGTCATTGAAAACTGTGTGACGTTAAGGGCTAGGGGTCACTTTCCGCTCATCCAATATGCATGCTATATGATAAAATCTAACCAATCATTGATTTGTATATTTTACTATATGCTAATGTGTTGCCATGTACCAATCAGCAATAGAATTATGTATGCCGTTATATTCCACTCAATACCTATGTATTAACTGTGCACCAATCAGAGGTTAGATAATCTATGTATTAGCAAAGATACTTTTTGATTATATATGGCGAAGACTGCCTCTGTCTCTTCAGTTCATGCTTGACCACCTTGTGTGTGTAAGTACTGGACTCTTTCTGCAGAAAAATTAATCCTTTTCTTCCTAGATCTACCTGGTCGTGCCTGGTCATTATAAGGAGATAAATTCCTTTGCTCAACAATACTATCTAGATCAGGGGTGTCAAACTTCAGTCCTGGAGGGCCGCAGTGTCTACAGGTATTTGTGGTTTCCTTTCAATCAGCACCCAGTTAAAGCATTGAGAACAAGGTGTGTGGACTTCTTATCTATGCCCAATAGATCTAAACTCTAAAAGGCAACAGATATAAAATGGCAACTTATTTAACACTGCTTTATAAATGAACATAAGGCAGTGGTATTCCCTTCTGGCACTGAGAGTGATGTGATGTGTTCTGAAATTAGCACCAGTAATAAACCTGAGTGCACTATGATAAACTGCATCAAGTGGTTTCAGGGTACTGGCAGATGCATGCATGTAGATTATATCGGCATAATCCAACACAGATAAAAATGTTTTCTGTAGAACTTCTATTCTTGATGCTCTTGTAAAACAGTTTTTGTTCCTGTAGAAAAAACCCAAATTATATTTTAGTTTTTTCACCAGTTCTTCCACATGTCTTTTAAAAGACAATTCTTCATCTAACCAGATGCCTAAGTACTTATAACCTTGGGCTGTCTGAATTGCAAGACCATCCATAGTATACAAATAAACAATTTTAAGATGTTTAGTTTTTGATCTACTGAAGAGCATATAGCTTGTCTTAGTTGGGTTAAGCACAAGTTTAAGATACAATAGAGCATTTTGAATGGCATGAAAGGCAGCCTGTAAATCTGTGAAAGCTTTATCAACTGAGAGTGCTGAAGTATAAATTAGGGTATCATCCGCATAAAAATGAATGAGTGAGGTGATGTAGTTTTGAGCGTGAGCAGAAAATAACCTGTAAACAAGCAGGGCAAATCTGTGTGCGCTGACTGAGTGCTAGAAGAGCAAAACTGTAAGCAAGCAGGGTGAATTCTGCTCTCAAATTAATTTTTTGTACACTCTGACTTTTGGCGTTAAAGTAACGCCATAGTGGTTCACACCCAGCACATTTTAAACACTTCACGCACATGGAAGAATTACTATGACGCCATCCTTTAGCACGGACTGGGGGAAGTAAAAAGAATATTCAGCTAACCATGTATACAAAAATAAGATTGGGTTATTCCTTTCATGACACATGTAAACGGCATAATCAGAATATGGCCATAACAGGAGTAAGGATCATTATTCGTAATATGGTGATGTAAACGCGGTCATTGTTTGTGCGTAGCTTATCCATACAGGTAAGCTGCTTTGAACCTTCGGAGACAGGTAAAGTCCACTGTTGTCAATATTTAGACTTAGTTCCAGACATTGGAAGTGACACGACCAGGAATAGACATGGATTGCTAAACAAAGTTAATCCCTTAAGCCTCTGTTCATGTTGAAAAATACAGCAACCAAGGCATGCCCTGCTCACTTCCCAACAAGAGAAACACACATAAATAGTTGATCCAGCTCTTACTTTTCCTCACTCTCTCTTTTTCTCTCTCTCTCACACACAACAATTTTACATACAGTGTGACAATTAGTTCTCCTCCAGTTTGCAGTATGTCTTTCCAATTACAGCTTTTTCAGGGAGAGAAGTGAATCATCCTCTGCAGTAAATTTGGTTTATATGAAATGTAGAAGCTGATTTCATGTAACATTTTTGCAGAGGTTGTACAGAAACAAATTTTAGATTAATGTGGTGCACTCAAACTGAGTTTTGAGATTTGTTTCTACAGACTAGTGGTATTGTGCCACAGCTGTGAACCTCGAAGGCAGCAACTGGTCATGTCCATAACAAAACATAAAATACCCATATAAAATGCCCTGCCCGTCTTATTCACACCTTTGATAAAGGTTTATCTACTGTATATTTTAACTGACAAACGTGGATACTGTTTTACCTTAATAATGATTCAATGGAGTCAACCGAAAATAAATTATTCATGAGTTTCAATGAGTTTCAGTACTTTGTGCAGTCAGGATATCACAAGGATAACACTACCAATTTATAGTGTTTTATAAGATTGGTGAACATTCCTAGATACAGAATCTTTCAAGATTCCTCCAAGGACAATACTGACCTTAACAAGAGCCCCCGGACCAGTAGATGAGTAATGACTTTCAACATTCTTTTCAACAACCGGACTTCTTTTAATGCCAAAACACACAGCTGGTGTGCATGGCAAAAAAGTTTTTGTCTCACCTGACCACCTGTTTTTCCTGTTATTTTTATACCCCAGTGTATATAGTCCTTAAGATTGAGATAAACTTAAAGTAGGATGTTAATGCACATTTATTCTTGTTTGATTATTTTAAATAATTTGAAGGGATAATTCAAAATGTGAATAATTGTGACACTCAGATATACTGTTCTGAGTCATGTATGGAATTTAGTCAGCTTGACAGCACATTAAAACACATTCAGGGGACTATGTAGCCAGTAGGATGATGATGGAGGCGTGGTTTAGCGATGATCACTCACCATATCATCAGCTGAGTTGCTGGTATTGGAGGATTCGGGTACCAAAGACTCCACTGCAGAGAGAGAAAGAGAGATAGAGATATGAGAAAGATGGAAACAATAGAGAAAGCAGGAGATGGAGACAGTAAGGTGAGAAGGACAGAGATGAAAAAGAGCAATGAACCAGCAACCCTGAACACTAGGCCAAGTTTCACAAAGGCCAATACCTTTCTATTCCAGGATGAGTTAACCTTAAAGGAGCTATATGTAACAAATGTACTGCACTAAATCATAAAATGACCATGATATGTCATCAGAGACTAAAGAAACATGCTAAGTCAAAATACTGGCTTCTCCGACAACAATGCTACAGCCAGTATGTTCTCCTTTGAAATTTCCATTCTGGGTCGGAACGTCTGTATTTGTTTTGGCCTGTGTGATTCACTATTCTCCGAGTTGACTCAGAGTCCACTGCCCATTACGAACAACCAGATGTACTCCGGCACTCCGACAGCCTAAGCTAAGTTCAACATCGTTTCCATTTAGCTAGCTAGCTAAAGATTTAAATATATATATGTATATAGTTACTCGCTAAACATACCACTAACATTAGCTTATATCTGTGTGACCGTAAACATAGCCAGCCATGCATCTAGCTAACATTGACAGAGTTATAAAAAATACACATGAGCTGGTTTATAATTTGCAAACAATAAATAATAAACAAATTGCAAACGTATACATTAGCTGATAAACTTACAGTGTAAGACTCGTCGTCGCTTGTCATTGTCAAAATAGAATAAGCTTGCCTCAAAATATAATGTTGCGCTCGGCTCGTCTTGCGCTCGTGTTCGTTCAGTGTCTCGACTCTCTCCAATATTGTGAATTTGGATTGCAGTACCCATTTTAAACGCTCGGTGTCAATGTTACATATAGCTCCTTTAACAGAATGCATTGTGTGTCTGCATAAAACTGCCCAGTATCTAAACCATTAACTACTGGTAACTGCTCACTGACCCAATAACATAGCAGAATTAGCAGCCTATTTAGATAAGAAAGGTCAGAGCAATTGTTGCCACTCAGTTTGGCGATCATTGTATAAAGTATAGATTTTGCATAGAAATGCAATGTGCTGGTTTAATACAATGATGATCAGCTGTTGAATGGTCCAGTTGCTTGGGGAATACTGTAGTGCCAATTTTATACACAGAATCACATTTATTTAAACAAAATCTTATAAGCCCTAATGATTTGGCAGAACTACTACAAAGTTTAATGTAGGATGCACTCTGAAACAGCTTTATACTCTGAAACTTTCAAAAATATTTAAAATCATGACACTAATATTATGATTGCACTGAAAATTGTTTAAAATTTCAACAAAGTAACTACTTTGATGCTGATTTTGAATGATTTTGAATGAACTACTGTCATGAACATATTTACATTAAAATATGTGACAGTATGAGAATACATGCCATGCTCTTACACTTTGTAACATGCACAAGTGAGTCATAAGTGTCATTTAACCTCTCACATTTATATCATTTTCATAATTATTTTCATTTCTATGTCCATTCCATTAATATAGAAAACCATAAAATGTGCATGAATTAAAAAAGAGACTGATGAAGAACACAGTGTTCCCAGGATTCTGCAGATCTGGTTGCTGTGGAAACAGAACACTACATTCATCTAAGTGTTCTAACATTTTCCAAGTGGAAATATCACTCTCCTTTTCATGGAAAAGTCCCACTTCAGCAACAGGTTTGTTCCATTAGCCATTATTCTTCTCAACAACTAAGAAGAGTAGTTTTCCCTCCCTGTACTTTCATACTCCAATCTTTATCTTCTATATTGACAATATAGAATTAATTTTAATTTCAAACTAATTTAATCTCCAGACCACAAAAAACAGACTTACACAAAATCTGTTGAAACCTCAGGATTAAGCTGTGTGGGGTTGTTCGATTCAACATCAGTCTAGTCCCAATACAAATAGCTCATCACCTTTGCGCTCAGCCTGACCATTGGCTGTATTTCCTCACTACTGGATAATTACAAATTATGCTTACATAAAATATAAAAGGGTTTTGTGATCATATCCATGAACTTTTTTACTATATACTTTAAATTATATTAAATCATGTTTGCACATATTTACTGAAATACTCATAAGTAGCTCTCATTGGGATGGTTATTAAATGCTGACAAGCAATCTGAGCAAGGTTATTTAAGAGCACTCCAGTTTTATCTTATCCTGGATTAAATTATCAAGGCCTAGATTTAAGATGATCTGACAGGAAACATATTGATTACCACACAACCTAAAATCATTATTTACATTTGGACACATTATACAGCTAATTAAAACCTACTGGTTTTTCTAACACAGCAAAGCAACATAAATAGGGCAATTAAATCATATATTTTCATATATTTCATGACATAATAAGCATCCTTTTCTGAAGTGTAGCAGATTACAGTAATTATACTGACTTTGTTCCCCCCATTAAACTCTGCCAGAGGAAATTAATATACTAAGGATGCTTAATATTACATGCGTTGGAAATCAAACTTCTAATGTATATTCTAAGAGATAAAGCATCTTCTGAAAGCAGTTTCCTACGTTAATTCAGGTAAAAAAAGTCTAACTCAAGCATAACATCCTCCCGGTGATTTGAACAGTATCCCATTCTCAAAGCCAGAATCCCAGTCTGCTCAACAGGGCAAAACAGTTGTCAACAATGTTGTCCTGGTTACTGCTCCATACTGTTGCCCTAACTTCTAAACACTTGACCACAGATCCACACATCTGTCCTCACCAGCATATTAGCATCTGTTAGGATCATGACTCCATATTTCCCCTCTTTCACAATAACCCACGTCCTGGACCAGGACACCCCAACCCTGGCCCTGGAGAGCCACAGGAGCTGCCTGCTGGGCACCCCAACCCTGGCCCTGGAGTGCCATAGATGAGTTGTTTTTTGTTGTTATTCTTAAGGGATTTATTAATACAATTGATTACAGAGAGTACAACTCACCTCAGAGTTAGCGCACCTGGTTTCCTGGGCCGAAACTGATTTTTAGGTAAAAACAAATGCAGGACCAGGGTTAACCACCTATGTCTTTAAAGGGGCTATGTGTAACGTCCAGAAATTCCAGAAATTATCCTCATTATTGATACCGGTGGCCGTAATTGTACTGCAGTCGGCAGCCTGGGTGATTTATACTAACGTAGCTGGCTGGCTAGCAAGAAAATAGTCGATTAACGTTACGTATTATGACAAAAGGTGTTGATTTTAGACCACAAGGAATGATGTATAAAGCAAAGGTGTAGAACTCGATAGCTTTCAAGCCAAGAGCGCTGCAAGGCAGGGGTGGCCAACTAGCTACCTGTAACCTAGCTAGTTTGGTGGCTGGCTACACTCAGACGGAGGTGGAAGAAGTACACAGATCCCTTACTTAAGTAAAAGTGCAAATACCCACGTAAAAAAATACTCAGGTAAAAGTACCACTTGAAATGTATACTTAAGTCAAAGTATACAAGTACATGCTCTTAAGTGTACTTAAGTATCAAAAGTAAAAGTAGTCATTTGAGGCAAGGTATTTTGGGATATAAGTAATACGTTATGATGTCATGAATAACATTTGAAAATAGAATGTTATAGTTATCTACGTCAGTGGTTCTCAAACTCGGTCCTGGGGGACCACTGTGTATGATGGTTTTCGTTCCAACCACAATCCCGGAATTTTAACAAGCTGTTAATTGTTCTTAATTAGGTGTTTGTCATATATAGTGGGATTATTTACCCTCTTAAGCCACATTATGTTAGCAATAGCTATGCATGAATAATAAAAGTCCAATATTCTCATTGTGCTATATTGCAAATAATTACAAAAAGAGGGGTAAAAAAGAAATTTTTTAACTAATCAAATTAAAGACTGAGGTGAATCAATAGGCTCCTAATCGGTGAAATTGTGGACACATGGCCACTAAAACTAATTAGCCATTTGATAAATAATGAAGAAAAGACAAAGCAAATGATAAGGAGCCAAACCTGCACTGTGTTAATACATTTAAGGAAAATGAGGGAACTTAAAAACACACGTGTTCAACTACCTAATTAGGAGTCAAATGATTCACCACAATCTTTAATTTGATCAGTTTAAAAACAATTGTTACCTATTTGCAGTATATCCCAATAAGCACAGTAGGAACATGGGAATGCTATTCTTCATGGCATGCATAGCCATTTCGGACATGATGTGACTTAAGAGGGTAAATACCCTCTAAACATGAAAAGCACCTAATTTTAAAAAATTGTTCGAATTTTGGGATTGCAATTGTGATTGGAACGAAAACCCGCATACACAGTGGTCCTGAGGTCCGAGTTTGAGAACCAATGATCTATGTTATCTGGCTAGAAAAAAAACATCCATAGTGTATCTAGCTAGCCAACTGTCTAATGTTAGTTAATAAATGACCTTGATGTGTTTTAAGATTAGAAGACTTTAGGATCTCGTGCTGTTTTGGCAGGCACAGGAAACGGCATAATCTGTAGGAATAATTTTTTGTACCAGGAATTTCTAACAGTTCACCTAAATAAGGCCATGGATGGTGAATGGCTTCATCCATATATGATTAAATATTTGTCTGCACTGCAACAAATGATGGCCCCTGTCTGTACTCTTTTCAGCTACAAGAGATTCAGCAATGAGCAGCCTATCAACAGTCGGAGAAGGAAGACGCGCATTAAAAAAGAAAATTTATTTTTGAAGGCGTGCATATTAGTCGACTTGGTTCCGCTTCCTTTGCATTTAAATAAATGAAAACGAATGGACGAAAATGTTTCTTTTCAAAAACGCTGTAAGCAAAGAGTAACGACACTGTTTTAGAAATGTAGTAAGTAGAAAGTACCGGTTTTTTATTTAAAACGTAGTGGGTAAAAGTGAAAAGTCCCATACAAAATAAATACTCAAGTAAAGTACATACACGTGAAAAACATACGTAAGTACAGTAACAGAGTATTTGTACTTTGTTACGTTCCACCTCTGCACTCAGACAGTAGTGATGGCGAAATGAGACTTCCTGAAGCACTGAGGCATTGCAGCCAATTGTATCGCAAATAGATTAATTCGAAGCCTCATTCAACACAGTGTACGCTAGTGACACCTGCTGGTAAAAATTAATTTGGAGCAGCTAAATCATTAAACCAATCCCCAGGCTAAAAATAACAAAGTTTCCACTAGCTAGCAGGAAGTGACCCTTTAGCTCACTGATAACGTGTCGGATTTTAGAACCATTGGTTTGAGAGGAAGTCGAAGTTTGAAACCCAACTCTGGCAGTGCTCATAAATTATAGATATAACTATCAATAGGCTAGATTTGTTTCCTACTACGATATATTATAAAATAATATTATGTAATAGTCTAATATTATATTACGGTTGAAAATGAAAGGAAAAAAAACAGGAAGATTGAAATAAAGGAGGCACAACATTTATGTGGTGTTCAATTGCCCAGTAAAGATGTGGGAACTGGTAGTGTTTCTACAAAAACTGTAAAAAAAAAAATTTTTAAAAACTGTAGCCTACAAAAAAACGAAAAAATCCTAAAAAAGTCTCAATAGCAATAATAACAAACTCTCAGCACGCTCTGCAACAACCAACTAACGACAACCCACGAAGTAAGGGGGTATCACTTCTTCATATCTACAATTCAAAACCCCAAATCCCAACCGAACAAACCGATCACATGATACTAACCCGAGGTCTCGTTTGTCATCGATCACGTGCTTCTCTGAAAGTGATACAAGCTTCGGTGTGAGGCTTCAGTAGAAACTGCCCTATGTACTCGACACGCCTCGGTGCTTCGGTATCATACAGTTGTAGTCAAACGTTTACATACACTTAGGTTGAAATAATTAAAACTAATTATTATAATTAAAACAAATTAAAATTAAAATTAACCACTCCACAGATTTCATGCTAGCAAACTATAGTGTTGGCAAGTCAGTTAGGATATCTACTTTGTACATGACACAAGTAATTTTTCCAACAATTGTTTACAGACAGATTATTTCACTTTTAATTCACTATATCACAATTCCAGTGGGTCAGAGGTACATACACTAAGTTGGCTGTGCCCTTAGATTTTTAATATTTGGTCGCATATCCTTTGCATGCCATGACTTCCTGATGTCTGTGACCCAACAACATCAAAAGACTCTTGATATCTTATTTTCTGGTACTCTTACAAGCGATACTATAACATCTCTGCATTTGAATGGATCTCTTTGGGAATTGGGGGGTGGGACTAGATTTAGCTGTAAAGTATGCTGGAACAGTATGGAATACATGATTGGTAAAATGGCTGTAAGTCATCAAGGGTCTGAGGTATCAAACAAGCCTCAAACAATCACTCTGCTGCCAAATATGCAGTAGATATGGATGGGTCACTTTAAGGTTGTTTCTCCTGACAGATTTTCCTATTGAACTCTATGGAAAAATAAGTCAGGAGAAGAAATCCTTCAAGTTATCCATCCATATCTACTGTATTTCTGGCAGCAGAGTCATGATTTAAGGCTTGTTTGATACGTCAGACCCTTTATGGCTTAGAGCCATTTGGCCAACCATGTGTTCTATACTGTTCCAGCATAATTTACAGCTAAATCTACTCCCACCCCCCAATTCCCATAGAGATCCATTCAAATGCAGAGACGTTATAGTATGGCTTGTAAGAGTACCAGAAAATAAGATATCAAGAGTCTTTTGATGTTGTTGGGTCACAGACATCAGGAAGTGATGGCATGCAAAGCCAAAGTATATGCGACCAAATATAAAAAACTTAAAGGTACAGTCAACTTAGTGTATGTAAACTTCTGACCCACTGGAATTATGATATAGTGAATTAAAAGTGAAATAATCTGTCTGTAAACAATTGTTGGAAACATTACTTGTGTCATGCAGTAGATGTCCTAACTGACTTGCCAACACTATAGTTTGCTAACATGAAATCTGTGGAGTGGTTAAAAATGAGTTTTAATTACTTCAACCTAAGTGTATGTAAACTTTTGACTACAACTGTATGATACCGAAGCACCGAGGCGTGTCGAGTACATAGGGCAGTTTCTACTGAAGCCAAGTGTATGTAAACTTCTGACTGCAACTGTATTGCTATTATGAGTTTTCTTTCTGTCTAGTTATTATTATTATTATTTTTTTTTTTATATATAAGTTAAATAAATTGGAATATATTTGTTGCCAACTCCCTCTCTGCTGTCTCAGCCCTCACATCCTGGTGTAACAATCATGCACTGAGAACCAATGACACACTCTTTCACCTAGCCCCAAAGCGCACACAATTCAATGACAGCAACCATGCTGGCTATTCAGCAAAATTGATAATGTATGAAATTGAAATGTGTCATACAAACCCCCACCCCAGCCAACAGATTGTTGGCAGCACCCGCTCCCAGTCAACAACACATCCTTCTCATACATTTGGATTTGTAAAATATGCTCCATGGAGCCAGCCCAACAGTGCCTGCTGGTAGTGCCATACCGTACCATTCTCCAACTGTAGAGTATTTGGGTCCACGGCCAGTGTGGTGTTGCCAATAAAGTTCTCCTTGTGGAGAGCTTCAGTGATGTAGTTACGGAAGTCAGTGATGGTGTAGACCACAGTGGGCCTTTCATCCAGCTCTGTGTATGAATTCCCCACCAGGTTGGATTGCAGGTTGATGTAGTCCAGGGTCTCCTTGCTGATTCCCCCGTCCACTTCAAGGGTCACAGCACAGTGGACCACCACAGCACGGCCCCTATGATACAGGCAAGGGAGGATGTGGTTGTAGAGTATACTGATCTGGGATTTAGGTGTCCATGGGTAATTCAGCTGACACAATTGGAAACTGTCATACTGACTGTCAAAGATCTATGACGCCTGATGACAATAAATGTGATTTAACCTCCTAACCAAATAATGGGCCTAATACACCCTGAGTAATTGAAAAGAACAGGCCACCCAGGGGATGACTGACCTGGAGACTTTTCTTTCTTCCAAAAGTGTCAGTGAATTTCAGGATAATCTTGTGATCTTATGAGTAGATCCATTTTCCCCACCCATCTGTTAGCCCAGTTCTCCCCCTCAGGTTTAGCCCTAATTCTCCCGGCAACACCTCAGCGGTGTAAAGTATGCATTAAGAAGCTTCAGATTAATTATGGCTCTGCCCACCAATGCTGCAAGTGGTTTCAGAGGCCTCCCTCAGTCAGTGAACATGTACTTTGCCTCCCTTAAAGTGATACTGCAGTCAAAAACCGACTTTTCCCGTTGAAAACCGATGTTTTGGGTTAGATTATGATCATACGCAACTGTTTATGTCCGAAAATCTCATGTTTAGTCAAAATGGTTTTATCTGAGATTTTGTGTCAGCTTACCAATACGCTGGTTTCCGGGGATTCGTGACGTCACGAGATCCTTAACATAAAGTTGTGTCATGGTTTCTGGCAGCCGCTGTTGTTTCTGCGTTCGGTTTTTCTTTTGGCGTCTTTTGAACGCTCTATCGGATTTTTTCCGCCTCCGTTTCGTTGTTTGAATCTCGCCCGGCAATTATTTCTTTCACCTGTTTTGGATTTCCTGCCGGTTATAAATAGCCAGCACTTCCGCATTTTCGACGCTTCCATGTTGTCGTTGTTATATTGACAAGGAGGTCGGTAACGGTATTAGATTCGTTCGCTGCTATTCTGGTTCGCACGAATAGGAAACGCAGCAAGTCCTATTAGAGTTAGAAGAAAGATTTATTTTGGTTTTTCCTTTTCTTTCTATCTTCATCCGTTATACTCTCCTACCTGTTGCCTTTTGTTCAGCTCGTTCTCCCTTAGAGCTGTAGGTAACAGGCTTTAGTTTCTCCCCCTTCTCTCGCCCATTTCTTCAGGGTGTTTCTTTTGTTTGTTTTTTCTGTCCTCCTGTATTCGCTCCTCGTTAAGGAGCGTTAGGTTATTTTGTTATTTGTTTACTCGTTAAAGAGTGTGAGATTCTTTTGTTATTGATTACTCGCGTTTCTCGAGTTCGCCCTCGTTTGGGGTTGCTTTATTTTTGGCTTACGCCGGGAGGTTTTGTTTCCCACTGTTTGTTTACCCTTTCCAGTGCAGATCTGTCTGCTTTAGTGGTGTAGGTGTTAGTACCTACACTTTTAGAATCCCTGACGGTCGCGCTTGGTCCTCCGACCCAGCCACTCCCATTACAGAACATGGAAGCCTCTAGGGAGGTACCAGCGACAACGCCAGATCTGAATACAATCCTCACGGCTCAGGGGGCAGCCATCTCCGCCCATGAGGAGGGCATTAGGGCCCTTCAGGTTTCCGTTCAGACCCTCCATACCCAGCAGACGCAGTTCTCTAGCCAGCTTCGCTATCAGAGTGAATGTCTGCGCGACTTAGCAGACGGTATCCGCGCCCTGACTCTCACCACCGCACCTTCTCCAGTCACACAAGGACCCATCCCTGTTGCACAAGCACCTCCTGATCCCGCCGCTATTCCCATTCCTACGGATCTCAGGGAGCCTAAATTGCAGCTCCCACTCCGTTATGGAGGGGAGGCCGGGAAGTGTAGAGGGTTCCTGACGCAATGTTTGATTTTTTTTAAAGCACAGCCCTCCCGCTTCTTCACCCAGGAGGCTCGGGTTGCACTCATCCTCTCTCTACTCACAGGCACTGCTCTCGCCTGGGCAGACCCCTTAATAAGGGCTA
The DNA here is from genome assembly GCA_029718625.1 of Synaphobranchus kaupii. Taxonomy (NCBI): domain Eukaryota; kingdom Metazoa; phylum Chordata; class Actinopteri; order Anguilliformes; family Synaphobranchidae; genus Synaphobranchus; species Synaphobranchus kaupii. The sequence continues at coordinate 29,637,004 of CM056383.1, read as the reverse complement.
ATTCCCCTGTTATGTCCACCACAGAGAGACTTATCGAGGAGATGGCGTCAGTCTTTGATCATGACGTCTCCGGTCAGGAGGCGGCCATGCGACTGACCCGTCTCCGTCAGCGTAACGAGACAGTGGCGACATTCTCCATTACGTTTCGAGCTCTGGCAGGGGAGACTGGGTGGGCCGATGGGCCACTTAGCTCCCTTTTCCTTAACGCACTTTCCGATTCCGTTAAGGACGCACTGTCTGTACTCGAGCCACCCGCTTCTTTTGGTGCTCTGGTTTCCACAGCCATCCGGGTGGATAACCGCATTAGAGAGAGAGAGAGAGAGGGACACTCAGGGGAACGCAGGGTTCGGTCGTCGCGTTACTTACCGCTTTCTGCGGCTACTCCGTTTTCCTCGTTTTCAGATGAGCCCATGCAGGTAGATGGGACGGCAGTACGAGATTTCAGAACCACCAGGTCGAGCGACGTCCGGTGCCAATATTGTAAACGCACAGGGCATTTCAGAGACCAATGTCCTAAGCTAATGGGAAAAGGACAGTCTCACTAGGGGGATCGGGGCCCCTGGTGAGACCTAATAACACCTCTCCTCGTACCCAGTTAGTAGTGCAGTTGAGTTGGAGGAGGCGCTCCACCAGCTGCATCGCGTTTATTGATTCCGGGTCAGTCGAGTCTCTTATTGACATCAAGTGGGCTAGGGAGCAGGGCATTCCCTCACTTCCCCTCCTCTCCCCACGGCTAGTAACGGCACTCGACGGTCGCCCTTTGGGCACGGGTAAAATTCGGCGGGTCACCAGCGTTCTAAATCTGGCTGTCTCTTTCCTTGGCCATACAGAGCGGATTCAATTTTTTTTGGTGGACTCACCCACATACCCTCTTGTTCTGGGCCATTCGTGGCTGGCTCAGCACAAGCCTCATATTAACTGGGGAGCAGAGGGGACGGTTATTCTCCAGTGGGGTCCTCAGTGTAGACCTCACTGCTCTAAGATTAGACCGCTCACATCCGGAGGTTCACTTCGTCCTTCCTCCGATTCCAGTTCAGACAGCGAGCAAGAGGAGGGGAGGTCTCCCCTTGGGTCTCACGATTCTGTGGTGTCCTCTCTGGACGCCAGGGAGAGTCTTTCCTGGGACTCATTTGCTGACGGTCTCAGTGGGTGGGGGGAGGAGACTCCCCATTCTGAGATCGACTGGGACAACTCACTTGATTCCCTCTCAGACTGTGAGAGCACTCAGGTGGGCGGGGCTCTCAACTTTTCGTTGCCGGCTAATGTTCCTCAGCAGTATATAGATCTTGCTGAGGTTTTTAGCAAGCAACGCGCCACCTCTCTGCCTCCTCATAGGCCGTATGACTGCGCCATCAACCTTTATCCGGGCACGGTTCCTCCTAGGGGGTCGCTGTACTCCTTGTCGGGTCCTGAGAGTGCCGCAATGAGGCAATACATTGAAGAGTCCCTAGCCAATGGTTTTATTAGACCCTCGACCTCGCCGGCAGGGGCAGGATTCTTCTTTGTAAAGAAAAAAGACGGTAGTCTCAGGCCGTGCATTGATTACAGGGGACTCAATGACATCACGATCAAGAATCGTTATCCCCTTCCCCTGATGAATTCGGCATTTGAATGCCTCCAGGGGGCGTCTATTTTTTCTAAACTTGATCTGCGCAGCGCCTACAATCTCGTTCGCATTCGCGAGGGTGACCAATGGAAAACGGCGTTTAACACCCACTCTGGACACTACGAATACCAGGTGATGCCTTTCGGGCTCACTAGCGCCCCCTCAGTCTTTCAGGCGCTAGTGAACGATGTCCTTAGGGAGATGCTGGAGAGATCAGTTTTTGTCTACCTGGACGACATTTTAATTTTTTCTCCTGATCTTCCCACTCACGTCCTCCACGTCAGGCAGGTTCTTAAGGCGCTGCTCAAAGCCCAGCTTTTTGTGAAGGCAGAGAAGTGTGTTTTCCACACTAACTCCGTTTCTTTCCTGGGGTTCATTGTGGCAGATGGCAAAGTTCAAATGGACCCGGAGAAGGTCTCGGCCGTTAAGAACTGGCCCACCCCGTCTTCCCTTAAGCAGGTACAACGCTTTTTAGGCTTCGCCAACTTTTATAGGCGGTTTATACGCAATTTCAGTGCGGTAGCCGCGCCTATTACGGCGCTCACTAAAAAGACCTCTCCCTCCCGGTTTTTATGGAATTCGAGGGCCGAGGCAGCGTTTTCTGAATTAAAAAAGCGTTTCAGTTCCGAGCCCATTCTCATCACGCCTAATCCCTCCCTCCCCTTCGTGGTAGAGGTAGATGCTTCTGAGTTGGGGGTGGGAGCCATCCTCTCCCAGCTATCTCCGTTGGACCACAAAATGCATCCCTGTGCGTATTTTTCTCGTGCACTAACACCGGCCGAGAGAAATTACGATGTGGGGGACCGGGAGCTCTTGGCGGTCAAATTGGCTCTGGAGGAGTGGCGCCACTGGCTGGAGGGGGCAGAGCACCCATTCACTGTATGGACGGATCATAAAAACCTGCAATATGTGCAGCAAGCCAAGAGGCGTAATTCTCGCCAAGCCCGATGGGCGTTATTCTTCTTGCGCTTCAATTTTTTGCTCACTTACCGTCCCGGCTCCAAGAACGTGAAGCCTGATGCTCTGTCACGCATCTTCGACCGTTCAGACAGGGATCCTGTTCCCGAACCTATTATCCCCGCTGACCACATAGTGGCTCCGGTTATATGGGCCATTGAGGCAGCAGTGCAGAGGGCGCTGCGCTCCGACCCAGGCCCGGGGGGGGGTCCACCCCACTGCTTGTTCGTTCCGCCGAGGCTTAGGTCCCGAATATTGCAATGGGGACACAATTCTCAGCTGGTCGCTCATCCTGGAGTGCACCGCACAAAGGATTTCTTGTCCCGGCGTTTTTGGTGGCCCAGTCTCGAAAGGGACGTACGCAGTTTTGTTGCTGCTTGTCCGGTTTGTGCTCGGAGTAAAGGTTCACGTCTCCCACCCTCTGGCCTTTTGCGTCCTCTTCCCATCCCCAGTCGCCCTTGGAGTCACATTGCCCTCGACTTCATCACCGGTTTACCTATGTCTCTGGGCAAATCGGTGATCTTGGTGGTCGTAGACCGCTTCTCCAGGGCAGCTCACTTTATTGCTTTGCCTAAGCTTCCTTCAGCACCTGAGACAGCGCAACTGGTAGTAGATAATGTGTTCCGACTACACGGACTGCCTTCAGACGTGGTCTCTGATCGCGGCCCCCAGTTCGCTGCCAAGTTCTGGCGCGAGTTTTGTTCTCTGATTGGTGCCTCGGTCAGCTTATCCTCTGGCTTCCACCCGGAGACTAATGGGCAGACCGAGCGTACTAACCAGACCCTGGAGAACACTCTTCGGTGTCTGGCCTCCTCCAACCCTACGTCCTGGAGTCGACACCTAGCCTGGGCAGAGTACGCCCATAATACTCTGCGCAATTCCTCCACAGGGCTCTCACCGTTCGAAGCTCAGCTGGGGTATCAACCCCCGTTATTCCCCGAACTGGAGAAAGATGTGGAGGTCCCCTCCGCGGGATCTTTCATTCGGAGGTGTCGGTCCGTATGGAGACGAGTGCGCACAGCTCTCCAGCGCGCATCTTCTACTCAGAAGAGGGTGGCAGATAGACACCGGCGTCCGGCTCCGTCATTCAGGGTCGGTCAACGCGTGTGGCTCTCTACGCGGGATCTCCCCCTCAGGGTGGAGTCTCGTAAACTCGCTCCCCGCTTCATTGGGCCGTTTAAAATCATACGGCGTATTAATCCGGTCACCGTGAGACTACAGCTTCCACGCGCTATGCGCATCCACCCCACCTTTCACGTCTCTCGGCTTAAACCGGTACTTATTAGTCCTATGGCACCGGCGGACCAACCTCCACCGGCCCCCCTGATCATAGATGGAGGCCCAGCTTATACCGTCCGGCGCATTCTGGCCGAGAGACGGAGAGGAAGAGGGTTCCAATTTTTGGTGGATTGGGAAGGTTATGGCCCGGAGGAGCGTTGTTGGGTTTCCTCCAAGAACATCTTGGACCCAACACTTATTAGGGACTTCCGCAGAAGCAAGGCTGTGGGATCGCCTGGGGTCGTCCCTTAGTAGGGGGGTCCTGTCATGGTTTCTGGCAGCCGCTGTTGTTTCTGCGTTCGGTTTTTCTTTTGGCGTCTTTTGAACGCTCTATCGGATTTTTTCCGCCTCCGTTTCGTTGTTTGAATCTCGCCCGGCAATTATTTCTTTCACCTGTTTTGGATTTCCTGCCGGTTATAAATAGCCAGCACTTCCGCATTTTCGACGCTTCCATGTTGTCGTTGTTATATTGACAAGGAGGTCGGTAACGGTATTAGATTCGTTCGCTGCTATTCTGGTTCGCACGAATAGGAAACGCAGCAAGTCCTATTAGAGTTAGAAGAAAGATTTATTTTGGTTTTTCCTTTTCTTTCTATCTTCATCCGTTATACTCTCCTACCTGTTGCCTTTTGTTCAGCTCGTTCTCCCTTAGAGCTGTAGGTAACAGGCTTTAGTTTCTCCCCCTTCTCTCGCCCATTTCTTCAGGGTGTTTCTTTTGTTTGTTTTTTCTGTCCTCCTGTATTCGCTCCTCGTTAAGGAGCGTTAGGTTATTTTGTTATTTGTTTACTCGTTAAAGAGTGTGAGATTCTTTTGTTATTGATTACTCGCGTTTCTCGAGTTCGCCCTCGTTTGGGGTTGCTTTATTTTTGGCTTACGCCGGGAGGTTTTGTTTCCCACTGTTTGTTTACCCTTTCCAGTGCAGATCTGTCTGCTTTAGTGGTGTAGGTGTTAGTACCTACACTTTTAGAATCCCTGACGGTCGCGCTTGGTCCTCCGACCCAGCCACTCCCATTACAAGTTGAGGTGATCCTAGGGGTGGTCTCGGCTGGGCACGTGGTATAAAAGCAGAGACCAACGTTTTTTTTTCTTTTTTTTTCCCCTCTTTGAGACTGAGACCCTCAAGTTCAAATGCGAATTGCTTTGTATTACTGCTAACGTTAATATTACGACTTATATCGAGCTACATAGAGAGTTATTCATCTATGTCTTACTGTTTGGTATCTTTAGCTAACTTGCCTGCATTATGCCAAGGAGTCAGAGATGTATCGTTCCTCGGTGCAACGCCACGTACCGGCTCCGTTAGCTTTCATAATCTGCCGAGAGACGGTGTTGGGCCAAAAAGTGTCCCCCTGCCAGAATTCGTCCCCCCTCGCGTGAACGCGCATTCGCCTGTTTTCAGTGCCGCTTATATTTTATTTTAGTTCGATCTGCGCTCTTCCTCCGAGAAAATGAGTGTTTATACAGTTTCTACCACTCAGCAAAGACCAGAACATCACAAGAGGAGAAACTTATTAACAAAAAAACGATCGTATATTTTAGGTTTTAGGTTTTAAGATGAACACATTGCAATGCGAACGGAATGGCACTAGTGATACGGGACCCATAATGTAGGCTACGCTTTAACATCCACGACAATAAACTACGAGAGCACTTGGAATACATAATAGTTTACAAGTAATACATTTATGCATTATATTATTTACCCCCCCCCCCCAGCCATCTCTTGTTTGCAAAGTCTGACACACTTCACATTCATTGTTGTTACATCTTTAGATCGCTGGATACCCTAAAGCACATGCTTACAACAGGGAGCATTTTGCAGGGGGGTTAAGAATTTGGGCAGCGCCAGTGTTGTGCTTTAGGTGCTGTGTGACTGGGTTTTGCTGTGTATTTGAATGTATTCAATAGTAACGTTACTTTAGGCAGACAAACAAGCTAACTTAGCTAGGTAAGGTTAGCTCTACCATTCGGTTACATCCCCGGTCCTCTCCTCGCAAAGACGTTGCTCAACCAGGCTGCTGCTGGCAGTGGCTCGAATGAATACGGCTGTATTTCACCAGCAACATCTTCGCGAGGAGAGTCTTCCAACACGAAGCAATCCTCTTCCTCCACTTCAAACTCCTCCAACTCAAAACTCCCTGCAGTACTGCTGTCACTCTTGTCGCTCGCCGTTTTGTTGTTTGTTTAGCTAGTAGTGAGGAGAGAGCAGGAAGGGGGCTGAGCATAGAGCGTATTGAGTTCAGTGGGGCTGAGTCAGTTCACCAAGACACACCTTTCCACTCCTTGACCGTATGAATATTCATAATATGACTACATGGCATCATCGTCATATGACCACACCTACTCACGAGTTTCAGTTCAAATTGAAGCGGTAAAAAAGGCCTTAGAAAAGGCTCTGCAGTATCTCTTTAACAAAAATATTTTTCCATATATAGAATGTCAATATATTGACATCCTTGACTTGAGTTGACTTGTTTTTTGTGACAATGAAATGCTGCTCTGATAATATTTCCAGCATTTAGCTGTCATATAAATGATATCAAGACACTGAATTATTTGTAAAATAAGAAACTGTTACTTGAAATGTACATTATAATGGCATTTATATTTACCTACAAAAATAGTTTAACATAAAATATATCATAACTACTTTATATTAAAATGCATTATTCAATGTTTTACAACATACATTTTAATATATGGCAACAAATATGGCTAGGAAACAGGGACATGAGGTAAGACAGAACACTGCATAAATCTCTCCTAATAATCCTGCTTGAGGGCAGCAGCTGGGCTCTCATCCCATTTTCAGGGCTGAGTGACCACTGTAAAACCATTAACAGGAAGACCTGGGGAGGCCACACCCCTCCCTCCCATGGGTGAGAGTACAGCACGGGCACTCGAGATCACGTCTCTGTCAGAACATGGTCACTGTAAAAAGAGACTGCAAATTGGCTTAAAGCCACGCCTCCCCTGAGACAAAAGTGCAATTAGTGAATATGGCTGACAAATGCAAACTATATGTTCAATGGTGTGCTGGCAGCTGATATAAATGTACTCGAAGCAATAATCTAGTTTTTTAGATTAATTTATCAGGCTGAAGTGTAATTACTAATCTCAACAAAAAAAAAACTTACAACAAACACTATTGGCTATCGTAGCTCACAGTAATTAAACTAGCTCTATTCCAAAGCTTATATTGTCAAGTTAATTTTTGAAAATGTACAGGTTTAAAAAATTGTAAATGCGTAGCCTATAACATTCAAATTAACAAACAGACATTTATACTAAGAAACATCACACTAAATAAATATAAAAAATAGAAACATTTAGACCTACTAAATAGCCTAGATATTGATTTTTACAAACCTATGCTGACATATATTTGTTCCATTAATGTAGCCTACTGTATGTTTGTGCGTCAGAGGAAGCTAAATAAGTAAAATAGTACTAATTATTTTAATACGTCAAATAATAACAAATGTTATTTGTGAAGAAAATTTTTTGAACAAAAGAATGTTTTGGCTCTGTAGGACCACACAGGTTATCACTACTGTAAAACTCTGTGGCATCATTAACAATATAACACAACCTACCCACCTTTCTGTGGCTAGCTTGCTATACTACTATCAATACAACACCATAAAACATACGTATGTGTTGTATTGATAGTACATATAAAAAACACAACACGCACACACACTTTGTACACATGGCAACACTTAGCTATGGAATCCATGCTTTCTGGTTCTGTAATGGGGCGTGATGTGTGAGGTAGGAGGAGCCAAACGCAGCAAGGGGATTCAACAAGCCCTAAGGCCACTAAGGCGGGAAACCCCGCAGTCAAGGAAGGGAGACAAACAACTAGGGTTGCCAACCGTCCCTTGAAATAAGGGACGATCCCTTATCAGTTCAATAAGGCTTATTGAACAGATAAGGGATCGTCCCTTATTTCAAGGGACGGTTGGCAACCCTACAAACAACGAACAAGCCTACCGACGCTACAAACCGGCTCACTGTCACACGCCAATAAGTAGAAGCGCAAGGACAGGTTTCTCAATAGCCAGAAATAATATGCGCCCTATCTCGGTAATGAGACACATAAGAACGAGTAGCGTGATGGCAAAAATACAACCCAGTCAACAAACACTGCAAATTAATACGATAGTATATGGGGAGGCGAAAGGAACAGAGATCTAACATTCCAAGGCTACTCTCAGACTCGCTGTCACACAAACATGTCCACAACATCGCCCAATCTTCCCTATAGGAAGACATGTACCGAAAGACGAAACAGAACTACAGTTCCGAACAAAATCGTCAAAAAAAACTCCATGTACGGAGACAGGTACCAAAAGGAATGAACAGGACAGGCTGCACCAGACAGTTACCGGCTAAAAGACCAAAGCCAAATTAGTAGAAAATAAACGCCCTACCTCTCCATAAAGAGGAATTTAATGAGGCGAACAGGAACAGAGATTTAACGTTCCAAGGCTACTTTCAGAGACTCGTAGTCAAACGCAAACATGTCAACAAGATCGCCCAAGCTCCATATAAGGAGAGACATACCCGGAGAACGAACAGAACAACAGTTCCGAACAAAATCGTCCCGCAGGTAAAAAGGACGAACAGACAGCTGTACCAAAAGACCAATGCAAACTTAATAGAAAATAGCACGCACTGCCTCTCAATATAGGAAAAACCCTGACTCACAACAAAGGGGAACGTAGTCCACGAGAAGGAGACAAAACAGGAAACAAATGTACCGGAGCTACTAGCCGGCTCACTGTAACACGGAAATGAGTAGAAGCTAAAACGTCTGGTTTCTCAGTAAGAAAACCAAACAGAGGCGAAATGGAACAAAGAACTGCTACCCTATACTTCTACGAGCTAAGTAGAAGCGTGAACGCCCGATCTCCCAGGAGAGAGAAACATTTTACAGGCGAAATAGAGCAGAGATCTGCGGTCCCATACTTCTACGAGATAAGTAACCAAAGAGCCAGCAAGAATAAAGCCCTGCCTCAGCAATGAGGCGTTAGAATAGGCGAGTAGCATAAATGGTACAAATAACAAATAACGCCCTGATTCACCGTATGGATAAAGCCCTACATCTCAGTAAGAGGAAAGGTAACGAGCAAAGGGAAAGACCAGGAAGCGGCGACTGAAACGAGCATGAAAAAAAAAAGGAATTTAACCTTAATGCTTAACGCACATAGGCAAGTCCCACAAAACTCCAAACAAACAAAAGGGAGCAAAAATGGTCTCCTAAAATACCATACTGGCTAAGCGATAAAAGGGCAAAAAATAATACCAGACCATACAAAACAAACAAACTATCAATATCGAAGCCCCGACCAAAAGAAACAGGAGGCTTATATAGCTCCAAAGGCGACCACGCACAGGTGTAGATGCCGACAGAAGCTCCGCAATCAAAGCAGGGCGGAGCAAGCATCTACCAAAAGGGCAGCGCCCTCGCGTGGCCACTGAGGAAAATGACCGCATAGGAAAAAAGGGTGGAAACCCATGACAGGTTCAGATGAAGTCATGGATGTCAATCTCCTCATCTTAATCCAGAAGACGACTACATAATTCAGCAGCGGCACAAAACTCGAGCATGGTAAATAATTTTGCCGCTTCACCATTGTACAAAAAATATTTCTCACCGGTGGTCACTACGCGACATGTAGCCTATAACACGCTTTTGTGCATAAAATAACAGAGATGCAGACGGTTATTGATAATGCTGTTCTGATAACACGCACAGCTCTGACAATCGCTCACAACTGTCCAATGACTTATCTTGTACCGCTTCAGAAAGCTTAGAATGCGTTCTGTTTGGATAATGAGGCTGTCAATCCATTACAATTATCACTCTGCGCGAGAACAGTGGCTAGCGTCACATCGCGATACGGAAGTACACTGGAAGATATCTGCTAGCGTTTATGGTGTATTCAAGTGGCCAACTCAGGAGGATTGTGCGTGATGTTTGCTGTGACGATGGTCCCGTTCCTTATGGTAAAGCTGTTGAAATGGTCAGCGGCAAAAAACATGAACGCCCGCAGAAAGCTGATGCTTGTTTGGCTGGTCTCTGATCAGCATTTGCAGTTCCAAATGTTTTAAATAGCGTATGCAAAAACAATTGAAGATGAAAACAAACACAGAATTTGAAAGACTACATGCACCACGCAATGGGTCTCTCTAACTCCAGATCTATCCATGTATACAGATGCTCAGCTGTTTAGCTTTGACGCATTTTTCGTCACCTCGTCATCTCGGGGACCTCAGGAGGTGCCCGAGTTGAATGTCGGATTTCCGAGATCGTTGTCATTAACTCGTCACCATCTCATCACCGGGGTGTCACGTTCAAATCCTTTTTTCTTCTCGTAAATCGGAAATATTCCGACTTCCGAGATCATTTGAATACACCATTAGTCTGCCTGTAAACAAAGGAGGAGCAGCTAGTGTTTGTTTTCTTAGCGAAATGTCTGATTATGAAGAAGATTACGTGGTGGAATTTGTAGTTGGAGCTGAAATATACTGATTTAGAATTAGAAGAAATGGATGCTGCTTGCGCTGCTGCAGCTACTGAATGATGCGAGGAAAATACTCCTCTTGATCCCCAACCCGTGCCCAAAATAAACGCTAGCCACTGTTCTCGCACGGAGTGATACTAAAAGTTATCGGCTCTCTTACCGAATGTTCATAAATCTTAACAGAGGCTGAAACGACATAATCATATACAGTACTTTGAGAAAATATATCGTCCTGAATTGCTCCAATTCAGAATAGCTACAATGGTGAGACCAGGACAGCATCACTACAGCCTTACACACCATTTTGGGGGTAAGTAAAACAATATCAAATTCTTCAAAATGGGTGACCTATCCCTTTAATATTGTTCCATTTCTTAACCTTTGCAATAAAAATACATTCTTAAATGTGAAAAGAACATTCTTATATGTGAAAAGCATAACATATGCACATCATTTTTGTCGAAAATAAATTTAAAGGATAAGTTCGCTATTTTGGACCTTGGACCCTATTTGCGGTCTGTCTTCCATGAACCTGACACATTGAGTCCATATTTTCGCTGATCGGTCCAGTATTGAGCTAGCTACAGATTTCCTGTAGGCTGTCACTGGGCTACAATAGAAGTCAACGGGGCAATTAGAAATGTTATGGAAAAACAACGATAAATGTACTTTCATGTACAATAAATGAGACGGGAAGCTCAGGGTGTATTGTTACCGGTCTCAGTATGCTCTCCTGTGAAATGTATCTCAATCCGAACATTTTGTACGTGCTTGGCATGGCTTGGAAGTAAGCATTTCTCTGTTGCTTGTTTTCGCTGCTCCTGCGGAGTACTATGTGTCGGGGGTGGGGGAGCGGGAAGGTGTGCCGGCCATTTACGAAACTATCTATGTGAGCAGTCTGCGTTTGTTTACCTGCAGCAACGTAGGCTACAATTTCCACAAAAAAACTTGGATGATGGATGACTATAATGATTATGAAGACGAAGAATTCGATTTTGACTTTGACGTTACTGGCTACAGATTTGAGCCAGAATACACGGACACGGAACTACAAGAGATGGATGATAAGAGAGCAAGAGAAGAGAGAGAGGCTGAAGTTGCGCAGGTAATGTAAATAATTACAAATGATGATTACAAACACTGCGTTACAAATAGTTCTGCTGTAGGCTACTAGCTAGTAAACTCCAACGGGAGGTCAGGATTTGTGATCAACTGCTTTTCAAGCGGCCTCTCTACAACGTAGCTAGACTGCGGAAGTTTACAGTGCGAGGTAGTGCGGTCGGAGAAATAGTTCTGTTTCAAATGGAACTGTTGTTTCAACGTTCGGTTTGCGTTTGCGATAGCCTACATTTCACAGGAGAGCATACCGTAAGAATACACACTGAGCTATAGAAGCACATTTATCGTTGTTTTTCCATAACATTTCTAATTGCCCCGTTGACTTCTATTGTAGCCCAGTGAGAGCCTACAGGAAATCTGTAGCTAGCTTAATACTGGACCGATCAGCGCAAATATGGACTCAATGTGTCAGGTTCATGGAAGACAGACCGCAAATATGGTCCAAGGTAAAATAAAACAAACTTAATTCTGAATTCTGAGTGGTTCCATGAGGTCAGAACATACAGAAGTTTAAAGGGCTGAGTGTGTGTGGTCATTGTGGTTATTTCTGTAGGAAACCCTGAAAAGTGGCAAACTCACGGTGCTGTATCGGTATGGGGCATGCCCCACCAAGCCGTAACTTGGCGGATGGCATACCTTCCATCCCAATACATGGTTCTGCTGTTTACCAGAATAACATTAGCTAAGGTTTATATTTCTGCACACAGTTACACATGAACACTGGTATGGCCCTCTACTGTGGCTATTTTTGTTTAACTTAGGGAAACCTATAGAGGAAAATACTCACCCTTTAGCATCCCTCTGAGGTCTGGAAAAAAAAAAAAGAATAAATTGTTTTAAAAAAATTATTTTCATACAACTGTATTCTACATTAATTTAATTCCAATATGGTGATAGTGCTTGGTCAAGACTCACCTGAATTCAAGTACGGCAACACTCTTGAAGCCTGGCAGTCTTTCAAACGCGTCTTCAATCTGCACCATTGGGAAAATAGAATGGACAGGTTTACAGATACAAACGGCTTATCTCACCCACCTCCCTTTTGATCAATGATATTCATTCAATTCATTCAGTGTACACAACAGCACAACTGTGCCCTATTTGCCAGAGGATGTGGACATGCTGGACAGTGAGCTAGATATCAGTTAATAGGAGTAAGACTTCCCTGCCTCAGAACTGGAGATCAGAGGCACAGCTTGCAGACCTGAAGCCTTCCCATGTCCCCCATTAGGCCCAAAAAGAGAGTCAATAGCGTTTTTCTTCTGGAGTCTACATCACGATGGCTGCAACCTCATAAAACCCTTTTACTGCAAAATGAAAGACAGCACCTGGGGGAGGGTAAGAAAGTAGTGTAGAAATTCATTTTTGCACCAGCGTCTCCCTTGTCAGGTTCGCGTTTGCTAGGGCTGTCATTGGGCTCTGGAAACAGGTCCCAAACAGAGAGGGTTGGGTCTGACCCTCCCTCATCCCACTCTTCCTGCTGGGATGCGGCTGATCCATGTGCCTTGTGCCCCCTCCCCACCCCCCATCTCACGAGCCCTCCAGATGTGCTCCACTCTAACATAAACCTGAATTCAGATGCTTGCCAGAGTAAAGCACAAGATGTGCAGCACCCATTGCCAGCAGTGGGGGAGGTACATTTTGTTCCTCAGCAGCAAAAAAAAAAAAAACTTTTCCAGTGCGATTGTTCCCCCAGATTTCACCAGGGCCAGTGGAATGACTCATTGCTCTCTCCCTGTGCCCATTGGGTTTCCCTGTGCCCATAGTCCGACCTCTTCCTTGCGTGCTCCAAGGAACATAGCGCAGAGCCTCCTACAGACCAGAAAACTGCGTTGGCGCATACAATGATCTTCTCAAAAAGTAGATAAAACATCAGTATTTTCTCAAGTCCTGCCAAACATAGCAAACTCCCTCCTCACTGTCCAATGTCCAATGAGCAGAGCATTTTCTGCGAGTTAAATTAAAAGACATGGAATCGATAAGATGACGGCAGTCATTGTAGCAAGACACATACGGGTGTGTTTGGAATATCCGGACGTGAACTTTCTGAATGATTGCGTAACAATAGGGGCTAATTAACTGGGCCATTCTAGCTAACGCTCAAAATACACAAGAAGAGAATTTGTGGATACATACATCACGAACAGTAAGAAAAAATTCTGTAATCATGAAGCAAATCGTGTTACATAAAACAAGAGTAACTAGTATTTGAATCAAACAAGCCATACAACATATATTACAACAAACAGTGATTTTATGTGACAGTAACGGCACGAGTAGGCTTAATGCTAGTAAGCATAGTTACGATAATTTCAGTCCTGACCAACATCTGTAACTCCCGGCAGAAACCCGTTCAGTGTAAAAGGCCTACACTGTATAGTAAAAATAAATACCTTAAAAAAACGGCAACATTGCTGCCAGTCTTTTCACCGTTTTCTTCAATGTAACCATTCCAAACACAGAAAATCTCTCATTTAAATGCGGCTGTTTGAGGCTGGAGTAATTAGCATAATGTCTCTTAGTTATAAATGATAACGTATGCAAATACTTTGGCTGTGCCCGCAAAATAACACCCCTTATTTGGGATCTTATTAAATCGACCCCTATGGTCATGTCGCATGTTGTTTCAATGCAATTTTAACGGAGCAATATAAGTGCGTCTAGATAGGCGTGTGCACAACATGCGTACACACTCCTGTCTGTTGCACACAGGGGCGCACATAAGCATGCACACAAAATATCAAGATTACATTGTGAAATAAGCATTCATATTTTTCAGAAAAATAAAACATTTTCTCTCCCGGAATAGACAAACGTTGTCCCTGCAATCACAGGAAAGTGGGCTTGTTTTAAAGCATTAAGCTACCAGTAAAACGTGTTGGTCACATTTCCATAAGCAGGACATTATAAAACAAGGGAAAATATGTGTGAACCTATGGGTTCCCAACCTGACAGCTTTCGTGTATTTAGTGTCATCATTAAGGCACTGCATTCAGCTTTTATTTGCATTTTACATTGTCCCAACTTTTTTGGAATTGGAGTTTGTATTGTATCCAATTACAGCACTCGTATAAGCTAATGTAAAATATTTTCCTGTTTCCTATTATTATATTTCTGGGAAAATAGTTTTGGTCGGGAATTACCGGGTTTTACTGTGTTAAACCCTAATGTTTAAGATTATTATTGTGTATATGAAAACACGCCATAATGGCGTGGTATAAATAATAATATTTATATCATAATATTGATAATTAATATTGATAATCATAATATTAATATTGATAATCATAATATTGATCCAATATTCCTTGCACACAAGCAGGTCTGTTTCCCCAGCTGTAAATTGCTCTTATTGCAATCTTATTAAATCCGCCATTAGGCTATATTAGCAATCCGCCAAGGTGCAAATATTTTTTAAAGGGAATGGGAGATAACACTTTGATTGGTTTATTGCATGACACACCTATAATTAATGAAGAGGCTAAGTTCAGCCCTTTTGAACCTTGTGCCTTAGTTTGCTCTCAAAATATGCGCCCTCTAACTAGCAAAAGTGAAGTTGGACACGCCCTAAATGCACTTGCGCCTTGCGTTTTAGACTATGCCCCAAGATCATCAAGATAGAGCCCTAAGTGTTTACTATGGCTATTTATGGGTATTATCTAGGCTATTAAATGCTTTAATGTTGCTGTCATTTAATTGCAGAAATGTAGGTCCGTTAGTTGCCTATTCCAATGCCATATCATGAGGGCTCAATGATATGTGCAAAAGCAGTGTACTGCGTAACCTTGACGGTGAAGTATCGTGTATTGTATCGCCGTTACTATTTAATACGGTAACGAGTAACAACTATTATAATACTTTTTTTAAGTAACGTGCCCCAACACTGCTCTTGAGGCAGATTGCATTAATAATGAATGTGTCCTCCAGTGAAATTGCATTTCAACGCTTTAGCACTCTCTCATCAATGATGCGGCATTACATTCTGTTAAGGTTTTGGAAGGAGGCAACTGAGTTACTACCTCCATTTCCACAGTCTTCTCTTCATTTCAGCGAAATAGTGTGGCATTGATACGAGAGCACAGATAGAGCAAAAAAAAAAATCTAAATGTCATGTGATAGGAGGCATGTCTTCATTCCAGGCAGTGCCAAGTTTTCAACAAGAGCAGTTTGTGCCAGTAATCTGATTGAACAATATCATGTCAATTACAGTTACCCCTCCCACCCAGCTATGTCAAATTCAACCAACATACTTGGCACTTAGTCACTTTATCAAACCTGTGAAGGAGAGCGATTAGCAAACGACGGATTAGTAAGCGACAGTGTAATATCAGAGAGTTTTGTCTATCTAGAGTGACTGTGCACTTTCTTTCTCTTAATTTTTCAATGTTCGAATGCAAGTGTGGAGTGAATTTAGTCTTTTATTTAGCATTTTTCAATTGGGCTCACTTTTTTGTTTGTTAGCTTAGCAAGCTAAGCATTCATTCAGCTGTCATGGCCAGTGCCACTGCAGTAGTTAACAAGGATGGACATAGATGAAATTTGGGACATTGTAGACCGTCTTCGAGACGGGTTGGTGTTTGAAAGCATACCTTTTACAAAGTAGACCCAAATTAAATCTGAAGGCAGACCTAAGTCTGTGCTCGACCCCACTAAACTTGCCAAGGGAAGGGGGTTGCCCCACCACAATCGAGTGGGCTGGCTAACAGGGAGTCATTTGGCTAACAAGCTTTGCTGCTGGCCCTGTCTGCTTTTTCTTCAAGAAATCATAATGGGACCTGGACAAAATACAAGTTTGACAACATAAAAAACTTGGAGGCTGTGAGTCAAAATGGGACATCTCGAGATCACGTAAGTACTCATGCTGAATCTTTTAGGACGAGTTCAAATTGCGTAGGTTATGTGTTAGATGAGTGTGATAAGCTCCAAGAAGCACAATGCTACTGCAAATTTTCTCACGTTGAGATTAAATTACATATTCAATTTAGAAAAATCTGTTTTAATCACACCTTAAGTACACCTCACAAACAAATTATACATCTGTTACCAACAGTTGCAGATGTATAGTAACCTGCAATAAAGGATATTTTGTTAGGATCCTGTAATTCTGTCTGTTTATTTCTTTATCTGTTATTATTTTCCTGATTTATTTTCCCTCGCGATTGTCAGTCCGCGTTCCATGTTTTCTGAGATTCCACTCCCTGTCTTTGTCATTGCACTGTTCGGGTGATTTTGGGAACATTCGGGTTTCCTCTGTATTTCGTATATCTCGTTTTCTTCCTTCTGGCTTTATTTATATTTGTATATAATACTAATGTACTAATCATACTAACTGTTAGATTAGATTTAATACTAACCTGCTAACAAACTAACATGTATATAATACTAACCAGCTAACCTACTAACATTAGGGTTCTAGAGTTCACTACTAACATTACTAATTACTAATTCATCTTGAGTTTCTATCTGCAGCTGTCATTTCCCTCCTCGTTATCCTATCCCTGTATCGATCTGTGATTTCGCATTCTCTGCACATGTGTCCACTTTCGTGTTCCTCCCCTCTGAGCTGTGCACTTGTTTACCTGCTAACTCCAGGCCGTTTGTTATCATTGTGTCTGTGTATTCCAGTCCGTGTCTTACGTTTCCCCTGTCATTGTTTTATTGGTCCCTGTTAACCCTCACTGTTCTCACCTGTGAGCAATCTCCCCTCCCTGCTTCTACACACCTGATTCCCATTATGTCTGTCTCCCTCTGTGTATATATACCTTGTCATATCAGTGTTCTTCGCGAGTTCCTTGTAATAAATATTTTTCTTCTGTGTTGCCTGTTTTTTCCTGAGATTCTGCCCGAGTTGTTCTGTTTATTCCTAGTATCTGTTTTCTAGTTTTTTTGTTTCCCTCGTCCGTTACCTGTTGTTGTTTTATTTCTGTTTTGTTTTCTTTTTGTTCCTCCTCTGCCTTACCGGTTTTGACCCCTGCCTGTGTTCTCGCGACCCTGGTTTTGGATCCTGCTTTTGTACCTTTGCTGTGACTTCCCGGTTTGACCCCTGCCTGTTCCTTGACTACTCTTTGGACTGTGCTTTGTACCGTTGCCCTGTCTCCCCGGTTTTCGACCCAGCCTGTTTACCTCGGATTGCTGCCTTGCCCTTTATTAAACTTCGGTTTTTTTATACTCCTGCCTGCGTTTGGGTCCTTCCCCCACCGACACCTAACACATTTTACCTAAATCTGGGCGTCAATATCGTTTAAATGACCAAACCTGTGCATTGCGGATCTACCACAAATATTCTCAGTGTGAATGCGGTGAATCCGCTTTTATTGACAGAATATCGGTATTGAGGGTGTGGAGATAACAAACGTTACACCAGTGTAGGCTCACGCACCATATGCCACCAGTAAACTGAACACCTCTATACGTGGACATTAGAGGTGTAATTCAAGAGCGAATCCTAGGCTTTTTTGATGTCTCCACTGGCCGAGATGCGCTGGCTGTGTTTGATGTAGTGACGACAGTGATGGCTAGTTTTGGCTAGTTATCTCAGGGAGGTATGCCCTCAAGTCACTCCAACACAGTTCAATACCTTGCCTCCTCAATTTTGTAACCCACAACATGCCCCTGCCAAAGAGGTATGTACATGTGGTATAATTCCAGTCCTGGCCATTCAAGTCCATTCCTGAATACAGAGAAGAAGAACGGACAAGAGGGAGATAGGAAGGGGAACAAGAGAAAGAGAAGGAAGAGACACTTCTGGAAATGGAATATACTGCAATATATTAACAGGAAATATCAATATCAGCTAGAGAGACTTGGCGCAGTCCATAGGGTAGTCAACTCTAAGAATATGCAAATCGCCTCCTCTATCTGTTGCCTTCATCTAAATAAAAAGCAAAAAATACAAAAGGTGGTCTGATTCGGACTGTCTGATTCTCTTCTAAAGAAAATCAATATCAGAAAAGATATTGCAACACTTCACAATATATGAGCAAACATACAAATGTGTGCTGCTTTCAGAATATTTTTTTTTTCCCGCTGTGAAATATACACTATATATAATCTAACCTATATTGCAGTGTATTGGGAGGTTAGATAGGAATACAAGTAGGAGAGGTAGGAGAGGAAATGGTCACGTGAAAGAGAAAGTGTGTGTCCCACCTTCTCAATGAACTGCTGTGCCAGACGTTGGTAGTAGAAACTGAAGGGGTCTTTCAGGGCATCAGTGTAAATTTCACCCTTTAGCTGAATGGTCAGCTCCACCATTTGTTCTTTAACCGACCAGCTCTGCCTCGTCAAGATATCCGCTTCAATTTCATTAGTGATCTGAACACACAACCAAGTCATATATTAGGGTGGACTGAATCCACGTGAGGCTCATCATAGATTACACATATATTACTGGACTGGATCTACACTCAGCTAAGTATAAACTGTCTTATCAGCCTCTGAATACACCTAATTTTATGCTTTTGCAAATAAATAGCTTGTATGATTTTCAAAACACACAATATATGAGAAAGATACTTCAAATACTTTTATGATGCTTTCCAGGGTCACAAATCACATTCCAGTGGAGAGGGAAAGCCCACCCCTACCATGTGTAGCACCCATCTGGAGGAGTCATGCCAGCCATTTTGTGCCATAATGTTAACCACACATCAGCTGAAATGGAGAGGGTGTGAGTTGTAAAGCTAACTAGGTTAACAGGTTACTTCTGGTTACTTATTGTATGTCGCTTTGGCTAAAAGTGTCTGCCAAATAATTGTAATGTAATGTAACAATTCCTAAAGGAATTGTGGTTGTGGTTGCTTCACAGTGGTATCAATTGCTGGAAGTGGTATAGAAAAGATGGTAATAGTGTGAGGTGGTAAATAAAAGGTGGAAATGGTATGAAGTAGTAATGCGGTATAATGGGACCTAAAGGTGAAAGTGTTAAAATATGGTGATGTATTTTGTGGTAAATAGTCTCTAAAGAACCTGGAAATTAAATTAAATTAAATTAAATTATCTGAAAAAAAGTGTATATGATATAAAGGTAAAAAGTAATAGCAACCTGGAGGGTGTATAAAGGTATAATATGAGGTATGAATGGTGTTGATGGTGTGAATGGTGTACGAGCAGATGATTACAGTTAAATTACCTCACCTGGATCCTTACCTCTGAACTGGTTGCTGATTGAAAGGTGAAAACAGAAAGAATTCATGGGGATCATAGGCTGAATCCTAAACTGAGCCCTCACGGACTTGTGGATGTGGACTTTAATGGCGCATTTCCAGGGGCAGGTAAGTCTGCATTGATGCGGACTTGCAAAAAGTGCGGGTGAAGTGCGGATAAAGTCCGCATAAGAGTACTTGTCAAAAAGGCTGTTTTTACAATGGGACAGCCCTAAGCACTCACAGACTTAACGAGAACACGCCTTTGAGTCTGCGAGTCCAGAGAATGGGATTCAGCCATAGTTTCAGCTCCTAGCACCTATATCATCACACAGCATAACCTCTTTTCACTGACACCACAGATGTTACCTTACGCCGTGTTCTCACATCGAGCAACTTAGTCGTTGGGTCGGTCAAGTCTACTAGGCTGGGGGGGGCCCAAGAACTTCCCGTTGTGTTCTCTAAGTCAGCTCGGGCAGCTACAATTTTTTATGAAGAGAAATAACGACAATGCACAATATATCAAAGACGTATTTGCCATATAACCTATTCTTTATACTGATGTCATGACACTGATAATTATTAGGCTATTTGTTCTAGCTAGCTAGCGATATACTGTATCTGTCTTCCTCGCTAGCTAGCCAGCTAGCGATCTCTATCCCTCTCCCTAGATAGATAATGTCATAGATAGATAGATAGATAGATAGATAGATAGATAGATAGATAGATAGACAGACAGACAGACAGACAGACAGACAAATGCCGTATCTCTAGTAGTGTATAAAACTATAAAACATGTTGTTAGGGTTGAACAGGACAGAGTAGGCTTGGCCCATATTTATTAGATGATCTTCCATTGCTGCACTGAGTGAAGCGGAGCAGAACAATTATTCACGAAATGGTATCATATCGGTTGGAGAACTAGGAAGCGCGGAACTCTGATTGACTGTTATGGCCGAGAAAAGTTAAAATGCGGGCAACATTTATCGGCCGATTTTGGTCGCTCTGTTGCCTAGTTGCTCAGGTCGCTGACCGTCACTCAACTTCATAGAAAATGAATGGACTTCCGGCAACTGGGCGACCGAAGTTGCTCGATGTGAGAACACAGCGTAAGAGAACACCCTCTCCATCTTGCTCACCATGTCTTCCTCCACCTTGTCAGCAGTGTCCTGACCAGCCATCATCCTTGCAGCTGTGGTTTGAGGAGTGACCCCCAAAGTGACTTCATGCACCGCTCCCATGGTGACTTCATGGGATGTTGTGGCTTCCTCCTCAACGGTGATTCCCTGTGCAGGCACCTCAATGACTTCCCGGGTGGCCTCTGGAGTGGGCCACACAGTGAATGTCTCAGGCCACAGAGTCATCTCTTCTGCAAATGGAAACCAATAGTGTGTTTGAAACCGCATACTATATACTTACATACTATATACTACGTTAGTGTGTGTGTACTGTGTAGTACATACTAAGACAGTTAGTATGCATAACTAGTACACACGTTTTGGAATTGAGTATACTTAACCGCGCCACAGACCTGCAGCCTTCAGTAGCCTATTTAAAAAAAACGTTGTAAACACATCTAGAACTAACCTCATTAGATTTACAAATAATCCCAAAATATTTATTACATTATTAATGTATTTCTATCCATGGATGCAGAAATCTTAAAATAGATATAAACCACTGGATAATTTTCCATTTAATGTCATTGCTCTCAGTTTCTGTCCAGCATCCGTGGTGCTGGGTAATACGAGTATCGCAATCCACAAAGACAGTGCAAAGAATTCCACTTGTCACAATTAATGCATAACACCACAGAAGACTAAGAAGGATAACACTCCATCTCTTTTCTCCCATACACGAGAGCATTCCCCCGAACACATGCCACTACAACAGCAGTCTCTCTCAGAGTGAAAATATTTCCTAATTTGAAAATGGTACTTTCCAGGTATATTTAGGTCTAAGTAACACATGAAAAATGGCATGAAAATACCATGCACGTATAGGCCTAACTGTGAGGGAGGGGAAGGGGTCGGAGAACCAGACACGACCGTAAGGGGATCTACAAGCTACCCCAAACGTGGGATAACCACTAATTGGGGGAAAGGATAGAATACCCGCATAGAACAGGAAAAATAAACAAAAGGGGAAATAACCCCCAGCGTATCAGCTAACAAAAAACAACCCAGAACAGACTCGAAGACTTGAGTGGAAAAAGACAGAAAGAGAAAGAAAAAAACCTCCAGCTCAATAAAATACAAATGAGCTAAAACAAGGAGGACAAAGAGAAAAGGGTAACAAAGGTTACAGCCTCATAGAGGACTGAAAGAAAACAGAGGAAAGAACTAGTTTAGAGAAAAAAAATAGGAAAGAAAAAGTCCTAAAGTCTAAACCTATAACTCTAAAGCTAGAGAAGTTCCTGTGTATCTTTGAGCAAGAAAAGATAAGCAGTCTTCTAGTCCTATACCGATGTTACCGGCCTGAGCATAAACGAAGCTTTCACAAAAGCACGGATAAGAGAAAACACCCTGCTTAAATAGTGGTACACACCTGAAGCCAGTGCCCTCAAGCGGCCAACAGTCGCCACAACTGCTACAAAATAATAAGCAGGCTAAAAACCATGACACTAATGTTACATGGGTGTGGGGCGTGTGTGTTAGGAGTTGATCAAAAGCAGAAATAGCTATGTTTTTTACAGAATCCCAGCTGTGTGAAAACAGAAGGGAAAGGAGCTGGAGTAACTAAGCAAGCACAGATGAAGTCGAAACTATCCAGAATTAATAGGAAGAATTTACAGCCTACAAACAGTGTGCTCACAGCATTGTCACAACCTAATCACATAGCTGACAGGGTACGCTGGTAGGCTGTGAGACATGAACAAGGTTTAAACCAGGTATAGCCTCGGCTATCCAGGCAGCTAGCGTCATGGCCGTGAGCTAGCTATGTTAGCCTCAAAACTAGCTAGCCAACAACACCATAGCTATTGTCTTTACTTAGCTAGAATTTTCAGTGTTAGCTTGCTACTTTTTTTGAGCTTGCTATTCTTGCCTGCACAAAAGCTATGACGTCTAGACTTACTTAACGTACTACCATCAGTAACAATAGGCTAGCTAACGTTATTTTTTTCAACAGTCTATGGTTCGATCACAGTAGCTAGGCCTACATGTTTGTGTACAGCACAAATGCAGCAACTGCACATGGCAACATCTACTATAGAGAATTATACATTAACCGATTTAGTAATTTGACTTCAACATTATGAAATAACGGCTTGAAATTGTGACTGCTGTGGGAATCTGTTTCTGAAGGTACACTATGGAGTATATTTAATTGTTTTGGAGCTGCATAAGGTTGCCCCCGTTCAATTCTATTATAACTTGCGGCTCACAAGCAGGCACTCAATGTATGACGCGAAGGCTGACGTTTACTATCGATTAACAGCATCATGGGTGGGTCTAAAATCTGGCGAGATACCAAAAATTCCAAAAGCTCTGCGGTGTTTGCTGTTGTCGTTTGTCAGGCAATCACACCATAGGATTGGTTACTCAGATGACGATACGCAGCCGCGATTGTATTATGGGGCTCTTGACTGTTGAGTAAGCACCGTTGCATACTCAGATATTTTTGCTAATGCAGTATAAATCCGGGCACTTTTTGCATACTCAAAATAAACATACTATAACATACTACATACAAATTTTTGTCAAAATTAGTATGCTAAGTACAGATGGTATGCGGTTTCAAACACAGCCGTAGCATACATCCGGGTACTTTTTATGTACTGAAAATGAACACTACTTTTTACGTACTGAAAATGAACACATTATGCAGTAGAAACATACTACATACTAATTTTACGTCACAGTTAAGTATGAGAAGAACAGAGAGTGAGAGAATTTTGGGAATGAGGAACACCGTGGACTTGATTAGTTTGCTTTGTCTGTTTTTTGTTGTTGTTTGTTTGTTTTCTTGTTTGCTTACCAGAATTATTTATTTTAATTATCTGCTTTTATTTAGTTTAAATATGACTGTGACTCTTCCAGGAATGGGGTGAGTGTCACTAATTATGATGGAATTATGATGTTTTTGTGTTTGTTTTTTATGCTATTTAAAGTTAAGTAATTGTTCAAAAAACAGAGTAAGGGATAAAAGAGGAGTGCTCTTGACTCTGGAGAAATAAAATATATTATAAAAACGCTCCAGCACTTAACAATATTCTGTATGTGCACATATACAGATTATTTATGCTTTCTGTGCCATCAGTAGTAGCATCAGGCCCAGCTGACCTAAATGGCACATTCAGAACCAAGCCCATTCAGTCAGATTTAAGGCCACTCCTGCGGGTGTCGAAGTAGCACTAAGCATAGTGGTGTCACTAATGGGGATTATGGGCTAATCTGAGCATCACATGTGATGAGCCAGAGAAAATCCCACGCGCCACAAGGGAAACCGAGCAACAGCAGGAAGAGACTAGGATAGGCACGTGTGAGAAATCTCTCACCATGTTTCACAACGGAACTTCAAACAAGCATTCAGGAGCACATAAGTACAGGTACATACTCAGGTATACAGAAATACTGCTGCTGCAGTGTACAGGTACACTATCACACAGGTAACTGCTGATGTGATCGAAGCATCATACAGGTGAACCACAACGATAAAACAAGCGAGCTGCCACAAAAGAATGCTACTGCATCATAGAGGGGGTGAGATGCTTGAAAACAACCATGCAGGAACACAACAAACACATACCTTTCTGGGTGGTGGCAGCATCGGGCTCTGAAGGAGCTGCTGTTGTCTGGAGACTGAATGAAACAAGCCGCCAATTTCAGGGTTTTTTGGAGGGGTTGGTGAAATTACATTATATTTCTCTGGCACACTGCCCTAATTCCTAACAATAGAGCATCGTCATGGCTTCAGATGTTGCTTTCTCTTGTCATTTAGCGGCAATCAATACATTTTTTTATACACTGTAAAAGTTTTACACTGTGAATTTAACAAGTGTATATGCATCCAAGAAGGATCAAATGTACTCTATCAAAGTAAAATATACTATATCAAGCTGAGTTGATTTAACTGATACCATTTAAACTGAACATTTTACATACATGGCTGATACAAACTACAACACTAATATGATTTTATACCAGCCATTAAGCATTTAATTTGGAGGTACCACAGAGACTAATCAAGCTATGTTATGCAAGTGAAACAGCCCTACCTGCACATATGCAGCCAGGAGTTGGAAGCCTCACTGTGGTTGATAGATGGACAAGAAAAAACAGGAAGTAGTGGAGTAAGTATAAAGGAACATAAGCTGCTTTGACAACTGCTATATAACTCCTTCATATGTAGTACATAGCACCGTCATAAGCATTAAATTAACATTCATAAATGCTTATGTAAATAACTGCAAATAGGCATATGGCAGAGGCATATGATTTACCAAGTGACACACACCATTAGGATTTATGAATGTATCTGCGGTGCTTATGAAGGAGCTATAATGCTCATGAAGTAGTTATATATCAACCATTCCTGAGAATTCGGACAAATTATGTCCTACCAAAACATTTTACAATTACTACTTAAAACAATATATTAACCCCTTCGTGCAGATGCCAAAATTTGGTAAATTCTCACCTATTTACAGGGTGTTCTAATTAAGACTTCATAACTCCAGGTGTGAGCATCACCGAAACTTGGAAAATTGCTTAAATGAAACAAGACAGTTGTACCAGTTACAGTCCTAACTAAATAAAGTGGCAAAAATGCAACAAAAAAAAAGAAAAAGTTTTTCTTTAGTTTGCAATGAAATACGTCATATACTTCATATGTGAAACAGGTAAAACTATACATTTCCTGAATCATAGACTCCATGTCCACAAGTGTGCAAAATCTGAGGGTGATATGCAGAACTACTAAAGATCTATGTTGCAAAATGCAGGCAGTGTACCCTGTCGTCCCTTAGTGTCTCTAAATGTATCCAAAATGGCTAAATTGTGCACTGCTGTAAATCATAAAATAATCATATATTTAACTACAAATCAACTGTTTTGGCTCATAAAACTCACTTTTGCATAATTTTCAAGAGGGAATTATCTTTTAATCAGTATAGGGGGATAGATATCAATGGGTCCAAAAACCAATCCAAAGCCTGTCATAAAATTAATAAAATATTTTTTGTCCATTAGAAAGCATATACACATTCATACTCACTCCAAGGAAAATTTTACATTCATCGAGCCCATATGCACAGTAAATTTGAACGCCCAAGATACACCTAGAGGCTAAGTTCAGCCCATTTGAACCTTACCTTGTGCCTTACTTTGCGCTCAAAATATTGGACACACCATAAATGCACTTGTGCCATGCATTTTAGACCATGCACTAAGATTGTCAAAATAGAGCCCCAAGTGCATTTAGGGCATGTCCAACTCCACTTTTGCTAGTTAGAGGGCACATGTTTTGAGTGCAAAGTAAGGCGCAAGGTTCAAATGGACTGAGCTTAGCCTCTTCATGAATTATAGGTGTGTCTTGGGCGTAACATGCAATAAACAAATCAGTGTAATTTTCCATTCCCTTTAACCCCCCCAGTTCTGTGCTTAATTCAGAGAAGCTTTGTGATTTTGGTGTCGTCTGATATTTATCTACATTTCATCAACTTAGCACACACTTACTCCAAAGTTTTTTTTTTTTTAATTTATGTATTTTTATTTGAAGGACAATCACAGCTACATTTATATGCCATCAATATTTTGGTCAGTATCATATGCAGCTTGTAAATAGATCTACAAACACACGTTATAAAGAGTCAATGTATGTGCCGTCACAAATGTTGTGAAGGCACACACTAAACTATAGTGACAAATTGTTTTGTCAATATGAAATTTGTTCATCAAGATCTTGGTTATGTAAGGATGTCAAAATAGTTGAGCACATCTGAGATCTAAATAGGTAAAAACCTGGTTTTATCACAACTGTTTCACAACTTTATTTCAACAAAAGCAGGCTGTGGGAGGGCTACTTGCTAATGGCCTGAATATTCATTATCCACACCTCTAATTATCCACACCTCTAAGATCTGTCAGATGTCAGATGGGCCATCTCTCTCTCTCTCTCTCTCTCTCTCTCTCTCTCTCTCTCTCTCTCTCTCTCTCTCTCTCTCTCTCTCTCCTCTCTCTCTCTCAAAAGCCAAAGACAAAGGAGTGGGGCTATAGTGGGAGTGGGGAGAGTAAGCAATATTCAGAAAACAAGAGAGTAAGCCATGCAGAAAACAGAAAAAAATTTTTTTTAGATTTATTGGAAACATCACACAAACTATATACAAAAAATTCAAACATGGTGAGAAGAGCAACTCTAGAACCAACAATCTGTTCTTTCACAGTCTTTGGTGCCTCTTCTCAAAACAGTTTCTGGTCAACTGTAGACACAAGGGAACATCACAAACCTTGCACTTCCACGGGGTGCACTATTGTTTCCCTGACTCCATCTTGCAGAGTATGCATTTCTTGCGACCAACAGAAGCCACTTTGTCGACATCCAGAGTCTGTGAGGCAGTGGGCACAGGCACATGATCAAAAGTAGCCCGTTTAGAAGGTATCTTATGTGAGACACCACACAGCTGTGCAATGAGCTCAGGAGCTGTCTCGGTTTTCCATGGCGGATGCCTGGATGCTTGTGAGGCTGGTGTACTGCGACTCTGCGGGTACGCTCTTGGCCTTTTAGCTGGAGGAGTAGGCGCGTGGTGATTTTCTGTGGCAACTTGTAGAGGCGCTCTGGTACCATTGTAAAAACAAACCAAAAAAAAAGTTGTTAGGAAATGTGATATTTACATCATACACAAATCTCTCCAGACTACAAACATCACACCTGGCAGAGGAATTTTACAAGTCATACAGCCTAACAATAATGCACATAAGACACATACCTTTGTGTACGAGTAGGTGCTCTGTTTTCCGCATCGTCGTCAACTTGTGGAGGAGTAGGTGATTCGTGTTCACTGTAAAAATAACTAAAACAAAAGGTTGTAAGACGCTGAACGGCTAGGGCTGAACGATATTGGCAAAAAATGATATTGCGATATTGTTATATGATATGGATCCTACTTAACATAATAATAATAATAATAATAATACATTTTATTTGAGGGCGCCTTTCTGGACACTTTATTATTAGTTAATATTATTAGTGCTCACTGATTGGATTTGCGTGCTTGCGGCTATCGCCTGGACGTACTGTTAGTTGAACCAGTGACAAGTCTAGCTAAAATGGTGAAAGTGCAGAACACTTACTATTAGTTATGTAGCTATAAATTATCCTGCATTTGAGGTCATTGCCATAACCACAGTCCTAAACCAAACCAGTGTGCTAATTGCATAAGCACAAAACCATTGCAATAAACCATAGTATGTACATTCACAGCAACGTTACCTACAAAAGGATACACCACTGAGTATTTAGGAAATTAAGACTGTTGAACTAAACAAACATATTGCAAAATGATTCATGCACTCATACATTCATAAGTAAAACTAATAACTAGCTCTTACGATGTAGCAACCTATCTATTGTCAGCAAATCATGTCCCCTCTGTATCTCAACATCTTTTTTTTTATTTTTACATAGATCTTGAGTGCCTATTGCAATTTGTAACATTACAACAAACAGAAGCTAGCTTGCTTGCTTGCTCACTCCAGGGCCTTCTATTTGTCTATCTATGGCTCTGGCTCATTCCAAAAGTGCCTATTGCAATTTGTACAACAAACGGAATGTGTGTACAAAACACGGAATTCATATATTTTAGTAAAGAATTGTTACTTACTCATCGTCGGTTAGGTCCTCAGCTGGATCAATTCTCAATTCAAAATGCTGTCTCTTCCTCTGATTCCTCATTAATATCGGGACATGATGAGTTCTTAGCAACTTCCTCATCGCTTTCCAACAATAATAGCATACAGTCCTGAGCAGATAATCTTGCCATATTGATCTTCCAGAAAGGAATAAAATGTGCTTCAAGTTGTCTGCCATTTTATGTGTTGTTGTTTTCACAGCATTTTCACACATGGCCATCACCCCTCCCCGAAACTAGCACCTTTTTACCATGTCAATAGAAGTGGAACGGGACTTCCAGGTAGAGAGAAAGCCGTAATAGAATAAAAGACAAGGTTTACTTTTTTTTCTAATTAACCTAATTTAAAAAATCTCATATTATTTGCCAGTGCTCAAATCGGAATGTCGCGATTCTAAAGTTTCTGTCAATGTTTTTGCCGCGTGTGTATGATAAAATCTTGCGAAGTTAGAAATAGAAAGATAATTTTTTTGCTGCTCGGATCAGCGGCGATCCAGCCAGTCTGTGAGGGTTAAAAGCCACCCACATTTGCGCATTGGCGGATTGCTAATATAATGGAAGATTTAATAAGACTGCAAAAAGAGAAAAAAATTTACAGTTGGCGAAAGAGACCAATTCGTGCGCACGGTTAAAGTGTGCAAGCAAGGAATATATGGATCGATATTAGGATCAATATGATTTGGACGAACCATTATGACGTGTTTTAACCCCTTTGCGCAGATGCCTAGTGATAATGCCGCCGGCGTCATCATTTTGTTCAACTGAGACATTCGATGCTCCTGCAGCCAACTATTAGTGGAAATCACAAACTCTGTGTTTTAACTTTATTGGTTGACAATTCGTGACAACTCTGCTGAATAGAGTTTCAAATTGTCACTATTTTCCCGTAGCAAGTCCATTTAACAAACACCCCCCCCCCCCCCCCCCCCCCCCAGTCTATACCTACCAATGCATGACATAGTGGACAATAGGGGTCTATGTGCGAGTTCGTAAATATATTTATTCATCATATAAAATTAGAATTCTGCCGTAGCAACAAGATAAACCCAACAATAGCCTGATCGTTTGCCAAAAACACAGTGAAAAGCCCTGCTCACTCAAATGCAAAATAAACATGTGAAATTATTGTGTCATTGTACCACGTATTCTACACTGAATATCTGCTACTAAATATGAAATATATATATGCAATCCTACCATAGGTTTTACAGATAGAGATGTTCCTTTTCAAAATCCAGTGGTCTTTTATTGTCTAGTACAATTGGTTTGAGAAATAAACAACACTTTATACCGCTATTACACTGAAAATTATCTGAAACGTCGACTCGTAATACCCCCCATGCCCGGCAAGCCTGTCTCATTCATTACAGTTCATTCTGGTTTAATTGTCGGCTCTTTTATCCAATAGAGTACATTATAAACTTAGCAGCGGTATAAGCTACGTATTATTTTATGGTTTGAAAAATTAATTTGCAGGCCAGCGTAATGGCAGTTTTCATTTTAACGGTCTGGTATTATGCAAGCTCTATAGAAAATGCATGAGGGAGGGGAGTATTCCCTTTCCCGATATTTAAGTATTTTTGCATCTAAAATGCGGTTGGTCTCGCTGGCTACATATGTACGTTTGTTTTTCCACTCGAGCACTGTCTTTCCAATATGATTGATAGGCCTATTGTTATTTTCGCATTTTGAGTTAATTTCACATACTGTAGTGCAATGGTTAAATGTATTTTATGGGTTTTGGACCCATAGATATCTACCCACCTATACTGATGAAAATATAGTAATTCCCACTTGAAATGATGCAGAAGTGAGTTTTATGAGCCAAAACTGTTGATTTGCAGTTAAATATATCATCATTTATTTTATTTAGAGCAGTGCATAATTTATCCATTTGGATAGATTAGGAGACACAAATGGACAACAGGATACACTGCCTATATTTTGCATCATAGACCTTTAGTAGTTCTGCATATCATCCTCAGATTTTGCACACTTATGGACATGGAGGTTATGATCCAGCAAATGTATATACAGTTGTATATAGTCAGAAGTTTACATACACTTAGGTTGAAGTCATTAAAACTAATTTTTAACCACTCCACAGATTTCATGTTAGCAAACTATAGTGTTAGCAAGACAGTTAGGACATCTACTTTGTGCATGACACAAGTAATCTTTCCAACAA